>OX596202.1:1262483-1613204 GCA_951394215.1 Glyphodes perspectalis
GGCGGGCGGGCGCCACTGCGACGGCCGGCCTACCCACGTGCACGCCATCCGCCTCTTCGCTAACAACAAGCTCGAGAAAGGTACTGTTTCACGACCCAATGGTGCTGGATATAAGTTACTCAATACTTCACCTTCCCCACTGTCTTGTACAACCTTACCCATAGCTAATAACCATTTGACAGCGGTATTAGTGCAATGGTTCAGACTTTGCGTCCAATGTAAGGAGTGTGGATTCGATTTCTGCACTGGACAAATAGTTGTTTTGTGAAACAGATAATTGTTACAGTTATTTTCTTCCAGGACTTCAAACAGTGATATCCCAGAGTTTATCTTTCATCTAGATTCTAGACAGTAGCGAGACTGGACAGTTTCAATATTGCGTTATTGACGGGATCTCGTATTCGAAGAATGGATAACGAAAGATTGACTAAACAGATATACAATGCGAAAGTGGAAGGATGTAGGAGCCGCGGAAGGCCCAGGCTCACCTACCACGACCAGATTGGTCGTGTATTAACAGAAGGTGATATTAGGATATCATTAGGTCATAAAAACCGTAGAACTTGTATGAAAAGGATCATGAATGTTGAAGATTCGAATGAGGTGTGTAAGTATCGTGGCATATGGCATTCGGTTCTCTCTGCCTACCCCGCTAGGGAAGTGGCGTGAAGTTTAGTTTTAGTTAGAAGCTAGGGAATCGGTATACTAGTAGAAGCAATTTAATATAAAAAACACTCCTCCTCATTTCCTTGACCTAAACCCAACGTCGCCTTTAATGTGTAAGTGGTGATGTGTACTGAGGGCGGCCTGTCCCCAGGCAGCCTGCGCGTGAACGGCGAGGAGACGCTGGGCTCGGCGTCGCCGCCCGTGCAGACCGCCGCCGCGCTGCCGGACCTCAGCGGCGCGCGCTACTGGGTGGGGGGAGTACCACCAGGAGCCGACGGGGGGGCGCTGCCGCCGCCCCTCATGGGCTGTATAGGCGCCTTGACGGTTGATAGAGAGGGATACAACTTGCTGGAGACGCCGACGAGGTTTGGGGTGGAGCCTACGTGTGACAACAGGGTGAGTCACTCAACAATACTATCAGAGAATCGGCAGCCCATATGCCGGAATTGCCGCCGCCGCTCCTGGGCTGCCTCGGAGACTAGACGGTCGACAGAGAGAGGTATAGCTTGCTGGAGACTTCCATGAGGCTCTGGGTTGAGCTCGTGCAGACCGCCGCCGCACTGCCGGACCTCAGCGGCGCGCACTACTGGGTGGGGGGCGTGCCGCTCGGAACCGACGTGGGGGCCTTGCCACCGCCGCTCATGGGTTCTATAGGTTTCTATAGGACGGTGGACAGAAAGGGCTACAGCTTGCATGAGACGCCACGTGTGACCATAGGGTGAGCCTATGATTTTTAAGTCATTACGGTACAGCCAAAATATTATCTAATTTTTAAATATTACGTAAGGTAATGTATTCAACCTTGAAATTTCTTCACCTAAATATGTTCTTCGGGAAGAACACCTAACATTTTGGAAATAAACAGCTACAGCACAAGCGAAATCAATCTAGAAACACAATTTAACTAAAACAGAACAAAATAGGACGATGATGAATATTTAAGGGAAAATATTGCTCATACATTTGTTGCTCAAATCTATATGTAATGTAATGCAGATAGTTTATATTTGTATATGCTATCTCTTCCAGGTGATCCGGTCCGCGGTGCTAGAAGGCAGCGGCTACATTGAGCTGCCCTCCCCAGTGTTCAAGCGGAAGGCGGCGTTGGGGCTGACGTTCCGCGCGCGGTCACCCGACGGTCTCCTGCTGTACCGCGCTCCGCGGGCGCCGGGGGATGAAGCTGATGGTAATGCTGACGACGGCAAGCACTACTTAGCGATCATGCTGGTGGCCGGTGAGTTGGGGACTGCTATTTTTAATGCCTTTGACTTTCATTATGCTTATAATCGAATAAGGCATCTGATAGTTAAATTCACGAATATCTGTTGGAATCGTCCCTTCATTACAACTACTACAGTTATGTTGCTGATCCTAGACCATTCTCCTTCGTCTCATCAAACAATAGGAGTCACGTAGTCTATGCAAAATCCTTTGCATGCATCACTTTGTGCAGCCTCGATTCTTCCATAATAATTTAATTGAGTTTGGTTATAATATTATAAATCCATAGCATATCTTTGTATAAATAACCATCAGACTACGGAGATTCTATATGATATGAACTTATGCTATCAATACCCTTTCGTTTCGTATTCGCAGGCGAGCTGCAAGTGATCGCGGCGGCGGGCAAGGCGGAGCTGCGCCTGCGCACGAACGGCAGCGCGCTGGCCGACGGCCGCCTGCACACGCTGCGTCTGCTGCGCCTGCACAAACAGGTGACAACCGACTTTCGTGTATCTATAGCAATTACTTTTTGTTCTTAAATTAACAGCCATAGATGAGTGATCTACCGCTTGCACGTATAGCTATATTAAAAGTAGTTTTATTTTACTAAATCATTCATCATTTCCATCATTCATGTTTCCTTTTTATGCAAACCTTCTAATTTAAATAGAGGTTTAATTAAAACTAAATACATACATAACATCACGCCTATAATCCCCGATCGCTAGGCAGAGGCAAAGGGGCAGCAGGCCCCTTTAATCACATTCAGCTAAAATAACACTGGGCTGTGTTAGATGGAAACTGAATATATGAAATGTATAAATCCGTTTTTAGATGATGGGTAACGTTAAGACTTCATTTTTGTAATTGAAATATTTGTTGCCTACACTTTTCCCTCTCGTTGCTTACTCTGTTTCAAAACGATTGATTATATAACTCCACTTATGTACTCTCTTTTTCAAATCGTTTGCCTGGATGGGCAAAAAATGTCTAGATGCACGGAACTACCTCAGCTTAGGCGAGCGAGCACAGCCGTAGCCAGTGGCGGATTTACCCTAAGGCCCAGTAGGCCCGGGCCTAGGGCGGCCAGATATTAGAGGCGGCCAATCGTGATAAAAATTAAGTGATGACTCTTTAGCTCTAAGAATTATGGCCTGGGGCCTAGGGCGGCCAAGATTGTAAATCCGCCACTGGCCGTAGCCTGTTTCGAAACCATCCATGACACTTTCGGTACTATTGATTGTAACTCACATAACATTAATTACATTCAGCTAGAAGTGTGGGTGGACGAAGAACGCGTGGCGAACGGCACGCTCGCCGGCAACGCGCTGCCGGCGCGCCCCCGCGGCCTGCTGCTGGGCGGGCTGCGCGCCGCCAACGCGACCCTGCCGGGGGTCGCCGCTGTCGGCTTCACGGGCACCCTGATGGACCTGATTGTGGACGCGCAGTGAGTCACTCAAATATTGGAATCATTATGTGAAATGAGAACCGAGAAAGAGATAGATTGCATGAGAAACAAAGATAGAAAAGTAGAAGTTGTAGGAACATAAAAGTGCTAAATATATATAACATTTCTCGTATGCAATTTTTTATTTTTTAATGTAAGCTTTGGACAAGCATATAAAAAGATAGTGTATGTAATGTAATTATACATATATAATAGCCGTATTAGTTTTACAGATACTTTTGAAATATATATATTAGTATATATAAGCACTAGCGACTGAATTTTATTAACTGACTTCAAAAAAAAAGGAAGAGGTTCTCTCAATTCGACAGATTTAAAAAAAAATATTTTGTTTTTCCTCTAGTATCGTCAATCAACTGATAAAATTATGAAATTTTCAAGTTAATCCAAAATAATTTGAAATAAGTTCCCAATTAGTGCCAGTCAAATCCCGCTACATATTGTTAAATACATCTATAAAAGTATCAGTTCTCAATGTAATAACTTATGACTTCCTCGCTCTCCCAGGCTGGTGGGTCTGGAGACGGCGACGGAGTGGGAGAATGCCCGGTTGGGCCGCGCCGACTCGTCCCCGCTGGGCGAGCCGCCTGCAGAACCTAGAGCCCTGCAGCAACAACCTGACCTCACCGCATGCACTAAGGTATGATAACATCCAAATGTTAGCCATTAGATCAAAGTCTAGCAACTATTAGAAAAGAGAATCAGACTTATTGGATTCATGGGCACACAACCATAATTATTGTAATGTGCAGGTTTATTTACAATGTTTTCACTGTGTTTTCAAATAGGAAATGCTATAAAACCATAAGGGAATTGAAGAAATTCGTGCACAGTTGTGAACCAGCCTTTAACCACACGTATGCGAGGCGCTAGATATTGTCATTGAGCATCACAAATCTACACTGAATATTCTTCAATTTATTTAAAATTTATTTTTGATTACCCATAACCAGAAACCTAAATGTGGTTTGAGAGCCTGTCGATCCTTGGACTCTAAGCCTCCGCAAATGGTTTCTATCAACGTATAACTAAAGACGCTACAAGACAACATGACGCTGACCAGTCTCTTTGCATTCCAGACGGCTTCGTACACAGTAGAAGCCGGAGCAGTAAAGTTCGGCGACGCGCCCGGCTCGCACGCGGCCGTGCGGCTGCCGCCCGCCAAGGAACTGGTAGTGGCGCTGCAGTTTCGAACCTTCCAGTCCAAAGGGCTGCTGCTGTATGCGCCGGTGAGTTGTCTCTCCTAGCTGTAGGGCGTCTAGGTGATGGTGTTAAAGGATGCATCTTCAACCTAGGAAATTAATGGTTTATGGCCGGCGAGTGCCACTTCTAGCGCTACCTGCAGTGCCTGTTTTGCTGATGATGGTGTTGCAGTATGCACTGCTGCTGTTCGCGCCGGTGACCACACTACTCTAGCTATATGAAACCTGCAGCCTAGTGCTTTTAGCTGTAGGGCTGGTGAATGAGCAGTGAGCTACCTCCATTAGCTGTAGCTGCAACTTAAAATTCCACACTATCCAGCCCAAGATGTTACTATTGTTTGCGCTGATGGCCGTTTTGGATATTGAGTACTTATTGTTGAGCTAATCGTGGCAGAAGTCCCAAATCTTCCAGATGGGCTTTCAAAGTGGCTGATACTTTTTGCACCAGTGGCCATTCTTTTTGTTTGACTCTGTCGAGCTGGTACTTGCACAGCAATTCCTAATTGACCAGTCAAAGGAACCTGCTGCCGTTTGTGTTGGTGTATGGGTTGTTAATGATGTAGTGAAAGTGATTGTAAATGGTGGTGTGTCGGCTCCAGGGAGCGAAGGCGAAGAGGAAGCACTACGTGGCGCTGGTGATCAGCGAGGGCCGGCTGGTGCTAGTGGTGCGCGGGCGCAAGCGTAAGAAGCTGGCGCACAGCTTCACCTACGGGACTTGGGTGTCGGTGAGTTATCGAATTTAAAACTTCAATTTGTGCAACAGTATTTAACACCAAAAATAATAAACAAAAAATATATAGATGTGTATTATACATATTTCTTTGCTTTCATCGCACATGTATTGTGTATTTACAAAACGGCCGAAAAAAAATACTTAAAGGGGTATTTCGAATACCCCTTTATTTTTTTATAGTCTGGGTCTCATATTTTCAGGTTAATGAAACTTTTCATGACCAAAGCGTATAAAGGTCTTACTTTGCCATTTCTAGTGTTGTTAGAATTATCCAAAAATCTACCAGGTGCTTTTGAGGGGCGGATTTACCACAACACTGGGTGTGTTGTATTTAATTCTGCATATAAACTGAATCTTTGAATGTTACAATTATAATGCAATTTTCAAGATGATGATGTAATAACAATATGGACGTCCATGGTCTGCAGGTGGAGATATCAGTGTCGCGGTCGCAGCTGTCGCTGGCGGTGGGCGGCGCGGCGCAGACGGCGCGCGGGGGCGCGGCGCGCGCGCACCGCCTGTACGTGGGCGGGCTGCCCGCGCCGCCCCGCGCGCTGCACGTGCCGCCTGCGGTCAGACACGCTTACATACTTACATACAAACATACATACATGAGTACATCCATGCATACTCTCACGTCCAGATTCTAAGCGATTCAGAATCTACAATTCAGAATCCCCTGAGAAAAAAGCGCCACTAAAGAGTACATAATAGGTATATGATTCTTAAAGAATGGGTGATTCCAGGTCCCACCCGAGTATGTTCCTCAATTTTTTTAATTTGTGTAGGTATACCACCAAATAGTCAGTAACGAAACGAAAAACATTGTAATGAAACCTGGACATACAACTGTGAATGTGTAACCATGACCCAAAATGTCTGGTTCCTCTATCTAAGAATTACGAAGATCAGATAGGTAGTCGCTTTAATATAATTAAAGTTGCTTAATAATAATTAAACTTGCTATATTCTGGATCATGGTCTAATCGAACCCCGACTAAGCAAAAAACATAAGAAGAAAAGTCATAACCTTTTTCCTAAGTTTGTGTTTTTTTCTTCCCCCAGGTCAATAACGATAATTCTACTTCAGTATCCATATAAGTAATCTCCTTAACCCTAGCTCTCCATCTCCATGGATTAACCACACATTAACATTATCTTATTATCTTATCGCAGATCGTGAAGCTGGGCGGGTTCGTGGGGTGCGTGCGGCGCGTGCGCGTGGGCGGGCGCGGCGAGGACCTGGTGCGCGACGCGCGCGCGCACCACCAGGTCGGGCAGTGCTTCCCGCACGTCGAGCCTGCTGCCTACTTCGCCGGTGAGATGAGCTGTCACTGTTTGGGGTGGGGTGGTGGCTGCGAGACTGACTGCTGGTGCTACTGCTGCTGGGGGGTCATGGTGGTCAGACCTTCCTTCCTCAGTATTGAGCAATTATACCTTTTACAATGTGGGAGGGCTTTAAAACTCAATATACCAACAAGGCCTGGAAAACCTTTACCAAAGGGCCATTGCATAAAGAAGTTACTTTTGTTAAGATCTTCCAGGGTATGTGATATTGGGCCCCTAATACTTTCAATTACACTTTCAAAATTCGGAAGCATATAGTATTTGCTACTTTTACTGTATGGTTGATTTGGCAGAGCTGATCAGTGGAAGTGGAAAACGGATCACTCCATTTCAGGTTACAGTTCGGTGTTCCTGCTAAAGTATAATATGTTTAAAATCAGGGTTATGTAAAGAACAACATATAGTGCATCTTTTGTCCAGTTAGTTTCTTGGCTCGATCAGCCACATCTAGACGGCAGCAAGTTGACGAGTGATGGTTGTTGCAGGCGACGGGTACGCGATGTGGGCGGGCGGCTGGTCGCACGAGGAGGGCGAGGTGCGGCTGCAGTTCCGCAGCGACGAGGCTAACGGCGTGCTGCTGGCCACGCGGGGACTGCTCATTGAACTCAAGGATGGCGCGGTGAGTCACCGTGGTGATGCATTACGGCTTTCTGCTAAATATTTTTTTAACCAATTCTACAGTTCCAAATTTGAGCGCGTTAATATGTGTTGTGGATACCATGACCTCTCAATTAACGGGCTTGTCAAAATTTGTAACTCTGTGTATGTATGGTGTATTGCACAGGATCCAAAAAGAGGAAACAAAAACAGTTCCTTGCTGATTTGATAAAAAAAATGAAGGGTGCTGGGGTAATTTGAGTTAGTGGTGTGAAAGAGAAGCGTGGGCTAAACAGTTTGGCGGCTGGTGGTCAGGTGGTAGCTCACCGCTTCACGGCGGGCGGCGCGGGCGCGTGGCGCGCGCAGGCGCAGGGCGCGGGCGGGCGCGCGCTGTGCGACGCGCGCTGGCACGCGCTGGCGCTGGCGGGCGCGGCGCTCAGCGTGGACGGCCGCGCCGCCCCGGCCGACCCGCTGCCGCGCGACACGCAGGACCCGCATCCCACTGATGCGCTCTACGTTGGCGGATTGCCAGGTACATTCATTTTTCTTTTTTCTTTTTTTCGTTTGGCGTAATTTCTTTTTTTTTGGCAGATCTTGAATCAATTTATTAACTACTGTATCAACACTTACTATATTCAGTTATAATTTTTAGGATGTTTTTGCTTATCGCTGTGGTATAAAATTATAATTTTTGTGTGGCAAATCAGTATTGATATTGTTTTTCATGAATAATGATTGTTCGTATTTTTTTTATTTAAAAAAAAAGTTCCATTATGATACCCTGAGGTACTCCCATAGTTGCCAAAGAAATGCAAGTTTTTTTCAATTATTTATATTTATTATTTTAAATCCATCTACTAACTAAGTGAATTCGTTGTAACATCGAAAAACTCCAGTCTGATGAATACTTTTTTACGATCGATACTATCGAAAGCCTTGCGACAAATCGCAAGCTTCAGCCTTTGACAGTATGTTTGGCTGCCAAACATCTTTATTGCATGGTAACTCAGCAAGAAGTGTACTAACTTATTATTGGTGTGCGTCAGAGGGCTCGCTGGAGTGGGCGCCGTGGGCGGAGGGGCGGTCGGGCCTGCGCGGCTGCGTGCGCGGCGTGCGCGCGCCCGCCGCCCGCGCCTGGCCGCTCGCGCGCCTGCGCGCCGTGCTGCTCGACTCCTGCCCCGCGCCGCCCTGACCGCGCCCAACGGACCTGTCTGATGCGCCTCCATAGGGGCTCCGACCATCGACGCTAGGGTTTGCAGTCCAGCGACATAGAACCGGCACATGTTGCTGCATCCAGCACAGTTTAAATTGGCTGGACTTAGCTGGATTGCTGTCGCGTCCCACGTCGGTTAGATCGTTAATTGAAACTGACGTGACCAGCAAACGTCTTCAATACCTACGTAAGCTAATGTGTACAAAAATGAATTATAAAATCGACTGTTGACTGCAGATGTGCTTTATAATCAAGCACTTCGCAGTACTCGAATATTTATTAAAATAATTGATAATAGGTAATATAAAAAGAGGGTCGAAGTAAACACTAATTTGAAGAATTTCTTAGTTACTGCAAAACATACTTGTTGCACTTATTGAATAATTGATATAAATTATCGAAAAAAAAACTGAAAATTGTAAGGACGAATTTCTCGGGTTTAATATTCCAAAAATTGTTTAGAAAATATGTTGATCTTTTGAAACAGTGAAAATCCTAATCGATCACATCTCCTGAAGGAGAAAACACATAACAGTCTGAAATGTGCCTTACTATTTATAAATATACCTACATAATCTATGATATTACCATATGGTGCCATAAAGTACTTATGAACGTTTTTACAAAAAAATAATCTTTAAATAATTATATTCCCACAAATATTTCATGTTTATTAGGAAAAAAAATGTTCATGCAATTCTAGAAATTATATATGTTGTACTTTTAAAAATATAATCAATTACAGAACTACCAAAACTGTAAGAACCTTATAAAAATCAATTTAAATAACACGAATATTAAAATACTAGGTACATTTCTTTCAATAAATGAAAAGTTTTCATAATTTGACACGGACTAGTAAAAAAAGAAGGATTCCTCGCTGTCATACTACAGGTTGAAGCCAACCTTATGCATGTGTAAGTGAGACGGATACCAGATAACGGAAATTAGGAGCGCTTATGGCAATGTGATGCAAGTTGGAGCTCCGCAGATGTATAAGCATCTAGTTAGTGGCGCGGAGTCCTTCTTTTTTCACTAGTCCGTGTAAATGGATAAGAAACGTTATTTAATTCATGATCAATATGTATCTTACCTCGACAGAGGATCTCTCGAGGCGAACTAGAGGCTATGTGTATATATTAATTAACACACCTAGGTATATCGGCAACACTAATACTCATGTACATATGAGGTACTTAATGTTTCATCAGTATTCGTAGTGGTAGATGTACATAAGTTAAGTGCAGTGTCCATCTGGTTCACCAAAAAATATATATACGGTCGAATAGGCTATTTTCCTCAAAAAATAATTGTTGCTCCTGCGGCGTTAGTTTGACGCCGCAGTAGCATATGCTGAGGCAGGGACCCAATTGGCGCCAATCTGCTTCCTTTTTTCTTTTCTTTTTTACTGGTTTTCCTTTTTTTTTGTACTATTTTGTCCTGTGTACAATTGTGCGTCCAATAAATGTTATTTCTTTCTAGTCCACTTTTGAGATTACAAAAAAATATTGCTTACTTACGTATTTTTTCTTTTGTTCAACAAACTAAAAATTATGAAGATACAGCGCGTTAAAGTACCGGGTGACGTCACTAGGTGTGTAAAATTGAACGTCCAAGTGACGTTTTTTATTTGTTTTAGCCTAAAAATTTTTTTTGAGGATAATACCCCATTGAGAACCTCCTCCTTTTTTGAAGTCGGTTGATGAGGATTTAAGTTATATTCGCGTTAGTTAAATGAGACACTTAGCTTCTGGCAATTGTGAGTGTTAGTGCCAAAATAATAATGCCATGTGTGGCTCTTTACAAACAAATGTACTTTAAACTGTTTTTCCAGTGTTTTTTTCTATTTCCTTCATCAAATGTATATTTAGTAGTGGTGACGTGAGCCAATCACAGCGCAACAACGTTGCCGTCGTGTACGTTGTGATTCGCTAACTATATCTGACGAAATTGTAGCAAGATGCTGATTAGTGAAGGATAATTATTTTTCGATACTAGTTGACATTTTGTTAGTGAGAAATCATTGTGGTGTTTTGAAATGTATTATTGCCATTATAAAGGTTGTGTCCTATTTTCTTAATGAACTGCATTTAATAGATGTATAGATTGTCTTAAATAAGAAGTAGCAAGGGTAGGACACAAAAAAGCAATAACTGCAACAACTATAAAAATCAAATTTAAATTAAAGCAATACAAGTAGGTAGGTACTTACATTACTTCAAAAAACAGCACTTCTAACAAAGTGGCAATAAATAGGCTATATAGATGAAAAAACTGTTAAGTGTGTCAGTTAGATTATAAAAAAAATATTGAAAACGTTTTTTTCTTTATTTGTCAAACATTAACGAAGATACAATGCATTCAAGTTGCGCGTGACGTCACGCTTTCGTAATTTTGTTACAAAATAGTGACGTCGCAAGCCCCCACTCTAAAACTTTTATGCTCTTTATCTTTATGATTTTTTGTTCATTTTATAAAGCAAAAAATGTTTGTCTAATATTTTTGTAACTAACGGACTAAATAGAATTAAATTTTTTTAATGTAGTCATCATCACTATTCTGTCTATAATATCTACTATTATTTCGACAAAAGCACCACCCGATAATAACACTAATCAGCCGGTCAGATCCACGACTTTCTGGAATTTCCAACAAACATAATAAAATGTATAGATCTGTTGTTCATAATCACATGAGCAGTGGCCGATTTAAGGTGATTTTCCATCAGAGGGGCGAGACGCGACGAGGCGTGAAGAGAATTGAAATATGTATGGCAAATTTTCAATCCTCTACTAGCACATTTTTGGTGGATAAAATCACCTTTACAGTCTTGACCGCTCTAGGCCCCAGGCCATAATTCTCAGTACTAAAGCGTCATCACTTAATTTTTATTACGATTGGCCGCCTCTTACATCTGGCCGCTCTAGGCCCGGGCCTACTGGGCCTTAGTGTAAATCCGCCACTGCACATGAGTCATATTAAATTGAGTGACCCCGACATCGATAATAAGTTACATGAAACGCTTAGAGCACACTGCGAGATAAACTTATCGTTGTTTACTTAGTTAATAAGTTTTTTTAAAATAAGATCTATGTACAAGTACTTACTATGAGTTGGTACTTAAGTTTTACCAGTTTATATTAGCGAAAATTCGGATTGTCAACATTCAAAACTAGGGGAACTAAAGCAATGTACTTATAATACCTACTAAGTGGGTGATTCTAATCTCTCACTTGTAATAAAAAAAATATTAGGGGGCGTCCATCAATTATGTGTGGTGTAGGTAGGTTCCTGACTAGCATAGTTTTGATATGTGATTTGGTCTAATACCAGGTTTTTTTTCATTGTCATAAAACCGCTAATCGGGGTGTCAGTAAATCTTCACAATCACCATAGTTAATGGACGTTTTTCCGTATTAAATATTTGTACTTGAAATTAATTTTCTTGACCGTTTTGTGTAAATGTTAAGAATTTAAAAAAATAGAGTTTCTATTAAGTTTCATTATGGTCGATTGCTGTATATTTGATAAAATATTTCCTTGTCTTGACCAAAATATATTATCTATTAAGTTATCCATGCCCATTCAGGTTATCCCCGAAAGAAGAGAAGATTTTTAAGTCTACCTCCAAATTTCCTCAGTAAAATCTCTCGTTTCTACGATGGCAAGCCAATATGTTCTTTAATTGAATCTCAACGGATTAAATTAAAAAAAATCCCATGCGTTCAATTCCCAACTTACACCTCTTCATAATAAGCTAATACTGGGAATGTAGTCTCATTTCTCGAGTCCCAATATTTCCACCAGTGTCAACTGTCACAAGTATCAACCTTGCACATGGTTTCGCATTTATTTATCAACGTGTAGTCACTAGTGGTTAGCATAGCGCGGGGCGAGCTTTAATAGTTACGAGCGAATGTTGAATGTTGCCGTCACAATGTATATCACTCGTACGTGTTCAACTAGATTAGCTGTTAGTGCGTGTGGTACTGAATGTAAACTTATTTAAGCTACCTAGGTCTTAGCGACGGTGAAGTGACAATACCTCCTAACTGTAGATATGCTTATCTTACAGGAGAATGAAAAAACGATCCTATTTTTAGGTTTTGATCATAAGACTTTCATATAACTTTTAACGTAATGTTTACAGGATCACTTTATTATTTTATAACAAGAAAAAAAAAATTCCACGCGAAATTGAATTTTAAGGCTACTGCATTAAAAATGTCGATTCCTAAAAAAATATTAGTTAGGAGGTATTGTCACTTCTTCGTCGATAGGCAGTCTGTCGAGATATCGTCGTACTGCAGTGAAATCCTCGGAAGTCGCATTTGCTTATTTATTTTTAATTTGTTTTGTTGCCACGAGATATTTGAATTCTTACAATTATGTACCATTGATTACAATTATTATTTTAACTATTCCGATCCATTGTTTTTTTTCAGGAGGGAGTTTTTCTTCCTCCTGTAAAATTTTGTCAAAAGCATTTACGAGGTTTTCACTGCTGAACGACGATATGGCAAATTTATTTCTTTATCTTATTTATTATGAGAATTAATTGATACCGTCTTCCTTTGTTTGGTATACAAAAAAAAAATCTAGTACTTATCTATCTGGAGCTTGTTTAATACGGACATTTAGGACAATGTCAAATTGCGTTTCGAGTAAAATATTTTTTCATGTTAAATGTTTAAAATTGTGTTTGACTTTGTTCATTTACAGTAAGTATGGCGGCAACAGAAGTAGATGAACTTATTTCTTCTTATGATGGCCTGTCATAAGTATAAAGATTCGGCTACTTTTTTGTCCCCTTCTAATATTTTGAGATGTTAGTTTATGATAATTCTATGTAAGCTATGGCGAGTTACAAATGACAAACATAATTTATTGATATAAAAAAAAATATATAGTTCCTGTAGAAATCTTCAAGTCATACTTATTTCACTTTCTTGTAGAAATAGAAATGTTATTTCTTCAGTACTACACGCCATATTGTAAATATACACGTAAGACTACTTTTACACACTGTATATAATAATGTACGTATTTATTTAACTGCTTTTAGATGAAATAAAACTCTAATGTGGCAATAAAAAACATTTATTTATTTCTCTTCACATCATACATCCTTCTCCTGCGCCGCGCTGGGGCCAGACTCGAGACTAAACGAACAATATAGAGGAATCACGTTTCAACTTGCTACAGATAGATTAGCAATGATGTTAGCAACATAGTCCTTTAGTGGCATGACACATTCAAGCGGGCACCGAAGACTATTCTCAGGTCCCTTTTCATTTAAGGGGACATTTATGGATATTAAGAGCCTCATATTCAAGTAGTTATACAAGTAGTTAGTAAGTGGCTTTTAAATTCGTCTTCAAAATAGGAGTACTTGCAAATGACGTCAAAGATCATATGCATACAAATGCTATGGATAAACAATGTTGGCAAGTGTCAGATCCCGTTTAGCGTATAAGAAATTTACAAGGGTTTTTTACAACAGTGTACAAGGGTTGCGTTCCGCATAGCATACTGATTGATTGACTTAATTTTTAAACATTTAAAATTACCTTAAGTAGATGTTTAACATTCAGTATGCTTCCGTGTCATTCTATTAATGAACAATGTTGCAAACATCGGTTCTTGTATAAGTCGCTTGATAAACTTTTACGAATCGGCCCCTATTTTTTATTAAAGTGACTAAGAGATTAAATCATGAACGAGCTGACCACAGAGCGGCGTTGCCTTAAAACTACCCTTCTGGACTGCATCCAATCCCCTGACAGCCTGGCGAGACTTGCCTCAGTAGTTCCTTAATGCACTGACAAAATATAATCATCTTACTCGACTGCGTTCAACTAAATAATGAGTTAGAACCAGAAGGAACTGCTAAGACTTGCACTCGGTACAGGCCGGGCAACTCTTTGAGTAGTTTTTTAATGTTGGCAACACAAAATGTCAAAGGACCGGGAATGATTGCATCAATGTTGCCAGATGTTAGAGTCGAACAGTTCAGTAAATTTTAATGGTGTGTAGCAATAATTTGTCCAGCACACATTGATTACTCTTATAGAATATTTAGAATACTATCTATTTATAGTAGAAGACACTGCATCTCTTTACAAACTACCTATCACTACCAGGTGTCTTTACGAAATTTCTCATTGGATAGAAATACATAATATAAATTCTAAATGTCATTTTTTTCATTATACTGCGGTATAACCCGACTGAATCAATTGAAAATTAAAATCTTTGGATAAAATAAATCACGATAAAATACAGGATAACATAGACTTATAAAAACAGAAATATCAAATCATACAGACACAATATTAAAATAGTTAAAAACGAATCCTCTACCGTATTTTAGTTTAGTTATCTATTAATAACATCACATTTCTATGTATATATTTGTAACGTCATCGCATTTCTCGATAATAGTTTATTTTCATGTACTTATCTATTTTAATAATAATGTTCTAGGATATTTTGATGAGATTTTAGCAATTAAACTATCCTAGTATTATGGCCAAGATTACGAATAATTACAAATAATTAGCTTGACAACACAACAGCTAAGACTTTTTTTGAAAATGCAACTGCAATAGAAGATTAACAACTAATATGATGTGTTAATACTCGAATATAATAAACATTGACGTAGTACGTCATTTAATTCGATCAATTCACGTACTCTTTACATTGATTACATTATGTTTAAATCCTCACCCTGCATTGTTTCAGCTTTGAAAATGAAGTTCTTGAGCAAATATTGAAGTCCAAAAACAAATTTGATATTGTACTAACACTTTAGCCTGAAATGAAAGCTGTGCACCTTGTAGACAGACCGCAGGCATATAATGAAATAACCCCTTGTTGTCAGTAGGGTTGACATGGACACTTTTGTCAATCGATTTCGAATCGAGAAATCAGAATAAGGACGAGCGAAGAGCGTAAATTCAAAAATTGTCATGGTTGATCTCTCGATTCGAGCAATCATTCGATTACAAATAGAATTAGCTAACCCCAATGACTTCATACTAAGCAAAAAGATATACTGCTGGCATACCTAAAATGCAATAAACCACGTTATTGACTTTTATTTCAATGACTTACGGCATCAAGAATTACGGCATTAAATTTGATATCAATTAGCCGATAACCAAGTCAAAATGGGGCTTATCTTATTCAGTTTAATTGACCAGAGGCGGGTAAAGAATAAATTCTTTAAATAACAAGTTCCCATTTTATCAAACAGATAACCCCTATTTCGAATGAAATTTTCAGTTTTAAATATTAAGTGTAATTTCACCTAAAATGAAACATACCGGAAGGGCAGATGTTCCGAATGATATGCGCATGCGCCATAAATATGATTGTAATTAGACTTGGAGCTTTCAAGACAGGTGTCACTAGGTGCGTACGGGGTGCAAGGATGGCTCGCTAACGGGAGATGTAGGCTGCGCTGCGATGCGTCCTGCTTGCGGACTGACTGCGCCACTGGTCCTCTCCGAGCCTGCAACGTAGGGAATAGTTGGGTTAATTACTTACTTATAGTAAGGTTAATTAACTAGCATTACCTTCACATAAGTTCAAATTGTTATTAATGAGTAAGGGCTAGTCAAACGGGCCAAAGAAAAAGCTTTAGTTAAGCCGTGCGCTCACCTGCGCTCTACATGGAGAGGTACCCGCGCGCGGCGGAGCGGCGGCGCGCGATCAGGTACGCGGCCAGCACGACCAGCACCAGCGCGCCCAGCGTGCAGCCCACCACGATGGGCACCGTGTCGGGCACGTCGCCGCCGCCGCACTCGCGAGCTGAGGATCACACAATTTAATGTTAGCGAACGGTTTGGCAAATTAAATCATATCTATCCTAAGGCATATGCGTATGTATTGCCTGATGGTATATATGATCTACGTAAGAAAGTGTGATGTGGATAATGGTGGAATGTGATTTCCCCTCTGAGGAAGATTTGGACTAATGAGGTCCATCTGGGGGTGGGTAAATTTAGTGAACTCTCTTGAACTTCCTGTGAATAGATATGGACAATAGGCTAATTTACTCAAAAAAAATGTATAAGCCACTATTGAGATTACAAACAAAAATATTGCTTAATTATTTTTTCTCTTGTTTAACAAACTTAAAATGATGAAGATACAGCGCGTTAAAGTACCGCGTGACGTCACTAGGTATGTAAAATTTTACCATTCAAGTGACGTAAAGCGCTAAATTTCAGATCTTTGAAGCGCTGTATCTTTCGTAATTTTTCGAGTAACAGATAAAGCAAAAGTATGTTTTGATAATCTAACTTACGGACTATAATGCCCCATTACCAGATCAAACTAATAATAAACTTTTTAACGCAATTGGATGCCCTTTTCCTTGACCGTATATTTAATCAATTAATTTTTTTGAATGAATTTGAAAATAGCCACAATCTGTAACTTCTTTACCTACTTCAAACACATAAATAACCAACCATTTAAAAATCATGTAAATAATAATATATTTTAGTTCAAGTCTAAATTGACGACTTGAACTTATCAATGTATATAAAAATCAATGCCACTTTTCGTTGTAATTTTATAACTCAAGAACGGGCTCACCTATCCAAACCAAATGTTTAGGCTTTGTTCGGACTATTTAGTACATGGTTTATGTGAAGTTTGCTCAAAATCGGTAGAGCGGTTCTTCATTTATCACTTTATACGTAGCGAATCACGTACCGGGCCGCTAGTTAATTATAATTTGTCATGTTCTACTGATACATCCGCTAATACATTGGCCCGGGTCTGTCAGACACCGCGGACGACTCGGCCGGTCGGACCGGTTCCGGCGCGCGCGCAGCCCCCGCCCCGTCACTACGGCTATTGCACAATCCATAACACAAGTTGCATCTTCTAGCGGCGGGTCTAAATCAAAGTCGAAAATACAGCGTGTAAAAAAACCCTCGAAGCCTTAAACCTCTTCCTGTCTAATCCTTAGATAAGTCAACGAAACAAATGAATTTCAATTGAATTATTATTTAGTTACCTGTAATATTAACAGATTCGATTATTAACAGACGTGATTTGCCAACGTAAAAGCCGTGAAAAAAAATTAAAAAGAAAACCGTCAATGTTTAATTGTTGTCGATAAAAATATTTCATTAATAATACTCGGTCACTTAGTGCCGGCGTGATAGCGAGATAGATAACGTTCGACACGAACCCAGAAACAACTTTACGGTGTTAACTGTTCGTATTGAAATTAACAGTCATTATTACATATGTACTACCACGCTATTCATAGCGTTTTTATTTATCATTATAACTACTTATATAACATACATAACATCACGCCCATAATCCCCGAAGGGGTAGGCAGAGTCGAAGGGGCAGCAAGCCCCTTCAACCACATTCAGCCAAAAATAAAACCGGGCTGGGTTAGATGGAAAATTGTGAAAAGCAGTGACAAGCGGCTAACCTGTCGCCTACTCAGTCACATACCCAAAAGCCCGTAAACCATTAGTCGCCTCTTACGACATGCTAGGCAAGAACCACAGTTGGCGCATTCTTTTTTTTTTGTCCCAGATCAACATGGGCCATGTCCCAGACCAACACGGGACGATACTTATATTATATCTAATAATGTCCTCCTAACCGATATCGGTCACGGCGGCCAATCTCAACGAGGATTAGCCATCTGCGCAGAAGATATTATAGTGCACAAGTGTGTGCACAAGTGCACACTCTATTCCTTCACTCTCATAGTCCGGTGAAACGGCAATTCGACAAGACCGGAGAGAGGTCAGGCGCAGGACCAACGGCTTAACTTGCTTTCCGAGGCACGGGGGTCATTATACCGCCATTTTCCTGACTCCGGACAGTTACTGAGTAATTTCAATATTGAAATAACCAGCCACAAATGTTTGGCCCGACCCGGGGTGTGAACCCGGGACCTCTTGGTCCTTATGTTAGACTAGACCAACATGGACATTGACCACTAGACCAACGAGGCAGTCAATATTATATCTATACTATACATTTTCTCTTTCGTCACCACTATGTCACCGCTGGCAACAAACGGGACTTTTTCTTGTTTGTTGCCAGTGAGAACGGAGCCAGTGGTGAAGTCTTGGAATAACCGCTCTAGAGGCGTGACACTTAATTAAAGCAGCACCGAGCAGTCAATAGGAAGAACCCAAATCTTATTATGCATTTTCTCGAAATTTTAAAGATGATGCGCCTTTCTTTACAACCTGTAATATTCGTCACAGGAATGAAGTAGAAACTCTTAAAAAAAGATTGAACGAGTTCATTCTGAATGACGAATTCATTCAAGATGCTCAATTAGAGCTTGTAATGGGTAAAATATATGTAGGTCAGTTTTTTGGAAATTATGAAGCATTGATTGTTCGCGTTGTGCATATTGTAACGATATAAAAAAGCTAATTTACACCGACTGGCCCGTTGGTCGAGTGGTTAGAGACTCTGACCACGAAATCAAGGGTCGCAGATTCGAATAACGCTAGGGGCAAATGTTTCGTGTGATGACATGGACATTTATACTCGAGTCATGGATGTTTAGAAAAGTATTTAAGTATGTCTATCCGTTCGGCTAGTATCCATAGTACAAGCATAAGCTTAGTTTGGAACTAGGGAATTGGTGTCAGTCTGGAGAATTTCTTTATTATTTTATTTATTACATTTCTTAAGTAGGTATAATATTGTTGATTTTGTCCAGACCTAAAGCTTACAATAAGAATAATTTAATATATTGTGATAAAAAGGCTGATTTACACTTGTTATGTAGGTTTAATATTGTTGATTATTTTTCATTAGGCGCTCAATCAAAGTTATGGGTAAGAGGTATGCAAGAGGCAGTACAATAAAAATAAAAAGCAACCACGTATCAAGTCAGTGATACTAAACCGCATGCAATTGTTTTTTTCTTATCGAAAATGAAAAAATAACTTCATAATACAAAATGACCGTTTGTATGGAGATATAAATTATTTTTTTACTGCTAATGAATAAATATTTTTATTATATATTGATCAGTATCATTGACTTTATACGTGGTTTTTTTTATTGTTAAACCGCCGCCTCTTACACCTCGTTCATTAATAGATTATTGTATTTGTATAGACGGTGATGACGGTGATGATATATGATAGCGGTGGTAGCTCAAAGGTAAGTACACGCGCCTCTTAACCGAGGAGTGCGGGTTCAAACCCGGGCACGTACCTCTGGATTTTTCAAGTCTATGTACGTATTTATACCACTAGCTCGACGGTGAAGGAAAACATCGTGATGAAACCTGCAAATTCAAACAACTTTGGATTTGTAACCATGATCCAAAAATTGTCTGGTTCCCCCATCTTAGGGTTACGAAGGTCAGATCGGCAATCGCTTCAATGTAATTACCAGACTCGCTAAATCCTGGATCATGGTCTATGCGGACCCCGTCTAAGCACGGGACATAACGCTAGGAAGATGATTTGTTATAAGACATTACATTATTGAATAGTAATATAAACACTTAATTATTGTGTTAAAAAATATATTTTTCCTTTTGAATTGTTTTTTTTTTTCCACACTTAGAATTAATGTAATAATGTGATTAATACTGTGATTATAATTTTTTGGGAGTATCATCTTTCAAATTAAACATCTATCTTAACAATTAAACTCGTCTTTATTTAATTCCCACTAGTAGTGCAACAAACATTGGTATTTCATCACTGACAACAATCGGGATTATTTTTATTCCAACCGTTACCAGTAGCAACAATGGGGATTTTAATGACCTAACCTATCTCTCGCCAGTGGCAACAACTGGGATTTTAATGACCCCTTTATCACCACTGGCAACAAATGGGATTTTTTTTTCTCGCTTGTCGCCAGTGGGAACGGAGTCAGTGGTGACGACTGGGAATCTACAGAGAAGAGAGAAGTCCTTTCTAATACAGGTTTTTTCAAACTTAAAAGAAGGGGCTCACACATTTTAATTAACTACGTGTAGTGAAATAAAGACATTTTTGTTTTTTTTTTTGATCTATACACATACTGAACAAAGGCGGTGTTATGGTAAGATCACGCGTATCATATACGAAATGTGCTGCTTCAAAATTAAAGGTGTATCTGTGGATTTTTTAAGTCCATGCACGGATTTATATTACGTGTTCTTGAGTAGGTAAGGAAAACATTAGGCACATTCAACAAGCAATGGAAGTGTAAATCATGTTTACGAATGTCGTAATAATCATGAGTGATTATACCAGACACCCTAAATCCAAGATCATAGTCTTAAAGGACTCGACAAATTATCTTCCAGAATGTGAATGTTATAATGATCACTGCATATTTGCCGGACTCGGGTTTCACGATTCACACATTGCCGGATTTTAATTTTTTCATATTTCAACTGGGCTAGAGCGGGTTATCCAGGTTCGTCATCACCTCTCCGGCTATTATGTCATCTCCCACAGTCATTGATTGTATGATTTGGTTTAGAATTATACAGAAAGTGTATATTACTTACATATATTCTGACGCTGAAAAGAGTAACTACCGAGCTTCTTGCCGGTTTCTTCTCGGTAGAATCAGCATTCTGAATCGGTGGTAGATGCCATTGCTCTATAGATTTTTGTAAAATTGATGAATCAAAAGTTGTTTGAGGCCTACATAAATAAAGACATTTTGAATTTTGAACATACTGCCAATACCATAGCTTTCCTACTCCGGGACCATAAACCACGCGTGGTGATCACTACGATATTATCGCGTCTTCGGATGCGCACGCGCAGACTGACAAAGTAAACTGGGAAAGTAAGTCAATTAGATACTCGCCATGTAGGTTGCAGTGAAGTCTATGGCACTTGTGTGGTGTCGTGTACACCTGACATAGTTCAATACTTAACGGAACTGTGATCATCCGTACAATTTTTATTTACAGGTAAAATTGATCGCTAAAGTACATAGTGAAACACAGGTATTTCAGAAGTGTTCTATTTGCAAAACATGAATTAATAGGAACACACTGAACATTTTGACGTCATCGTTATATAGATCTATTATTTGATTATTATTATGAACTCTAAGGAAAAGCTGTTGCTAAGACAAAACTTTTATTGACAAAATAAAGCTTTCGACGATTAATCTATATAAATAAAACAAAGTCGTGTTTGTTACACCACTTATAAGTCGAGAACGGCTGAACCGATTTACGTTGTTTTTGATTTGTTGGATTTGTCTTCGTCCAGAATAACAGAATAACTATTGAAAACATTGAAAAATTGACTATAAAACAAAATAAAAGCAAAAGTATTTTCTCATATAAAACGGTGGGATTCGTATCTGTCAATGTTAAATGTCAATCGACAAATCAATGTCAATTTTCATTTACTGGGCGATACGAAGTTCGCCGGGACAGCTAGTTAATTAATAAATAGGTATACCCTAGAAGAGCTGTATGAAGTCTTAAACACTGGAGTTAGATCACATTCAAATGTCAGCTATGACAGTCTATCCGATAAATTTTGTAGTGCTTACTTTCCTGCTATACTATGCATTTCGCACACTGACACCAGATAAGCTGCGCATACGCGCCCTTGGCAAGGTCACCGCACGCAGGCGCGCCCGTATCGCGAGGAAATGTAGCGAATGCACAAAGAATGCATTTATCAGGTTTAACTAAGTAAACAATTCTCTAGACTGACACACCAATTCCCTAGTTCCAAACTAAGCTTATGCTTGTGCTATGGATACTAGGTGAACGGATAGACATACTTAAATACGTTTATAGACATCCATGACTCGAGTACAAAAGAATATCACACGAAACATTTGCCCCTAGCGGGATTCGAACCCGCGACCTTTGGTTACATGGTCCAGGTCTCTGACCACTCGACCAACGGGCCCGTTAAAACTGTCGGTGCTAATATTATTATGCTATTTTATATTATATGGTGGGTATTCTACTAATATTATGAGAAATATGTATGTTGTAAATTTCATTTTAGTCCCATGTTGGCCGAGAACTTAAAAATAATGTGCCAAATGTGTTTCTGGCCTAGCATGTCGTAAAAGGCCACTAATGGTATAGGGGGTTTTGGGTATGTGATTGTGTAGGCGACGAGCTAGCCACTTGCCACTACCTTTTCACAATTTTCCATCTAACCCAGCCCAGTTTTGTTTTTGGCTGAATGTTATATTCATATTTGACTTTATGTGTTTACATCATTGTAAAACATAATTAATAACCTCCATTTATTAATGTAAGCGCGGTTTATCAATTTTCTTCATAAATTGATTACTAATTTAAAGTTAGAAAAAATATCGTATGAATTGCATACTACAGGAATCGGAAAGTTTACTCATATGGATTGACACTATTCACGTCACATCATTAATCGATATGGCCGGCATCTTGTCATCGAGTTAGGATATTTTACAAAAGATATTTCCTAAGCGTACATTCCAACCGAAAATATGTTCTGAACCCAGTGACAACATACAAACACAAACAAACTATCGTTATTTCGATGATTTCGAGTCTTCCAAGCGTGTGCGCATAAGACAAATCTGCATATTATTAACGTGAGAATACCAGTATTCATCTATACTTATAATAAATCTGTAGAGAGGTCAATTCTGTACATGAAATATATTTTCAAAATAACTATCAGGGGGGTGATTAGTGATCGATACTGATGCCAAAAATGCAATCAGTAAAATTTTTGTCTGTCTGTCTGTCTGTATGTTCCTTATAGAAACAAAAACTACTCGACGGATTTTAACGAAACTTGGTACAATTATTCTTCATACTCCTAGGCAGGTTATAGTATACTTTTAAGGGAAATGTTGGAAAAACGGGAGAAGTTGCTCCATTTTTTAAGCTTCCGTCGCGTGTGCAGCCTTAATGGTTAAAGTTACATAGAAATCATGTATGACGGAAATAGTCTTTATAATATTAACCATAAACGCGGGTGACACCGCTGGCATAGCTAGTTGATAATATTAAGTTTCTACCTCTTGAGCTATTTAAAAGGAAATTAAAGGCCTGGTTAGAGCACAACTCCTTCTACTCAGTTAAAGAATATTTAGAATTCTCCCAAAGTTCTGCACGATGATTTTGATGTCCGCGTCCGCATATGCATGTGTGAAATTTTAATATTGTATAAACTAATTGTGATTAATTTGCATGCCAGATTCTGGCGAAATGTGTGAAACAATTTTACCTATAAGATCCTTACTGTACCATGTTTTAAGCAAATAAATGAATTATTATTATTATTATATTATATTATTATTCATATAAAAATAAATCATAGTTTTCATTAATTTTTATCAGGATTCAAAATAAAATAAATAAAAAATTCGATTTAACTGCCCTAGAACTTTTTATCAAATTGAAAAATAAATCGAATGGCTGTCATACGGATGCACAATCTATTAACGTCAAATTCAAAGTGTCATGGAACTCTTATTAGGTGAAATGGACTATAATATAAAAATAAATCATAGTGTGAAATAATTTACATTTCAATCAGGATTCGAAATAAAATAAATAAAAAAGTCGATTTAAATGCCCTAGAACTTTTTATCGAATTGAAAAATAATCGAATAGCTGTCATACGGAAGCATAACTATTAAAGTCAAATTCAAAGTGTCAAGGAACTGTTATTAGGGAAATGAACTCATCATCTTCCTAGCGTTATGTCCCGTGCATAGACGTGGTCCGCTTAGACCATGATCCAGGATTTAGCGAGTCTGGTAATTACACTGAAGCGACTGCCGATCTGACCTTCGTAACCCTAAGATAGGGGAACCAGACAATTTTTGTATCATAGTTAAAGTATCAATATTAAAAACAACAGCTTTTATAATAAAACAGAAATACGCACAGAGCGCACTGTCTATCAAGCGCAAGTAATACACGTAATTCGCTATCAATGCGGCTGGAAGGCCACTATCGAACACTGAGTCGTTGTACGGACAGCAATGGGAGCTTGTATCGCGATAAACAGGTACACCTACAGACGCGATAACGAACAATAATAACAATAACGCAGGGCGTCGTATCATTTATCATTATGTCGGTAAATTATGACTATCTGCGACGGTAATCGTGCTAGAAAGCGTTCGGTGTAGCGATGAAACGAGTCCTTTGAGTCGTTTATAATGAAACTAGCCTATTTTTACACTTATCTGCTCTAAAATTAATACTAGCTGTTAGTCGTAATAGGGTATTATACTTTATAAATTTTTAGTTCGTAATTTAGATTACCAAAAAATCTATACTTACAATAAATCTGTAGAGAGGTCAATTCTGTACATGAAATATATTTTCAAAATAACTATCAGGGGGTGATTAGTGATCGATACTGATGACAAAAATGCAATCAGTAAAATTTTTGTCTGTCTGTCTGTCTGTCTGTCTGTCTGTCTGTCTGTCTGTCTGTCTGTCTGTCTGTCTGTCTGTATGTTCCTTATAGAAACAAAAACTACTCGACGGATTTTAACGAAACTTGGTACAATTATTCTTCATACTCCTGGGCAGGTTATAGTATACTTTTCATCACGCTACAATCAATAGGAGCAGAGTAGTGAAGGGAAATGTTGGGAAAACGGGAGAAGTTACTCCATTTTTTAAGCTTCCGTCGCGTGTGCAGCCTTAATGGTTAAAGTTACATAGAAATCATGTATGACGGAAATAGTCTTTACAATATTAACCATAAACGCGGGTGACACCGCTGGCACAGCTAGTATTGAATAAGTGCGTATTTTTTGATTTATCTGATACTCGAAAGTTTTTTAAGTAAAACGACTTCGACTAAGAAGGCTAGTCTTTGGGGACTAAAAGACTAAGTCAATCGTGAGGAGTCAAAAATAATGTTGAAAAACAATGGCAGAGAGAATACATACATAACATCACGCCCATAATCCCCGAAAGAGTAGGCAGAGTCAATGAGGCAGCAGGCCCATTTAACTACATTTATACAAAAACAAAACTGGGCTGGGTTAGATGGAAAATTGTGAAAAGGAACCAGTTTTTTGTAGTATATATAAAAGATAGCTATTTCATAGCTAGCTTTATCACCTTCCTAGCGTTTTTTACCGTGCTTAGACGGGCGCCGCTTAAACCATGATCCAGGATTTTGCGAGTCTGGTAATAACATTGAAGCGACTGCCGATCTGACCAGAACCAATTTTTTGGATCATGGTTACAAATCCAAAGTTGTTTGAATTTCACGCTGCTTTCCCTCACCGCCGAGCTGCTAGCTTATCATCATATAATTATCAAATATATCCTATATCGCGATATTTAAAGATTATGTTGTTTTTGGTTATTTTCTGAAAGTCTTTAAGAAATAGATCTATCTGTTTCATATATTTAATCCAAACGTACCTGCGCGGATCTAAACCAACCTCGCATTTGAGGCGCTACCACCACTCACGGTACAATGAGCACGATTTTCAATAATGCCATAACTAACCAACAATTGCAGTGTTGCTATTTCCCGCTGTGCACATTTATACAGCTGAACCAACTTTTATAATCGCCGTTGCCCTGAATAAATATTTATCAGCACACATGACACAGAGCAGTGACGCCTGGTGACTAATGCAACATTTATTTAACGCTATTAAGAGTGTTTTTTAAACTCAAAATAGGATAATATTAATATTCTAATTTTACATCCCATGTTGGTATGGGACTTAAATATAATGTGCCAACTGTGTTACTTGCCTTACCATGATCCAAAAATTGTCTGGTTCCCCTATCTTAGGGTTACGAAGGTCAGATCGGCAGTCGCTTCAATGTAATTACCAGACTCGCTAAATCCTGGATCATGGTCTAAGCGGACCCCGTCTAAGCACGGGACATAACGCTAGGAAGATGATGATGTGTTACTTGCCTAGCATATCGTAAAAAGCGACTAATGGTATATCGGGTTTTGGGTATGTGATTGTGCAGGCGACAAGCTAGCCACTTGTCACTACTTTTTCATAATTTTCCATATAACCCAGTCGAGTTTTGTTTTTGGCTAAATGTGGTTAAAGGGGAGTGCTGTCCCTTTGACTCTGCCTACACCTTCAGAGATTATAGGCGTGATGTTATGTATGTCTGTATGTATAATTTTACACCATAAGTTTTGAGAAGAAGTATTAAAAATGGAGCATTCATTTCTATGCATATTCTATACCAGACTCGCTAAATTCAGGATCATGGTCGAACCGGACCCCAATAAGGTACACAAAGCTTGGCAGACGATACCTACATATATTTATATGTATGTATAATTATTCACATGATAAAATTATAGCATGTATGAAAAGACTTATGAATGTAGAAGAAGCGAAAGATGTATGTCAGGATCATAGCAAATGGAAGTACGTGATCTCTGCCTACTTCCATGGGAAAAAGGCGTGACATTATGTATGTATGTATGTAAATTAATGAATAACTAAAAACTAAGCTTAAGATTTCATTAGATCTCTTTATGGCATTCAAACTGACAGACAGAAAGAATAGGTCCCGTCACGACACTAGTCACGCTTAAGTAATAATCTGTGGCATCATATCATGGCTTTTTAAATTGGCTAACTCCCAAAGAATAGGTAATACGATTTTCATTTAATACAAAAACCTCAATCTATTGCCGAGACGGATCAAATCCACAATACTAATCCATGGGTCATTGCACTCTTCATTATAAGCTGTTCTGACATTTAGCAAAAAAACAGCTGTTACAATCTTATAAGTCGTTGGAACTTGTCAATTTTAGAATTCTGGTCTAAACTGATCCCATTGAAATTCTTTTATAGTAATGGGTACAATGATCTTACGTCGTCATGCTATAATAACCATATTTAAAATAGAGGCGGCTTCATTACGTTTTGACATGATATTACGGTAATAACTACAATTGCTATCTACTAGAAGTGTCAGATACCAAATTCCAAGTCCAAACAAGCCCTATACATCAGTAATTCCTAAATTCAACAAGACCGGAGCCTAACAAGAAAAAACATTTAAAAATTCGGGATTCACATGAAAGCTATCGTCACATAAAAATGGGGCAAGCGCTCTGTCCGTAGCCATCGGTCAGTTGGCTTCACAGACACATAAATTTTGCTAGCAACCCACAAGTGACGCACGACGCAAAGTTTGATTGATGACATTAGAAAATATATGATTTTAAACTTTCGCGTTGCATTTTTGCCAATAGAAAAATTGCAATTTAATATAACGGGCAGTTGTTGGCAATATGTGGCTAATTATTTTAATTAAACGGAACACACCATGGTAAATAGCTAAACTCAATACAATAGGCTAGATGACTAAGAAAATCTGTTTTGTCCGTCAGTTAGATAAAAAAAAAAAATTTAACACGTATTTTTTTATTTATTTGTGAAACAAACATTGACGAAGATACAATGCATTCAAATTGCGCATGACGTCACGGTTTCGTAATTTTTTTACAAAATAGTGACGTCATAAGCCTTCATCCAAAACTTTGATGCTCTTTATCTTTGTGATTTTTTGTTAATTTGATAAAACGAAAAATATATGTCTAGTATTTTTGTATAATCTAACTGAATTAAAGTTTTTAAATGCAGTCATCATCCCTATTTCCATGTGGACTAGATCGTCTCACCCCAAATGGGTGCTAGTAGAGAGAACTAAGGGGGAGTTACTTAATTTCTAAACATTTTCCCCAACGCCATCCTGACAGCCTCCAGCGGCCGCGAGACGTCTAAACTCATATTGTTCGTCTCATTGCTCATATTTAGCTTCGCATACATTTTTTTTTTGTACTTGAGGAATGCATTTACGCACCGTCCAAATAGACCTGTATCGGGCCTACAGGGTGTGTCGGGCTCGAAGCCGGTAGCAATCTCCAGCCCCCGTACCGACTAAACCTCAAGGCTGCCGTTCTTCGGGCGCTAACGCAAAACCAACGGGATCCCCACTGTCGGGATTCATAGCTTCGCATACTACTTTAAGTACACTAACTCATATTGTTCGTCTCATTGCTCATATTTAGCTTCGCATACTACTTTAACTACACTAAGTAGACTACAATGTTCACTCACCGACGCTGAAGCCCTTCCCGCTGACGGTCCTGAAGGCCTCCTCCTGCAGCCGCGAGACGGCCACGCTGGCGCTCACGTTGTATGTCTCGTTGCTCATGCTTAGCCTGGTGACGGGCGTGCACTGGTACGAGGTCGCAAGCGGCGTCTCCCACTCCTCACCGTGAGACAGCACGATAACATCGGCGGGGACGGCTGCAAAAACAATAGCTGTTAATAACAAGTACGAAATTAAATAAATAAATATCACATTACATCACATACATTGATCTGACTCCGAAATAAGTAGCTTAAGCACTTGTGTTACGGATATCAGAAACAACAGTGGTATTACAAATATATACTTAAATATGGATATTAACACCCAGACACAGAACAAACACAAGTATTCATCATACGAATATTTGTCCTGGGTGGGGATCGAACCCACAACTCTTGGCGCATTAGGCAGGGTCACTACCGAATGCGCCATCGAGCTTGTCGAATTAAGAATAAGATACACATAATTATGTAGGTCTTAAGTATTTTTTTTTATATTGAACCACTAACTCTAAATAGAATATAATACATAGTATACATATATAGTTACAGAAAGGTATAGTATTGCAGTCGTTTTTGTAAATATTTTTTTTTTATTTTTTTATTATGTAATTTTTAATTAGGCCGCTGCGCACGGCCGTGCTCTCACACATGAAGGTATCTACGGAAGACCAGGGTGATGGCGCCACTAGGTGCCCGACACACGCTGAGTACTTGTGTTTACGTATTTTGTGTAATTTTGTAACATTTTGTGACACTAAATAAATTAATTTTCTTTCTTTCTTTCTTTCTTTAAATACAGACATATGTACAGTTCATTATCGTCATAATTCTTGATGATTCTACGATTCAGCTACGCACAGCTTGGCTGAGTTTATGCTGTTGTTGCCCTCCACTGGGTGGCGTACGATGTACAGATATCTATACTAATATTATAAAGAGAAAAAGATTTGATAATTTGTTTGTTTGTATCGAATAGGCTCCGAAACTGCTGGACCGATTTGAATAATTCTTTCACCAATGGAAAGCTACTTTATCAGCGAGTAACATGGGCTATATGATATCCCCTTATTCCCACGGGAACGGGAACTACGCGGGGCACTGCTATTAGATATTATAGATATATGTGTATATATATCTCACCTACAGCGACCAGATTGGTCGTGTATTAGCAGAAGGTGTTATTAGGAGTCATAAAAACCGTAGAGCTTGTATGAAAAGGATCATGAATGTTGAAGAGGCGAGTGAGGTGTGTAAGGATCGTGCCATATGGCGTTCGGTTCTCTCTGCCTATCCCGCTAGGGAAGTGGCGAGAATTTGAGTTAGTTAGTTAGATAAATATATCTTTATTATGACGACTAAAACGACCAAGACGAACCCGTATGGTTTTTTCGTCGACCGATCGAGCAACAGGAAAACACTTTTTGCTCATTTGATAATATATTGTTCGGAGGATAACATTCGCATCTCAAGCTGAAGGTTATTGCCGACTAGCTTTTGCATGCGGCTCCTCTTGCTTGGAATACGGTTTATACCACTGGCTCGGCAGTGTCGGCTCGAAAAAATATCGTGATGAAACCGGCACATTTCAACAGGTACGGATGTGTAACCATGATCCGAAAATTGTCTGGTTCCCTTATCTTAGGGGTACGAAAGTCAAATCGACAGTCGCTTCAACTGACCTCCGAACTGTATGCAGAATAACTCTTGAGCGATATAATTGTAAATAGAAATCACTGTTCGCCGTTCATCGGTACAAATATATTTTTTTTAGTCGTTACGTTTATTTGCCGACAGCTCGGTTCGGCGAAAGAATTAAAAAAAAAAAAAAATGTTACACCGATACCACCATTTGCAGATAAAGCAGAAAACTCCATTGGGCGAATTAGCTAATTTTTTGAAAAAAGCATTACAGAAAGCACTAAAATATAGACAGAAAATGTATAGACATACCGACACTATATAAACACCGTACACATACCACATACCTATGTTACTTCTAGAAAAGTAATTTAACCATAACAAATGTTTTTTTAAGCCATACTTGATGAGTCGTTTCAATACAAAACACAAACAAACAAGTCATGGATGTATTATCGACAAACTCATTATCACTTCAACGTGCAGGAAAATCCTATAAGATACGAAAGTCGGCCGGTCCGATGTAACAGCGGAATCTGCGGTGGGAATATCCCACCGGTTTACTAATATTATACACTAGCCGTGCCCGCTGATTCACCCGCGTTTAAACTTAATGTTGGCCTATAGCCTTCTTCGATAAACGGGGTTTCTAACACTGAAATCATTCTTCAAATCGGCCCCTAAGTTCCTGAGATTAGCGCGTTGAAGCAAACGAATAAACAAACTCTTAAGTTTTATAATATTAGTTTAATATAGATTCGAAAGTATCTGTCGGTTTTGAACACATAAACCCTGAAAATTAGAGAAACAAAAGTTTGAACTTAAGCAAAGGAAATAAATATAAATCCTTTTTTTTTTTTTGGTAATAATTCAAATCATGTGGAACGTACTTTTATAGACACACTTGCTTGGTAAATTTGACAAACAGGGTCCTAGCAAAAATTTTAAAATGATGACGTTTTAACTACCTACACCTAATTTACCATATAACGGGTAGACTTCTTCAATACGAGCCTAATTACAAAAACGTCACTACGAATTTAAACTCATTCCAAGAAAAAAAAAATTATCACGTCATTCTAAATCCAAAAATATTATTATTAACGTAGAATTTTAAAAGGTTGGTCATACATACCATAGACTGTGCTTAAATGTCTGTTTGTCTTTTTATTTTAAGGAGCCTAGGCGGCTTATTTATCCAAAATGGGGTTATTGAAACAGTAAAAAATTACAGACACCAGACACAAACGATACCAACGTATAAATTTCTTGAATCGTTATCATTAAGGCATCATCATTACTTTTTGACATTTTCAGTCAATGAGGGTTTCACAAATACAAAAACCGCCAGATGGCGCGAGGGAGTCTCGCGGTCTTATCACTGTCAATATCGGCTCTTTGTTGAAACGACTTCATAATGTGACACGTATGTCAGTTTGTTCTGATAACTAACCAATGAGGAGGGTGACAAGACCGCAAGTCACAGTTACGCCACCTTTTGGATTTAAAAAACCCTCATTGCAAATTTCTTCATAGAGCTATGCATATAATAATGGAGTAGGCTGCTCCAATAAAACATAAGAAGATATATATTCCGAATTCACTGAGCGACTTACGTCGATCCAAGAGGTATAATTTAAAGTTATTTCAAAAATAGACCTCTTTGAGTAACTCCAGTCATTCGACCTTGGCGCGCGGAGAACGGACCCAGTTTCGTTACAGCTGAAACTTATGCAACCGCGTTGCACTGCACCGGTAACGCAATGCAACGCTTGTAAGATGCAATGCAATCATAATCTAATGAGACAGTCCGGGATTTTGGATAGCGAGGTTACGCTACTTAGAAGTCGACTGGATCGATGGCTTATTCGGTAGTGACCCTGCCAGATGCGCCAAGAGTTGTGGGTTCGATCCCCACCCAGGACAAACATTCGTTTGATGAATACTTGTGTTTGTTCTGTGTCTGGGTGTTAATATTGAATATTTAAGTGTATATTTGTAATACCACTGTTGATTCTGATATCCGTAACACAAGTGCTTGGGCTACTTACGTCGAAGTCAGATTAATGTATGTGATGTAGTCTGATATTTATTAATTTACTTAGAAGTGAGCAATAATTAATTCACAATTCTGACAGATTTCTGAAAAATCAATTTTAGTAACAGTTTTTAAACAAGTGACTTTTTCACTTGTTTAAAAACAATTAGGCAACAATTTAAGTCTACCTTTATAGAACGGCAAGGCATGAGAAAATTGACCGCTTGGTCAAGTGGTTAGAGTCCCTGGACACATAATAAGATCAAGAGTTCGAATCTCCTTAGGGCTAAGGGTGTGGTGAACAAGGTCATCTGTACTTGACTCATAGATGATTGTAAAGGTGATAAAATACCGTTTTCTAGTACCCATAGTATTATTTATACTTATAAATACTTAGTTTGGAACTAGAAAATTGGCTTTTGCTTAACTATTTTTATTGTGAAAATCTCAAGTGCCGCATCACACATATCCGCGAAGAACAACCTGGTTTGTCAAACTGTTGGTCGAGGGATCGACCCGCATCCGCAACAACCATTGCACCAACGGGCCTCAGAGCATCTGATTTACTCTATAATCAGAATCAACAAACGCACACACAGACCCGAATCAAACACCCGCTTCATCAACAACTTTTTTGGCGCGGAAATAAACCTGCACCACATGCGTTGAATTCTGAATCATTACCAAAAGTCCATCAAGCAAATAACGAAGTACTCACACAAGTTGACGAGCTGCCTCGCGTCGACGGTGAGGTTGAACTGGTGCATCGCGTACTTGTTGGTGGTGTGGTTGCGGCGGAACAGCATCAGGATGGAGTTGGCGACGTCCTGCTCCGTCCAGCCCAGGCGCAGCCACTGGTCGCTGGACGCGTTGCAACTGCCCCCGAGGAGCGTGGCGTTGGCTGGTACGTTCATCGTCACGTTCGCGATCGTGGTTTCTGAAAGGAAATTTGAGGTTAGACTTGCAAAGAGGAGTATACAAGATACATATATTTTAATGCCCAAAAACAAATGGCTATCTTGTCGCCTACATTATGACAGACCCAACATCCTATACATTATTGGTAGCCTTTTACGACATGCTAGTCAAGGACAGTTGGTAAATTATATATACTACATTGGAAAATATACGCTGGCACTTCTACATATATTTTTTATGCTATAAGCAGGCGTATGGCCGGTTGAATGATAACGAAAAGCAATTTGGCGTTAGGCTTGCAAATACATACGCCCTTGTATGAATTAACAAACAAGTTACGAATATCGGTACTTGGTGGCTGAAAAACATCCGTTATCAATAATTGTATATGTATCCTTATAGGTTCGTCACAGATATTGAAAGCAAAGTATCATAGGAGAATAAATCTTACATACATACATAACATCACGCCCACAATCCCCGAAGGGGTAGGCAGAGACAAAGGGGCAGCAGGCCCCTTCAACCACATTCAGCCAAAAACAAAGCCGGGCCGGGTTAGATGAAAAATTGTGAAAAGCAGTGACAAGCGGCTAACCTGTCGCCTACACAATCACACACCCAAAACCCGATATACCATTAGTCGCCTTTTACGACATGCTAGTCAAGAACCACAGTTGGCACATTCTTTTCAAGTCCCAGACCAACATGGGACAGTGGGCTGGCTTGGATGTAAAGCTGTGATAAAGGAGTGACAAGTGGCTAGCTCGTCGACTACTCAGTCACATACCCAAAAGCCCGTAAACCATTAGTCGCCTCTTACGACATGCTAGGCAAGAACCACAGTTGGCACATTCTTTTTTTTTTTCCCCAAATCAACATGGGCCATGTCCCAGACCAACATGGGACAAATAATGAAATAAAGGATATGGGACAATAAATTTAATTAGGCGTCACGTTGTTTGTCCGCGATGGACTCCGAAACTACTTAATCGATTTTAATCAAATTTGCCCACCGTGTGCAGTTTGTTCTAACTTGAAAGATAGGATAGCTTACATCTCAATTTATTAAACCCGATTATGTGACATTGACTGTTAGACGTAACGAAGTTCGCCGGATCAGCTATAAATATATCAAACGCATGACAGACGGCCGAAACCCGCGATTTTCGTGACACGTTACCTTAATAAATAAAAAAAAATAAAAAATAAATAAATATAAATATCAGACTACATCACATACATTGATCTAACTCCGAGGTAAGTAGCTTAAAAGAACAAAATATATACTTAAATATTAGATATTAACACCCAGACACAGAACAAACACAACTATTCATCATACGAATATTTGTCCTGGGTGGGGATCGAACCCACAACTCTTGGCGCTGTGGGTTCGATCCCCACCCAGGACATATTAAATTGGATAAATTGCTTAATCCTTTGCTAATAAGTAACTTAGCAGATCAAAAATAGATAAGTATTTATTCTCTGTTATAGAATATTAAGCTATAGGCGATATTTAGCACGGCTACACTTTGGTACTAATGTAATAAACACTGAAGCAACTGGCCTTTTTAAATGTTAACAGCAACTGGCCTTTTTAAGTTTTAATCAACAAACTAACTCTGCCTATTACCTTTAAACGCTTAAACTACCTAAAGCAATTAGGTTTTCGGATTTTTAGAATGTCTATTTACGTCCCGTACGATTTATCAATCTTCCAGGACTAAAAAGTAGCGATTTACGCAACAATTAGCTAACTAAACAAACAACTTTAATATAGAAACATAACGAACTTCTACCAATGCTTCACCTATACGAGCCCGATCAAACATCAAGCGCACAACAAAGGCTCGATCTCAATTGTGTCGGAGCTGCGATTGCGCCACGCGTTCAGATGCAGCGATCGGCGCACGCGACCTTGACCGCGCGAAACATACGCAGTGTTGCCACCTTAGCCCTTTTGGGGCTAGATCTAGCACTTTTTACTGTAGGTGAACTCATTTTTTAATGATTTAGCCCGGAAAGGGCTATCTAGCCCTTTTCATTTTCTTATAAATATTGCACCATAATGTTAAATTTGCGTCATGCTAACATCACGATAACATCGAATTTTTGCCATTTGTGTCATAGATATTGGTTTACATTTTTGTGGTAGATGCCATTTGTTTGACTATGGTAATATACCCCATCTCTAGGCCGCTCCGATTGGGGTATTCCCCGTTGAGTCTAAGCGGCGCCTGGGAATAATTATGTTATAGTTTAATTTTATTGTGTTTGTGTCACATTTCCACCATTTTCTTAGCTAGCTTGCCACAGACAAGAAACAAAGGTTATATAAAGTGCCCGCTAGGGGCGCACAGCCAACGTTTAGCCTCTTATTTTTGCTGCATAATGCATCTAGCCCTTTCTAGCCCTTTTTAGCTTCGTCAACTGCCCCATTACTAAAACTAAGGTGGCAACACCGAACATACGCCGCCGGCGCATTGTGCCGAGATGCGGGCGACGGGGCGACGGGGCGCCGAGGGGCGACATGAGGTAAATAAATAATAAACAAGTACGTACTTGTTTATTTACCATCCGGTCGCTGTTAATGCGGACTCTTATGTAATCGATCCACACAAATGTTATTAATGCGGGGCGAAAATAAATCGTGTTACATTTTAACGTCTAGAAATCGAATGGATGATGGTAAAATGTTGTAATCTAAAACTTTAGATCCACTCACGGACGGCGCCACTAACTAGACATTGAAGCTTCGCAAGTGTTCCAACTTTACACGCAACTTACGTCACACATTGACAAAAGCGCTCCAAATAACAGATTTCCGATATCTGGCACCCGTATTAATCTCACACATGCATAAACGATGACAGCGCGGAGTCCTTATTTTTTTTTTTAGTCCGTGGATCTACTAAGAAAGGTGGTAATAGTAGACTAAATTCATCTAGGAAAATCACGGAGTAACTCCTAGCTAGAATAATGAAACGACTAGTTAGCCTGCAAAAATCTAGACTCAATTGAATTCTAATCAGATAATTATAAACAATTTTTACCGATTATTTGCAAATAAGATAATACATAAACAATTAGGGTTTTCAAAAATACAAAATCCGCCAGATGGCACGAGGGAGTCTCGTGGTCTTATCACTGTCACTATTGGCTCCTTGTTGACAGCATGTCAGTTTGGTCTGACAACTAACCAATGAGGAGGGCGACAAGACCGCAAGTCACAGTTACGCCATCTTTTGGATGTTGTAATTTAAAAAACCCTCAGTTATTTGAAACCAGCCAAACAAAACCGTAGAGCTTGTATGAAAAGGATCATGAATGTTGTACTTACGACATGCTAGGCAAGGAACACAGTTGGCACATTATATTTAAGTCCCGGACTAACATATACTCATGGTTGATTTGTTAACAAATGTTACAATAGGGATGTTGACTGGCTAGTCAATTGAGATACTTTTTAAGAGCTGTCAAAACGAAATCACTTCATAGATATTGTATGGGCTTGTCAACGTGTGACGTCACTAGTCAACTGAATTAATATTAAGCAGTTTTTGTAAAATTAAAAATATTAGACTCAATATGATTGAAAATCAATAAGGCTTATAGGCATACTACGATACTTTCTTTTTCAGAATTGATACTTCAAAATTAAATTTAAATGGTGTCAACATCCCAATTAGTAAGTACTTTACGAATGCATTGTCATATAAATTAAATATGGAATGATTAATTGTTTATATCTTTTTTTTGTCATCGCTCGATTATCCCGGTAGCAGATAAATTACATGCGTCGAGCGTGGGATGGGCCAAACGCTAGGCGGGAAATCCTTCTAACATGTATAGGCGAAAGTGAGATTGATTTTACATTTTAACTATTAAACAGATTATTAATAATAATAATAATTACATTAAAATAATACTTGAATTTAAAGGGCCTCTACGTGTTGGTTTCGGCCCCACGCACGCCTCCCAAAAGTCCCAGAAAGACTATAGTCCCGAGAAATGGCAAAGTCAGATATAATAATAATATAGTGTAGTTAGTACGAACAAGATCACAAATCACACATAATTATTCTCGTATTTATTTAATTGGATAGATAACATTGGACAAATGGAAAGAGAACCTGACACGAAACCAAAGGTAGTGGGTTAGAATCCCGTTAGAGGCAAATGTTCATGTTGAACACGGTAATTTGTAGACCATGAATGTTTAAAGGTATTTAAGTTTGCCTAAGTAGTTAAACAAATTTAAAGGCTTTTTATGAAGCTAGGGTAAGTGTGAAAACGTTATTTATTTCTAACTAGCTTCTGTCCGCAGCTTTGTTCGCGTGGTACATCGATAAATCATAGCCTATATGTTATTCGGGTGTATAAGCTATATTATTGTTAAGTTTCATTAAAATCCATTCAGTAGTTTTTGCGTGAAAGAGTAACAAACATCCATCCATACTTGCAAACTTTCGCGTTTATAATATTAGTAGGGATTAAATACTTGAGTCACACTGGAAAACAAAAACACGTTCATTACTGCTATCTCTTCCGGGCCCATTCACATCTGTAGCCCCAGTTATTTACTTTATAACAATAATTTTCAGCCATTCAGACAACAATGATGTTTCACAATAGAAACGCAGTAGGTCGCGCTGTTCGCATTTCACATGCGCTAACACATGAGTCACATTTGACCGACTGGTGACTCACGACTGGTATCTGTTCTGTGCTTACTCACTGACAGGCCCGTTGGTCGAGTGGTCAGACCCTGGCCACGAAACCAAGAGTCGCGTGTTCGAATCCCGCGCGGGGCAAATGTTTCGTGTGATGAACATGGATATTTGTACTCGAATTATGGATGTTTATAAACGTATTTAAGTATGTCTATCCGTTCACCTAGTATCCATAGCACAAGCATAAGGTTAGTTTGGAACTAGGGAATTGGTGTGTCAGTCTGGAGAATGTATTATATTTAGGCAGAATATTTAAATTGTAAGCTTAAATGACGCACCAAAATATGTTTGCTATATAGCGCAGTAACACTTTGATTAAACTCCAATTGCGCATCATCAAGGCGCAGGAAATAGGAACGCAGAATATGCCGTTAGGTATTAAATCAGGTACTTTTCATAATCTCTCGGTCCTGCGCAATGAGCCATGCGTTAACACATTCTGAATAAGTAAGTTAAAAAATAATTTAAGCAACCGTTTAAGTTTAATAATTTAAGTTTTACATGACTATAAACTTAAATTTGACCCTTAGCATAAGTATTCTGGTAAATCCAGCTTTATCAATACGAGATGAAGTACAAATTCGCTTGCACCCGAACTCAGAGTCAAGATTCACAACCAAACTCGTTTTAAAAGGGCACTTACGGCATTCGCCTTAGATTACCGATAGAAAACTCGGCTCCAGTTTAGCGATAAAAATGCTGGGGCCTACCCGAGGTAGGTCACTCGCGTCTTGCATAGACACTGCATGAAGTTTCATATGGACTTAAAAAGAATGTGCCACTGTGTTCCTTGTCTAGCACGTCGTAAAAGGCGACTAATGGTTTAGACTGGCTCGATGGCGCATTCGGTAATGGCCCTGCCCTATGCGCCAAGAGTTGTGGGTTCGATTCCCACCTAGGACAAACATTCGTATGATGAATACTTGTGTTTGTTCTGTGTCTGGGTGTTAATATCCAATATTTAAGTATATATTTGTAATACCACTGTTGATTCTGATATCCGTAACACAAGTGCTTAAGCTACTTACCTTGGAGTCAGATCAATGTATGTGATGTAGTCGGATATTTATATTTATTTATTTATTTATAATGGTATATCGGGTGTTGGGTGTGTGACGGCGCGAGCTAGCCACTTGTCAACTCTTCCCAATTTCCCATCTAACCCAGTCCAGGCCGTGGTTAACGAGGCTTTAACTCTGCCTACCCCTTAGGGGATTGCGGGCGTCATGTTTGTATGTTTGTTTGTACAAGTAAAAACTCACTGTGTAAAACTTACATCTTAGTTCACCGTGATAGTGCATTGCATATGCACTATCTAACTGTTATTATAGACGCGAAAGTTTGTATGGATGGATGGATGAGTAGATGTTTGTTACTCTTTCATGCAAAAACTACTGCATGGATTTTAATGAAACTTTACAATAGTACAGCTTATACATTAGAATAATACATAAGCTACGTTTCATCGATGTACCACGCGAGGAAAGCCGCGGGCAGAAGCTAGTTACTAATAAGTAACTAATTGGGTATTTTTGGCTGACTAGCCTTTACCAGTGGCTTTACCTGCGTTGAAAATTTTTGAGACAAAAAGTATCAGGTTCGTATAAATAACGTTCAACCATTCATCATCGACATTCTACCGGATTGACCTAAAAACATAACTGAGAGACAGAATGACAAGCATTTTTTTGTGATTTTTTAACATAATTATTTAATTTTATAATGAAAAAGTATACCGACATGGCCACTATGCAAGTCTATATATACGTAAAAATTGAAGAGGAAAAAGACATGCGTTTAATATTCCAATGCGTTACAAGAAGCGTCCACATAAATATGGAGTCTACTTTCTAGTCTGTGGTTTTTCCTTGAGAAGTGATTCTTTCCAGCGACTAAGCATTGACGGTGCACATTTGTGCTACGTACTACATACTGTTAGATGTGAAGATATAATCGGCGATAACCATCCCATCCCTAGTCGATTGCAATACTGGGCCCAGCCCTAGCATTTCTTTTTTGACAGGCTGATGCTCTCGCGCCGTAACGTTTGAGATGTACAATTGTTGTGTTCCGAGTTTCTATTGAATACAGTTAGTGCCATAACTTGTTTCTGTTTGGATTTTACTAATATTTAATAAAACATACTTAAAGCTATAATGACACAAGATGACGTAAGCAATTTCAACGGACAATATCAAAAAGTCACCATCAAACCAACGAATCTATTGGGCGACCACGCCACAAGATAGTCAAGATTACAACTCCAATAATATGTAAACAGATAATGTCGATCGAACATGCAGAAACGCCATACAATCCTGCATCGCGCTGACGAAGTTATTCTCGCCACTAACTATTTGTACAAATACAATACACCGAGACGGTTAGTGGGACCTAAGTCCCCAAGCAAGCAACGCCTAGCTCGGCGGAAGTAATTCCACTTTTAGTGCGAGCGCGTAGGCAGTTCGCACACTATCAAAAAGATAAAGCCGAACAAAGGATTTTCATAATTAAAAATTGTAGCGTCACATCAGATATGGGAAATACTTTGTTCAGGATAGACAACTATCTATATGTACATTTTAAACGGTAAATAATCGATGGAAAAACATCTAAAAGTAAATCAACTATCTATTTGTACATTTTAAACGGTAAATAATCGATGGAAAAAACATCTAAAAATAAATAATTACGTTTTTTTTGTATGCCTAAAGATAAATTCGCTTCGACATATGGAATAATGTTAGGGAAATATTATATTCCGTTAATTAGATAACTAACTAACTAACTAAACTTCACGCCACTTCCCTAGCGGGGTAGGCAGAGAGAACCGAACGCCATATGGCACGATCCTTACACACCTCACTCGCCTCTTCAACATTCATAATCCTTTTCATACAAGCTCTACGATTTTTATGACTCCTAACATCACCTTCTTTTAATACACGACCAATCTGGTCGTGGTAGGTGAGCCTGGGCCTTCCGCGGCTCCTACATCCTTCCACATTCGCATTGTATATCTGTTTAGTCAATCTTTCGTCATCCATTCTTTCCACATGTCCGAACCACCGGAGCATGCCTCTTCTTACCTTGACTCCGACGCTGTCCTTCAGACCAACTCTCTTTCTTACATCATCATTCCGAACGCAGTCTGTGAGCGATACACCGCAGATTTTCCGCAGCGCACGCATCTCGACCGCGTTTATTCTACTTTCATGCTCTTTCTGCCATACCCAACTCTCGCTTCCATATGTTAGCGTAGGAATCAGCACCGCATTGTGTATGGCGAGCTGGGCCTTCTGGCTTAAGATTTTGCTGCCTAAAAGTTTTCCTAACGCTCCATTCACCCTATTCCCTGCATTCACTCTTCTTTCTATATCAGCGGAGTACCTTCCATCCCTACTAAATGCAGATCCTAGATATACAATTTCATTCACCTGTTCCAGCACTACATCGTCAACCGTTATCCTTGTATCCGTTCTGGTTTCATCTCTTTCAAACACCATAATCTTTGTTTTCTTCGCATTCAAATGTAAGCCTCTCTCCTTGCAATCATCTTTCAATGTTGTGACTAGTTGCTGCAGATCCGATGCCGACTCTGCTAGAAGTACGGCATCGTCCGCGTAAAGCAGGCAGTTCACAACCAGGTCACCCATACGCACTCCAACATTCATAGATCTAATCCTCTGGAGACAATGGTCGAGATATAGGATAAACAGCAGAGCAGACAGCACGCATCCTTGTCTGACACCAATATTGACGTCAAACCAGGGTGACAGGCTGCCCTCCACTTGCACGCATGCCGTACATCCCACATAGGTGGACTGCGCAGCACGAAGCAATGCTCCATCAATCCCATATCTCGGCAATATGTCCCAAAGGTCCTTTCGTACAACCCTGTCAAAGGCCTTCTCCATATCCACAAAACCGCAAAAAACCCTCTGACTTTTGGCCAGATGCTTCTCCACGATGTTGCGAAGAGAGAAAACTTGATCCGTGCATCCTCTACCATTCCGGAAACCTCCCTGTGCCTCCCACAACATTCCATCAGATTTCACCCTCATTCTCCTCTCAATAATCTTGCCATACACCTTTGCTGCTAAGCTGATCAAACTGATGGCTCTATGGCTGGCACAGTCCATACGTGACCCAGCACCCTTGTACAGAGGCACGATAACTGCCCGTCTCCAGTCCATTGGGACCTTTCCGTTTCTCCAGCATAGATTGCACAAGAACCAGAAAGCGTCCTGGACGCTAGCGCCACCTAGCTTGATCATCTCCGCAGATACCTTGTCTATTCCCGCGGCCTTTCCACTTTTCAGACTTCGTATCGACCATTCAATCTCATTCATAGTGATGTCTTCATCAGACGCTGGCACCACAGAATCAGACATAGCCTCACTCTCAGTGCCAACATCAGAGACATACTCATACATTTCTCCAAAATATTCACTCCACCGTTCTAACACCTCGTTCGGGTTTGCAAGAATGTCACCAGCTTTAGATTTAATCTTACTCATTCCGGATGCCGACGAATATCCCCGAGACCTCTTAACCTCCCTCCAAAAGAGCTTGGAATTAGCCTCGAAACTATTCGTCAGTCTCCTTTCTTCATTCATAGCTACTCTTTCACGCTTCTCTTTCACTAAAGCTTTGGTTTCACTCTTGCAATAACGGTATATTTCTTTCTTCATCTCAAGCATACTTTCATCCATTTGCAAAGATGAGACATAATCAAGCCAGGCCTTCTTCTTTCTCGCTACGGAGGCTTTGACCTCCTCATCCCACCATGCGTCACCTTTCATTGTTCTACGTCTCCTTGCGCATCCACATGCCTCTTTTGCACTGTCCACCATGCTCTCTTTCAAAATGTTCCAGCAATCATCAACATCTAAGCCAGAAAGACTCGCATTCGCAAGTCTTTCATTGACTAAGCCTACATACACACTCCTTACACTTTCATCTTCCAGTTTTTCATTCCTTATCCTTTCAGTGCCTCCGCATGGAGTACGCACTCGCCAGTGCCTCCACTTCTTGAAAAGCCCAGCAAACCGGCATACTACCAGGTAGTGGTCTGTTTCAAGAGTAGGGCCTCTGTAGGCTCTTGTATCCAATATACTATTGCGGAGGCGGCTATCGACTAAAATCAAATCAATCACACTTTTTTGGTCATTCCGTCTCCAAGTATACGTGTGAATATCCTTATGACGGAAAATAGTGTTTGCCACAAGGAGGTTCCGTTCCAAACATACTTCCAAGATTTGCTTACCAGCATCATTCACTCTCTTGTCTCCATATGGGCCAAGGACTGCTTCATAGTCAGATCGCTTGGTGCCAACCCAACCATTCAAATCTCCACACATAATTATCTTCTCATTTCCTTCAGTCAGGTCCAGAATTTCTCTAACAGACTCCCAGAACTCCTCTAGTTCTTGGGGACTGGCTGAGCTTACTGGCGCATAGCCTGCAACCAGAAAGACTCGCGTAATACCCAGTTTAATACGAACCCAGAGGAGTCTCGGGCCAACTAATCCATAGTCTTTCACACCAGAGACTAAACGAGAGGAAAGCACTACTCCAACTCCACCGCTGGCATGACAATTCTGTTCCACACCAGACCACAGAGCCATCATACCACCGGGAAGCTCATCTGCATCGCTGCCCTTCCGCTTAGTCTCTGTCAAGCACAGAACATCCAGGCGTCTCTCATTCATTACGTCAATCATCTCATACATCTTATCTTTCATTCCACCTCTTACATTCCACGTGCCTATACGGCACTCTGTTCTCCTCGTTCCGCAGTGTCCGGCGTGGCGTGAAGGGTGGCGGCCCCCTTCGCCGCACTCGCCACTTTTCGCACCGACGAGGGCTCGTCGGTGCGCGTCGCATCGGGGGAACGCCCTACCCCGCTCTGCGGAATTAGATCGGATTAGATCGGTTAATTAGATCAATTATATATTCAATTAAATCTTTCCTCTGTATTTACCACTATTATACAGAGGAAATATTTGATTTGTGTTGTTTGCATTGAATAGGCTCCGAAAGTACTAGACCGATTTAAAAAATTTTTTCACCAATGAAAAGCTACATTATTAGCAAATAACATAGGCTATATTTTATCCCCATATTCCCACGGGAACGGGAGCTACGCGGGTGAAACCGCGGGGCAGTTAAAACCGCCAAAATAAAGCTAAAGGTCATTCACACGAGTGTCACTGACGGTATCATCGACTCAGCGGACTTCCCAATTGGGAAACGATTTAGCCGAGTAACTTTTACTGAGTATTTTGGGTTAATACACGATCTTATCACTTTTCCTCAGACCTTGGGAATTATACACGATATAGCTTTGAGATAGCCTATAGCAAATATAGTCTATACCTAAAGCACAATAATGCTCCGGTGGTTCGGACATGTGGAAAAAATGGATGACGAAAGATTGACGAAACAGATATACAATGCGAAAGTGGAAGGATGATGGAGTCGCGGATGGCCCAGGCTCACCTAACACGACCAGATTGGTGGTGTGTTAACAGAAGGTAACTCACCTACCACGACCAGATTGGTCGTAAAAACCGTAGAGCTTGTATGAAAAGGATCATGAATGTTGGCGAGTGAGGTGTGTAAGGAAGGAGCGTGCCATATGGCGTTCAGTTCTCTCTGCCTAATCCCTCCCTCCTTCCAGTGTTACAATAAATTATTTAAAACGACTTTATCTAACACAGTGTTTTTTGTATTCGCGACCCCCTTGGGCCATAGACAGAAAACAGTTGCTCACTGATAATGTGTAGAACTTTGCTGTTTTCCTTTTGGCGGGGACTCCCCGAGTATGGCGAATGACTAGCGTGATGGCGTCCCCGAATATGGTGATGTCTGTCACTAAGCAAACATAATTGTTTACATACCTATTGTGTAAACATAAATCAGGATCTGTAATTCTATATTTTCTACGCTCTACCTTCTAAATTCTTCCGTCTTTTATTTCTGTTCCGTTAATACTAAATAAAATAGCCTGCAGACACTTTGGAAAATCTGATTGAAGTTTTACATAAACTATTTAATGTAATAAAAAGAAATAGATTATTTGAACGCGCTAATCTCAAAAACTATCGCAGCTATTTGAAAATAATTTCTCGCCACAGATAGGGCTTTTATCGATAAACACCTTATTATTATAACCACACGAGCAAAGCCATATTACTGTTTATAGATGAGAGTCAAAATGGCGGGTGTACCATAAGGAATTTAATTTAAACGATTGTTTTATTTCTCAGAAACTATGCAACTGGTCATGTTGATTGTTTTTAATACTTGAAGTACTTTTTAGGTACCTACATTTTTTTTTGTGTATATACATTTAAAGTGTGATTGTTAAGTAATAAAATATTATAGAACACCCGCCATCTTGATGTCAATATGGCGGGTGTATTTTAATTTCGAAATAATTTCGTTTTGAAGAAGGTACTGATTTTTTAGAGCGAGGTACAAAAAAGTTGGTGACCGGTATAATTTAATTACTTATGGTACACCCGCCATTTTGACTCTCATGTTTATAGTTTCAAATAATTGCCATCACCACATCACATCAGTGTTACATTCATCCTTATCGGTCACGTACATACGTACAGCGTGACAGGCATCAGTGGACACGTCCCGTAACCGAGATGTTTACTTTCAGTATCATTGAATGTTGCGCATGAGCACCGTTTGTTTAAGCGTTACTATGATTCATTGCCCTCGATTCTCGACGCTTACTTCACGCTGTTTGGAAAGGAATAACGTTACCAGAAACCTAATTCCGCCATTGTTCCTTTAAGGAAGTACAAATGGTGTGACAATGACGGGTATGATTTGAACGGGCGTTGCCAGATTGTTTTCGAGTATAGCAGGATTTTGTAAGGTTGAGTAAAAAAGAATAATTTTGAGTCAAAAGCAGGAAACATCTACAACATTAAAAGTTATATATTTTTTTTTATAAACAAGTATAAAAAAAATCGCTAAATTATATTTATTTATTTATATGGTGGCGACTCCAAAGAGACTTAATCCTTTAAAGCGCGGCGCAAATATGAAAGTAGCCGATTACCGATCCATTTACGACAGGCCCATTGGTCAAGTGATCAGACAGAGAAATAGGGAATTGGTGTGTCAGTCTGGAGAATTTAATTTATTTATTTATACTATCGCTATGTTAGATAACATTAGTAGTCTCTCACGTGACAAGTCTACTAATATAAAACCAGTTAAATCCAATTCAAAGTACATCGGTAACATTGAAACCGGTTATGCAAGCTCTCAAGAGAATTTACAATTTTTATAAGCGTCTGGGATCCATAATATGACGATCATTCTAATAAACACGACATGTTGAGTTAAAGAACGATTATTGCAAATTCTACAAAAAGTAACCGTCCCTACTTATGTCAAGATGTTATTAAGATTGATTTTCTTTATCTATACCATACTATTATAATAAAGATAATTCGGTAGCGCATTCGATAGTAACCCTGCCCATGCGCCAAGAGTTGTGGGTTCGATCACTACCCAGGACAAACATTCGTATGTTAAATACTTGTGTTTGTTCAGTATCTGGGTGTTAATATCCAATATTTAAGTATATATTTGTAATACCACTGTTGATTCTGATATACGTAACACAAGTGCTTAAGCTACTTACCTCAGAGTCAGATCAATGTATGTAATAATAGTCTGAAAAAAAAAAAAAAAACAACGAACGCTCATTAGCAAAACAGCTAAGCCTATTAAAGTCGCGAAGCCAGGTCAGAGCCACAATTCCTGCGCACTTAAGTGACTTACGATTACAGCGAAAAATAGTTTGTCAGTCAGTTATGTAACACGCTTATATAAATAGCGAACAACCGACAATTTCGTTATAAACAAGTCAGTGGAAATTTTAATGAAACTTGTAATATGAATGCTAAGTCGAAGCTTAATAGTGAGCCTACCGATAAGTTGTTTCTCCCTTGGTTTACATCATTACCAGTGAAGTGTGTAAATAAATAAATAAATATCCGACTACATCACATACATTGATCTGACTCCGAGGTAAGTAGCTTGAGCACTTGTGTTACGGATATCAGAATCAACAGTGGTATTACAAATATATACTTAAATATTGGATATTAACACTCAGACACAGAACAAACACAAGTATTTATCACACGAATGTTTGTCCTGGGTGGGGATCGAACCCACAACTCTTGGCGCATGGGGCAGGGTCACTACCGCATGCGCCATCGAGCTTGTCAGCATGTGTAAGGGCACGGCATATGACGTTCAGTTCTCTCTTCTACGAAGTGGCGCGGAGTTTTTTTAGTTTTATTTCATTACCAGTGCCGTTACTAAACCTTTGGAGCCACCATAAAAATAAGCTGAATATATAGTTATAAAGCAGCTGAGATTCTCCTTTGACCAGGGGGCCCCTTCGGCTGGGGGCCCGTGGCATTTTGCCGACTTGCCACCCTGTAGTCACGCCACTGATCATTACATACCATTCATACATACATAATGTCACGCCTTTTTCCAAAGGGGTAGGCAGAGATCAGACTGTAGAGCGTATATGAAAAGGATTATAAATGTTGAAGAGGCGAGTGAGGTGTGTAAGTAAGGATCGTGCCATATGGCGTTCGGTTCTCTCTGCCTACCCCGCTAGTGAAGTGAAGTTTAGTTAGTTAGTTAGGCAGAGATCACTTCCAATTGCTACGATCCTGACATACACCTTTCGCCCATTCGCTCCTTTTTCATTAATAAGTCTTGTATACCAAGGCGTCTTTTATCTAGAAACTGTGCTTAAAGCTTAAGTAATTGTTTTTACGTTGAAGAAACTAAGAGGAAAATATTCATACTTCTTCATTGATGTTATGGATTGAAACGAATGGACGTCTATACAAGCTTGAGGACATTGGTTTGAGGCTAGCAACAACAAAAAATACTTGTACTTAATAAGTACAGTACTAATGGTACCGTATCTAACAAAAACATTCAAGTTGACAAAGATACTATGAAACTTGTTTACTGTAAATACACAGTAGTAAAATTTTCCATTTAACTCAGCCAAGTTTTGTTTTTGGCTGAATATAGTCAAGGGGGCCTACTGCCCCCTTGACTCTGCCTACCCCTTCGGGGATTGTGGGCGTGCTGCTATGTATGTAAACAGTATTATTTTTATCTACTTATTATATGTAAATGGATGGTTGCATTTAAATATTCCTTTATTTATAGTCGGCCTTATTCAATTTATCTCTAACACGTTATCTCGTCTAAGCAGTTGTTATGGTTTAAAACCGGAATTTTGTATTTTAATTGTACCTACAAATATTAAAACATAAAAAAATAACGTTGATATAGATCAACTTCGAAATTAAACATCCCAAAATCGCCATAATTAGTAAATTATACTTTAATGATAGGATAATACAGTCTAAATTTAAAGTTGGACGTACAATCATGCTAAACATATTTTGTTTTCGTAACTCCGAACTTGGCATATGGTTTGCATAAGGATACTAGCTAAAGTAAACAATCATCTGCCTCGAAAGGGATTTACCCTCAAAAATTTTTTTTAGTCCGTAAGTTAGATTATCCAAAAATATTGAATACGTATTTTTGCTTTAACTCATACTTAAAAAAATACAAAGATACAGCGCTTCAAACAGCTGAAATTTAGCGCTCTACGTCACTTGTACGGTAAAATTTTACACACCTAGTGACGTCACCCGGTACTTTACCGTGCTGTATCTTCATAATTTTTAGTTTGTTGAACAAAAGAAAAAATACGTAAGCAATATTTTTTTGTAATGTCAATAGTGAACCATATTTTTTTTTGAGGAAAATAGCCTATTCGCGTGCAATCAGATGAATTTCGTCCTAGTTAACAATGTAAGAAGGTATACTAATATGTATCTCTAAAACTCCGAATCAAGAGAGACCCCAATTATTCTTATTCCCAAGAAGTCTCAAGTCTAACCACTGGCCCAAGCCACTTTCGAATATTAAACATTTTCCTTGTGCAGTCTATTAAAGACTATTATCGCCAAATAGTCAGTGCTAAGGTTAGGTAACAGGAAAAAAGTAAAAAGCGCTATGATCGTAAAAGTCAGCACCACTAACAGTCACAGTAGTTTGTTTAGCGGACACTAGGCCAGGGGGGGGGGGGGGGGGGGAAGCGGTGTCGCCACGCAATGCACACTGCGCTATTAGATATTACTGTAGGGTTACCAACAGAGCTAGCTGGATGCCAAGTAAATAAAAATAATAAAAAATAAATATTAGACTACGTCACATACATTAATCGGGTTATTGTACATTTGCCAAAAAGTTAATTCGCCACAATTTAAAACATTCCATACATTGAAAGTTAATTCGTCACAAGTACCTACACGTTATTACAAATTCGCCACAATTCTAAAGACGAGTGCGGTAAATTTACTATACAAAAATAGAATTATGACGAATTTACACATGCATTTTTTGTAACCAATTAGTTTGTGGCAAATGTACAATAACCCCATTAATCTGACTCTCACCTAGCCTAAGCGCTTGTGTTACGGATATCAGAATCAACAGTGGTATTACAAATATATACTTGAATATTGGATATTAACACCTAGACGCAGGACAAACACAAGTATTCATCATACGAATGTTTGTCCTGGGTGGGGATCGAACCCACAACTCTTGGCGCATGGAGCAGGGTCACTACCGAATACGGCATCAAGCCAGTCAAATAAATATGAACATGACATAAATTTCCAAAATAAACTTTGAAGAACAATCAATAAGATGTATAACTACCGACGGTATCTGAATTTTGAATAGTATATTGTAAGCCGGTATACTGTGAAAATTTTACGTTTTTCTTAGGTAAGCAGATCCTTATGGTATACCTTCTACACTTTGAGATAGTTCTGTATGTCTATTTTTATATAAAAAAAAGTCCATTAGTCTACTATTATATGACTAAAAGTTGATTCATATTTAATTAACTGCAACATTATCTATTTAAATGATTTTGTATTAGTAATCTCTTTCATCTTATCTATTTCCCTGTTAACAAATAATCTATTTTCCGGAAAGTCCGGAAACTTACTAGACGCCCCTAATCCAGTGACATCGCGTTTCCACAACGGCGCTATTGCACGCTATCAGCGAACGGTTAGGGGGCGTCTGCGCGCGCGCACGCGTCACTCGCCCGCGGACAAACAAACACGCTATACACCCACTGCAGGGCACATACCTCACCCCGACTATACGTTGTGTTAAGCCATATATCCGTCTTTCAATAGACATGACTCAATTGAAACAAGTCTGCTGTAGCACCCTTCCTGTAACCTGGGCTCCATGAAGCCAAAAATAATCTGTGGAAAGATTTTTGGGAATCCTAGTAATATTATAAACGCGAATGTTTGTGAGAATGTTTGTTACTCTTTCACGCAAAAACCAATGAATGGATTTTAATGAAACTTTACAATAATATAGCTTATACATAAGAACAGTGCTTCTTAAACTTTTTATGCTATGGAACCCTTTTAGGAAGCGGAGTATTTGAAGGAACCCTAGAACAGCGCGGGCGGCAGCGCGGGGGGGTGTAATAATCGACTTTAAACGGATTTTCCCCCAGGAGACTTCAGTATAGTACCCCTTTATTTTAACAATTATGATCAGTACCAATTTTCGTGGACCCCCCAGAAAGGCTTCACGGAACCCCTAGGTTCCGCGGAACACACATTGAATATAGCTGCATTAGAATAACATATGTAGGCTATAATTTATAAAAATATTGTGAACACCCACGGGAACGGTAACTATGTGGGTGAAACCGCAGGGCGCTGCTAGTTTACAATATTTGTATCATCTTGATAAGGAAATACAAATTATATTTTTGGCATTTTGCAGATGAATCGTGCCTTTAATAATAGTGAGAACCTGTTCACAAGAATATGAGGCAAAATCTAAGTACGAAACCTATGAACGAGCCTTTAGCGTCATAATGTCATATTGAAGATGCCATGGTTGAACGAGCCTTTAGCGACATAATGTCATATTGAAGATGCCATGGTTGAACGAGCCTTTAGCGTCATAATGTCATATTGAAGATGCCATGGTTGAACGAGCCTTTAGTGTCATAATGTCATATTGAAGATGCCATGGTTGAAATGGTCACACAACCAAGAAACCAGGACAATTGAAACTTTCTTACACATACACAGCTATAGGAAAATAAGATCTATCACTTCAAAATATTTAAGAAACTTGCTGCACCAGGTAAAATCAAGAACACTAGGATAAGAGGAAAGTAGACCAGAACTAACTAACCAATCAGAAGAGTTATTGCAAGGGCAGCAAGTATTTATTGCAAGGGCACGGATAAAAGGCATCCCTCCTCCGATGGAGGCTGCACCTAAACGTCCTAAAAACCTGATTACCTTCTGGATGGAGCTAAAGTGCTTTGATTAATCACTGTAGTGGTACAGTGACCATCTATGTACATTGGCCCACTTATGAGGCTTAGTGCGGTAAACACATGCCCAACTAACTAACTAACATAACTGCAGGCAGCGAAAGATGATGCTTCAGTATATGATGATGTCCTATCGTTATGTCCCGTGCTTAGACGGGGTCCGCTTAGACCATGAACCAGGATTTAGGGAGTCTGGTAATTACATTGAAGCGACTGCCGATCTGACCTTCGTAACCCTAAGATAGGGCACCCAGACAATTTTTGGATCATGGTTACAAATCCAAAGTTATTTGAATTTGCAGGTTTCATCACGATGTTTTCCCTCACCGTCGAGCTAGTGGTATAAATACGTACATATATAGATTTGAAAAATCCAGAGGTACATGCTCGGGTTTGAACCCGCACTCCTCGGTTAAGAGGCGCGTGTCCTTACCATTGAGCTACCACCGCTCCCTTCAGTATTTAAAAGAAAGAAAAAACTTAAGCATATCATTCTTATTCAGCGTTCTAGCAATGCCTATCAAAATTAATTAATAAGATAATGCAATCTTCAGCAATTTAATGCAATAAGAATTATAAAAGTGAGTGTGAATGTTGTAATAAAATAATAATTAAATTGAATAACCTGACATTTTTATTTTAAAGAGCTTGCCCATTGATTTTTTGTAACAAAACTAAACAAACATGTGGTTAACATAAATAATAAATAAATAAATATCTGACGACATCACATAGATTGATCTGATTCCGAAGTAAGTAGCTTAAGCACTTGTGTTAAGGATATCAGAATCAATAGTGGTATTACAAATATATACTTAAATATTTAATATTACCCAGACACAGAAGAAACACAAGTATGCATCATACGAATCGCGATGAAATCATAAGATCATTATATGTGGGGATTTTAATGTAAATATTTTGGATTCATCTCAAAATTCAATAATGTTTTTGAATTTGTTTAAAAGCTATAATCTACATGAACTATTTTGCCAGCCTACAAGAATTACTCCTACATCTGCCACCTGTATTGATAATGTTTTTTGTAATTGTAATATAGTTGATAGGTCAATAATTAATTTTATAAATTCTGACCATAGCGGGCAGATTGTGGTCTTGGAACATGACCATAACACAGCTTCATCTACTTTCATCTGTAGACCAATTACAGCACACCGCCTGGATAAATTTAGGGAAAATATAGCTAAAAGAGTCTCGTTGTTACAGTTCAGGGATAGGGAAATTAATGATTCGTATAGCATGTTATTCAATTTAATTGAAAAAGAATTTGAAAGTGTTTTCACTAAGAAAAAAGTCACTATTAATAATGCTAAAACTAAATTTAGTGACTGGGCCACCACAGGTATCTTCACTAGTAGAAGGAAGTTATTTGATTTATATAACTTGAAGGCAAATTCAAGTGATCCAAAATTTGTTAAATTTGTTAGAAATTACTCTAAAATATTTAAAAAAGTATGTGCAGTAGCAAAATCTAATTATCTCAGGCTCAAGATTTTAAATTCTAGTGATAAAATTAAAGCAACTTGGAATATTATTAACAAAGAGACTTGTAAAAACAAAATACAAAATCACAAGCTCTCTTTAAGAATTGATAGTAAATGCCTAGACTCAGATGATGAAGTGGCAAAAGCTTTCGAATCATACTTTTCTAATGTGCCGACTGCATCGACTCGTTTATTACCTTCCAATCCACACCTAGCAAATTGCATCCTTAAATCTAATGTAGAGGAATGCAAAACTGCTTTTAATTTTTGTCATGTCAATGATAAAATAATTATGAACACTTTTAAAGATTTAAATTTAAAGAAAACAGAAGATTTGTGGGGAATTTCAATGCATTTACTGAAACATATAATTGAGTGTATTGCCCCTATCTTATCAAATATTTTTAACAAATGTGTTGATTTGGGTCAGTTTCCTAACTTAATGAAATATAGTAAAATCATTCCTTTGTTTAAATCAGGTGACAAAAGTGACCCGTCTAATTACAGACCAATATCTATACTGCCTGCACTAAGTAAAATATTTGAAAAGATTATATTCAATCAATTAATATGTCACCTAAGAATAAATAATTTACTTCATAGTAAGCAGTATGGATTTACCAAAGGGAAATCCACTACTGACGCAGGAGTAGCGCTTTTAAAACATATTTTTGAAGCTTGGGAAGGTAAACAGGATGCTGTTGGAATATTCTGTGATTTGTCGAAGGCATTCGATTGCGTCGACCACAAAACCTTGATAATGAAGCTACGTCACTATGGTGTTTTTGGGAACTCACTTAGTCTGCTAAAGTCATACCTAACTGATAGGCTCCAAATCGTAAGTGTTAATGGAACTAACTCTTGTGGTGCCCCATTATCGATGGGAGTTCCCCAGGGCTCGATATTGGGACCTTTGCTCTTTCTTCTATATATAAATGATCTCCCATATTTTACAAGGGACTTGTGTGAGATAGTATTATTTGCTGATGATACTTCACTGATTTTTAAAATTGATAGACATAATGAATCTCTTGACGACGTAAATAACGCTCTCTCACGGGTTCTTCATTGGTTTTCAACTAATAACTTACTTCTTAACGCAAAAAAAACAAAATGTGTTAAGTTCTCAATGCCTAACACAAGGCAAGTTAATACGTCAATTATTATGAATGATGAAGCACTAGATGTAGTTCAATCTACTGTGTTTCTTGGAATAACTATTGATGCTAAATTGCAATGGGGTCCCCATATTGCGGCTCTGGCAGGAAGACTTAGTTCAGCTGCATATGCAGTCAGAAAAGTAAGACAATTAACTGATGTTGAAACAGCAAGACTGGTGTACTTTAGTTATTTTCATAGCGTTATGTCATACGGTCTGCTGCTGTGGGGTTCTGCGGCCAATATACAAACTATTTTTGTATTGCAGAAAAGGGCAGTCAGAGCCATATACGGCCTTAGACCACGTGACTCTCTTAGAGAAAAGTTTAAAGAAATTAAAATTCTAACCATAGCATCACAATTCATTTTGGATTGTATTATGTATATATTCAAAAATATTGAATCATTTCCTAAAAAGTCAAATACTCATAGTTTTAATACGAGAAATAAACACAAACTTGCTGTTCCAAATCATAGACTCCAAAAAAGTGGTAATTCATTTATTGGTCTAAGTATTAAAATGTTCAATAAACTACCACAAAGTATTTTAACATTACCCTTACATAGATTCAAATTATGCATTAAATCATTTTTAATGAGTAAGGGCTATTACAAGATCGAAGAATTCCTCAATGACAAAGATTTATGGTTAACTTCATAATGAATTGTTCATCTGCAGTGATATCTAGTCTTAAGTGTGGATTAATTAAGTTTACAAAATTGTATAATTGGCATTTAAAAGAGTAACTATCGAGTTTCTTGCCGGTTTCTTCTCGATAGATTCTACCTTCCGAACCGGTGGTAGTATTATGTGTTCTTTTTTTTTGTATATTGACTATTTATAAGTGCTTTCTTGAAGCCTATATAAATAAAGATATTTTGAATTTGAAATTTGAATTTGAATATTTGTCCTGGGAACACACAACTCTTGGCGCATAGTGCAGGGTCACTACCGAATGTGCCATGGAGCCATACAACATGGTACACCCAACATGACTAATAGTGTTTTAAATACTAGTCCACATTCACTCTTCATGAATATTAGCAATGGCTATATGTCAGCCTATTCATAATGTTAATAATTAATTGCACTATCAATAAAGAGGAAATATTTGTATTTTGGTGTGTGTGTGTGTGTGTGTGTGTGTGTATGTTTGTAATGAATAAACTCAAAAACTACTGGATATACTTAAATACGTTTATAAACATCCATGACTCGAGTACAAATGTGCATGATCAACACACAAAACATTTGCCCCTAGCGGGATTCGAACCCGCGACCCTTGGTTTCGTAGCCAAGGTGTCTGACCACTCAACCAACGGGCCAAGCTTATTTGTATGTGTAATATCAAATCGATTGAAACTGTTTTAGGTATTGCAATTAAGTAACTTCCAACTGAACAATTTTTTCTATGTATTCATAATAGTAAAAAAAAATTTAATGATTCTTGTAAAATATCAATTGTAAATTATTCATTCATTACTTATAACTTAATATATATATATATAAATATACAGATAACAAATTATTGTTTGAGCAGCTCGTTCTGTAACAACTGATAAAAATGTAGGTATTTTCAATCATAATAGAACAAGCACAAAAAATATATAAATAAATGCATATGTCCATTGAGCAAGCATGTATTATTGATTAAATGCATTACTTAATGATAATAATATATATTGTACTTTGCTTCTAAAATATCCAGAAGTAATAATAAAATGTAAAGCATCTTATTTTGAGCCCCTTTGTGGTTAAAGGGGCTTCTTGCCCCTTGACTCGGCCCCTTCGGGGATTATGGGTGTGATGTTATGTATGTATGTATCTTATATTGATTAATAAATAATGAATAATTCTTGTCCCGTGTTGGTCTGGGACTTAAAAAGAATGTGCCAATTGTGTTTCTTGCCTACCATGTTGTAAATGGCGACTAATGGTATATCGGGTTTTGGGTATATGATTGTGTACGCAACAAGCTAGCCACTTGTCACTACTTTTTCACAATTTTCCATCTAACCCAGCCCAGTTTTATTTTTGTCTGAATGTGGTTAAAGGGGACTGCTGCCCCTTTGACTCTGCCTACCCCTTCGGAGATTACGGGCGGGATGTTATGATATGATATTGCTTAAATTGTAATAAAAACTGCACACAATCAAAAAAGTCACCAATACCTACTTCTAAAGCAAACAATGTTGCAACCTACATATTTAAATATATTAATGGGGCTTTGTGACTTGTAATAAAGATCATGTAACAAAAAGAGCAGATATGCAAGTTTTGCACATTCCAGATAAAACCCTGGATCAGTAACTATTTCAGCGATAGCACAAATTAATAATGTTTACTCCATGATGCTATTTGCGGAAAACGGCGTGGTGTGCGAGACTCCCAGGGCCTTTCTTATAAAAGGACCCCTCTCCGGCAAAGATGGAGTGGACTCTCGACGTTTCTACATCTTTGTGGTCACGCTGAAGGAATCTGGATCAACCTTAACTACCCCAGCGCCACCGGCAAGGGCCAACCTCCTGCCTCTCAAGACAGAAACCTGATTGACACTCTCATCACTGCATAGAATTAACTAAAAGGCATTTAATTCACAATGGGAAGGTTGCCGTCTTTGACGCTAATATCTAAGTAAACAAATACAGCTATTAACTATTTCTTGTCAAACTAAATAACTTAACTTCACACCACTTCCCTAGCGGGCAAGGCCGAGAGCCATAACGCCATATGGCACGATCAACGTCCAAGATGCTATTTTGTAAGTTAATTTCTGAATATACTGTATAAGGTGAAATTTGTATTTTCTGTCAGCAACATTATGTTCAAATGAAAATTTCAACCCGAAAGAAGAAAGGAACCATCAACATGCATTACATTGTTGAATTGTCATAAATTAATGAACATTGATATTTAAGGTTAAACAAAATGTATAAGTTATAATACACAGAAAATTTAATACAAAGAAAAAGGGTGACTCACTGTTCATCACGCTTTTGGAGTAGGTGAGTGTGATCTGCGCAGCAAACTGGGCCAGGATGCAGGTCACGTTGTGCTCGTCCGTATACATCCAGGATCCCTGTTCGGGCACCGGCACGGGCTTGGGCTGGGGGGGCGGCGTTGGGGACGGCGGCGGAGTTGGGGGCGGCGGGGTCGTTGTGGTCGTGGTGGTAGAAGTTGTGGTCGGCGGCGTGGTTGAGGTGGTAGAGGTTGTGGTAGAGGTTGTGGTCGGCGGCGTGGTAGAGGTTGTGGTCGGCGGCGTGGTCGAGGTGGTAGAAGTTGTGGTAGAAGTTGTGGTCGGCGGCGTGGTCGAGGTGGTAGTGCTTGACGTGCTAGTAGTGGTACTCGTGGTCGAGGTTGTCGAACTAGTCGTAGTCTTCTTGCCGAGCTCTTCCACAGTCACCGGCGGCAGCGGGTCCACGCTCACCAGCTCAATGGCCGGCGGCGGCGTCACCTCGCCAGAACCTGGATTAAACACGTTTGTTAGAAAAATAGTAGGTAGATCGAAAACGGCATTGGACGTCGCAGCGCTCACCGCCCGCGGCGCGGCGCATAGAAGCCACAACAAAACCGCTATTTACGTCGCCCTAAGAATACGGGGCGATAAAAGTAACAAAGAACTCAATTGCGACACAATGTTCCTGCGTTATCTCAACTTACCCAGCACAGCACAACTGCCTGCGGCCGCCAAAAACAAGTAAAAACTCAAACGAGCCATTTTAAACGTTGCGAATTCCGATTAAAACACACTTAACTAATTGGAGATTCCCGAACAATCTCACAAATACGGAGCGAATGATTAACGAAGTGCCAAGAAAGAAAATGTCCACAAAATTGTACGTCACTCCGGTCGACCGACAGCTGACTGGTGTTGCAAGACTCATTAAAAAAAACTGCTAAAAATATATTCAGCTTCCACCAAACAAATATAAAATTTGTACCCATTTATGACTTAGATTTATAATCGTGTAAAATACATAACGATTTTAGATTTAACTTTGAGTATTTATATTTACTATAAAATAGGATCCATAATTTGGAATATTAAATTAAAGAGAAAGAAAAAAAATAATTGGAGTACCTACCGGAAACTCATACACTAAGTGTTTACACGGGGGATCTACAGTGCTTGGTGTGTTCTACTGCCCCCGGGGGGCGGATCTTCAACAAAACCATCAGGTCAGCAATTTGCGAGTAACATTTCTTGTGGTACAGGAATATAAATGTCATATTAAGATGACAACTACCTACTAGACTTACTGTACGCTTAAATAAGTGCCAACTATGGGAGCTAAAAAAATCTTAGTAGGTTATCATCGTCACGCCTTTCACACTAATGAATGAATTATTAAAGCTACCTATTTCACAAGTAAAATTGCAGGTACTTGTTTGTTTCCTAAAAAAACATCAAGATATATGTATAGGCCAATATTTATAAAATTAACTAAAACAATTTAATCCGTTTACGAAATAGTAAAATAGTAACATACAATCATCCATTCATCTTCACAAACTTGACGTGATTAAGATAATAGAAAAATACTTAATTTGGAGTACATTTTAATTGACAGGCTCGTTGGTTGAGTGGTCAGAGACCCCAGGCCACGAAACAAAAGGTAACGGGTTCGAAACCCGCTGAGGGCAAATGTTTCGTGTGATGAACATGGACATTTGTACTCGAGTCATGGATGTTTATAAACGTATTTAAGTATGTCTATCCGTACACCTAGTATTCATAGCATAAGCATATGCTTAATTTGGAACTAGGGAATTGGTGTGTCGGTCTGGAGAATTTATTTATTTATAGTTTTTTTTTCCTAAAACAAGCATATTGATTTTCTACCACAGGAAATATATGTTATTAGTATGGTAACATTAAATATATTGCCATTGGCACTGCTGTAAAAATTTACGTAGCTAAACGAACTACCAACATTTACATATTGTTTAAGCGGTAAAAACCAAATAAATAGTATGTAGGTAGGTACATTACTATGAAACATTTTCGTCATATATTTTACGTTATTTTGTATGGAGTTACTACTGCATTTTTAATCACGCAGCTAACAATCATGTAGGTAATTGAAGCATTGAGGCAAAAACAATTTTTTAATTAAGTATAAATAATATCCGACTAAATAATAATTAATATTTAAATTTTCTTGTCAGTTTCTAAGATAGATCTAAAACTGTTGTCACCCTTTTTTAGACTTGCACAGTCCCTTAGGTACCTGCTTATAATCCGTGGTGGTAATAGAATACTTACATACATAACATCACGCCCATAATACTTTTAAATTTATTATCTTTGATTTGTTAATTGTGTGTGGTTTATTCAGGAATTTCTAAAATTTTAATGATTTCCCTTAATTTCGTCATAGGTAAGTATAACTACCTACTTCTACAGGATAAATAAAATAAGAAATACGAACGTTTATTTTTATTGTAATATTAAACTAGGTACATTGGCAGAATCATTTTGTGATAATGTTTTGTCACAAAATAATCCATACTTAAAACATTTAATTAACAGATAGGTAATAATGCTTAAATAAAATGCATTTCGTTTGCTTCTAATAAGCAGTTTATTTATTTAAAAATCACAGATAACATTAAATAATAAAATTTGGAAACGAAATAATACAAGTGGAAACTTATTTAGGAGATAGGTACACACTCAACATTTTATTTACATAAGTAAGTACTTAACTTATGACTTAAATAAAGTTATATACGATATTATAATTTAATGGCCTATAGATTGGTATTTCAAATTAGGCACATAAGTAATTAATAAATAATTTTGTTATGTAAGTAGGTACACTCTTTTTGTAAATGCATTTCAATCAGGTACTTACAATTTATTTTTATAAATAATTTTTAATGATCTGTGTGAAACTGGTGAATTTAAAAATGCTATGTTTTAAAGCTAGTTAAAGGTACATATTATGCAATAAATATTATGCAATCTCTTAAATATAAGTATAATTTAAGGCTTTTATGAAGTTATGTTAATTAATTTATACGTTCGTAAACAGGTATTTGAATTAGGTGTTTTGAATGTCAAATTTATCATGAAAGACTCTGTCACATCAACACAATTCAAACTTTAACATAGTTCCAAAATATTAATAGAATACAGTATGTATTAAATTATGTACTTAATATTTTAATAAAATTTATGTCAAATAACTCCTATTTGACCATATAAATATTTTTTCATATTAGTAAACAAATACTTAAGTTTATAAAATGTATAACAAGTAATAATTATACCTACTTACTCATTTTTTTCCTGAATATTTTTTTTTACGGTAACCTACCTTCAGGTTACCGAAGGTAGGTTACCGTAAAAAAAAATATTTTTAAATATCAAATCATGATCATAGAGAGAGATAGGTACATTACAAAACATAGACAAAAGTCATGCGAACAATTGCATAATTGGCTCCGTAAATCCGAATTAAACACAAATTAAGATGTATAAGTACAACTTAATTATAAACGTTACAAAATGATGAGTCATTCATAATCTTATGATAACATCAGACTTAACTACAAACAACAACTTACTACTTATCCCTGAGACTTTATTTTGGTCACCACTGTTGTTGACCACGTAGCCTGTAGACTGGTGATACGAACGAAAACAATACCTAAATAATTAAGTAGTTTGTGATTGGCAATAAGTCAAAACTTTATACCGCTTTCCCCTAAGATTCCTCTTTAGATGGAGCACCCTCATCAGTGGCGGACTAACCCTGTTTTAGGCCTAGGGCGGCAAAGAGCTGTAAGAGGTCCTGGGGGGGTATTCGGAGGGGGTAACGGTATTTAACCGTGCTTAGTTAGTTATGATAACGTCCCAATGATACTTGTTTCTTACCTTCAGTGGTAATTTTTTTTTTATTGGGCATAATGATTCAACGTTCCTGGATAGCGCTCTGCACGAGTGACCATGAAAATTCCACCTTGGCATTTCACACTTCATTTAAAACAATTGACATACTTTTATGAGCTTTTAAATGGAAGCTGCCATAGAATTTATATTTTAGCGGCAAGCTATTTTAACAAACATTTTACAGATATTTTAATTGAAACAGAAAATAAATTTATTTGAAGGATATTAAGTACTCTTTCTCATCCATGATCCATGATAATAATATCTTCGGAACCACCAAAGAAATGCCAAAGAGGATTTTTACCAGGGAACAAATTCGAAGTCATACGCAAGTTAGGTGTTAAATGGATTACACATGATATACATCTAGGTAAGTGTCCAATCCAAAGCTTAATTGTACAGCTTATTTATGAATTGACTTTATTAAATACTCATACTACGTAGAAGACACTAGTGTTTGCACATTCACATAACGCGTAATCTATCAAAACCACAATAATTGCTTTAACATTATAATGTATGTAGGTATGTAAAATATATTTTAGCCGTTCTTGTTAGACATTTAAATTAGTTTCATTAAACTTAAAATATGGATGTATTTTTGTATTTATTGATGTAAATTTAAGCGCAGTTACAGGAGGCAGAACGAAACAATTGTTTTCCTCTGCTTAGCACTTAATTTAACTGCATCTTAACATTTGTTACGGTTAACGAAATATACTTCATACATCTGCTTGTCGCTATGACGTCTATGTCTAATTATCGAGCATAACTTGTAGGGAGATATTAGCGATAGAATTCCGGAAAATATCATTCAATAGAAACCAAATTAAAGTCCTAGATCTGTCAGAATCTTCGGTTCTCAACATGCATCGAATCTTGACCCAATCAGATTGGGTAAATTAGGGCACAAATGTAAAAGTTTGAGAGTCTCTTACTAGATGCCTTTTAATTAATTAACAACATAGCTTGACATGGCTTAAGGCATACATTGCCTTCGCGTAGAGACCCGAGTGGGGAGCCCGGAATCTGCGCCAACGCCCGAAGAATGACCACCGTGAGGTTTAGTCGGTAGTAGAGTGCTTTCCCGGCCTCTGAGCCCGACACATCCCTCGTAGGCCGAACCTAGGTTTACTTGGACGGTGCGTAAATGCATTCCTCACGTAAAAAAAAAAAAAAAAAAAAAAAAAAAGGCATACATTGCCTTCTTATTAAGTTAACCTCACGTCGACGACATAACGACAAGTGGCAAGTGAAACATCTGTTCAAAATAATATTCAAGGCGCATTCTGGCAGTCGCGTTAGGGAGGAAGCCAGCAACAGCTCAGTTATTGATGAACAACTCGAAGCGGGCGCGGCCGATGCGGCTCGTCTTGTCGTAGAAGATGTCTCGCGTCCAGATGCGGCACTCCACGTTGATCACCACCTCACCTGGAGAAGATAACCAGTTATGTCAGACTGGTGACGATAAATGATGTTTAGGTAATATCACGAATGTATTTTACATGTCGTTTGTGGCGAGAAATATATATACATATATATATATATATTTTTTTTATTACCTATTACTGGTGGAAGCGTGGATGGATGGCATGGAGTTCAAAAACGTTATCTTTATCATCCATAACCTTTCTGTTCTGATTAAGAAATATTAAAAAAAAACACAAATAATCATTAGATTGTAAACATTGCATTCATCTTCTTTTGCGTGAAAATGTACCACCGAATTTATTATCATATCCAGACCTTTGCATTCGAAAAATTGGTTGCACGTTTCAGCAGTTTCATAAACTGTTTAGCTTTCTTTTACGAACGTCTCAAACTGTGCGTAAATCTTTATGAAAAATAACTGTCTATTTGACAAGAACAACATTCAGAGGCTTCCGTGATGAGAGAGATGGTCATACAGGCGTATATAACCTTCTTCCTCCCACCACGGAAGCCTCCTCCCAAGTCTGGCATCCCCGGTTCGACAACATATACTTACGTCGAGGATTCTCAAAGAACACAGCGATCAACGGCGGAGGGACCACATCAGGCATGTTCCTGTTGGCGTATGGGATCTTATCAGCAGTGTGCAGGCGATTGAGCTGGAACCCTGGGGGCCGCTGCACCGGGATGTACTGGATGGGCCCGATGTTCTCCCGGTCCCAGTCGAACTCGCCCCCGCAAGACACCCACACGTAGTCGCCGTAGTGCTGCGCCGGGAAGTTACGCTGTCGGTCAAGAAAGTGGTTTTAAAAAAACTGCCTCGACTGCTTCAGTGGTAGCATGCGCTGCCTAAGGACCAAGAGGTCCCGGGTTCAAATCCCGGGTCGAGCTGAAAAAATTGTAGCTGTGTATTTCAATATTGAAATTACTCAGTACCCGGTGTCAGGAAGTCGGCGGTTTATCACCCCCGTGCCTCGAAAAGCACGTTAAGCCGTTGGTCCTGCATCTGACCTCTCTCCGGTCATGTCGGATTGCCGTCTCACTGGTCTATGAGAGTGAAGGAACAGAGAGTGCACCTGTGTTTGCGCACACACTTGCGCACTATAATATCTCCTGCGTAGTTGGCTAATCCTTATTGAGATTAGCCGCCGTGACCGAAATCGGTTAGGAGGATATTATTTATAAATATCATCATACCCGCAATCCCCGAAAGAACAGAGTGCAAGGAGCAATAATGCTCCTTTTGCTGTTGGGTTACTGGACAATTGTGAAAAAGAGTGACAAGTGGCTAGCTCATCGCCTATACAATCACCCAAAATGCAAAATGTAGAATGTTGGCACATTCTTTATGAGTCGAGGTCTATGTTTGTTAATGAAATGAATACCAATATCTGGGTCAAAATGAAAGGTTAGAGTTGACTCACCATGTATTGTTTGATGTTCTCTGGCATCTCAGGGGGAAGAGACAGCGACATGGACATGTTGTAGGGGTGAGGAACCCAGTAGTGAATCTGGGAACAAATAATATGATAAATAGTTTTATAATTATAACTAGCTGTGCCCGCGGTTCCACCCGCATTTATGGTTAATGTTATATAGCCTGTAGCCTTCCTCGATAAATGGGCTATCTAACACTGAAAGAATTTTTCAAATCGGAAAATTTTCTTTCCTGAGATTCCTGAGATTAGCACGTCCAAGTAAACAAACAAACAAACTCTTCGGCTTTATAATATTAACATAGATAATATAATTAAGGTACACTAACGGACTAACTTTTTTTTTTCACCCGAAGAAATGCGTTAATTACTTGATAATTAGAAATGAGTCTAGTAAACCTCGTCTCGGGGGGACGAGATGGTTGTGTGGGACCCAGGGACCTCTGCATCAGGAGAGCCCCTCTCCGGCCAAGATAGTAACGGCCGGGTTATACCCACTAAAAGTCCGGGATGCATCCTACACGCCGACTGAGGCTTCGCGGGTGCCCTTAAGGAATCCTCCGCTAGGCCTCAGCGTCAGCCCGCTATCGGGCGCCCGCGCCAAGGGTGGAGACGACCGGATACATACAGGCGTCTCAAAATTATAATGGCACATAAAAATACAAAGGTATACCTAATGAAATTTAGGATTAGCAGATTCTCGTTGCAAAACGGTTCCTATCCAACAAACGTACTGCTAGTACTGTTGATGATACTCACGTGGTTAAGCCTGAGGAAGACGCAGGGCGTGCCCTGGGGGTAACCATAAAAGTGGTCGGCAGTGCAGGGCGCCCACACGCGCATGCCCAGGTCGCAGTTGCTGGACCGGATGGTCTCTTCGCGATGGTTGTGGATGGAGCATGGTGCTCGTGGTGGTTCTTCAGGGACGGTGGTCTCATATTCTGGGGGAAATGGGGCGTATAGATTATTGTACTGTACATGAAATGTTCTGGTACATCGACTGGCTCGATGGCGCATTTGATAGTGACCCTGCCCCATGCGCCAAGAGTTGTAGGTTCGATCCCCACCCAGGACAAACATTCGTGTGATGAATTCTTGTGTTTGTTCTGTGTCTGGGTGTTAATATCCAATATTTAAGTATATATTTGTAATACCACTGTTGATTCTGCTATCCGTAACACAAGTGCTTAAGCAACTTACCTCGGAATCAGATCAATGTATGTGATGTAGTCGGATATTTATTTACTGTAACCTTTTCGGTAACCTTGATAAAACTATGAGGATTATATATAGTTTAAGAAGTTAGCCGTGATAAAGTAATACTGACACAAACATACTTTTCTTCTGATCCATATTAGGTAGAAGGATGAATAAAGCGTTTCATAAATTTCGAAGAATTATGGCATTCGATTCTCTCTGACTACTCTGCCAGGGAAATGAAATTAGTTCGTTTTTCATAAATTTCCTACCTTTCAAGAATTCATTGATGCGCTTGTACCAGGGATGCCAGCTGCCAGTGTCCGAGGGCCGAAACTGGATAAGCGGCTGCTCCCAGTTGTACTCCTCGGAGCGCGGCCACACCTCCAGTTCTGAGGAACAGTTCCACGTCATACTTATACTTATACGTCAACTGTTTGCGGAGACTGGATACGACAAAAACAAAAGACAATAGATCCAGGAGACAAAGATATGTGGAAACACCTGAGGGAGAGCTTTAATGTCTCGTCAATAATTTGAGAAGACCGTGCAAAATAGAAACAAAAGACAAACAAGTATGCGTGGAACACCGCTTTCTGTGAGACAATTATGGTTCTAACACGGACTAGTAAAAAAAGAAGGGACTCCGCGCCACTAACTAGAAACGAAGCTCCTCAGGTGCTCCAACTTAACACGCAACTTACGTCACACATTGACATAACAACCGCCCCAAATGACAGATATGGGAAATATGGTATCCGTATGTATCTCACTCACACATGCATAAACGTGGCTTCACCCTATAGAATGACAGCGTGGAGTCCTTCTTTTTTACTAGTCCGTGGGTTCGAATGGAAAATTCGTAAAAGCTATATAGTTGGCGTTAGTTGATTAAAATACAGCTTTTAGAGCTTATAACTGTATAATTAGGAAAAGATTATGTGTCTACAAAGACATGATAGATGTACCTAATAGGATTACTTACTAATCCAATAATTTAATGTAAGATAAGTAGAAGGTATCACAAAACACTTTCTACGTTTATAATCTGTTGTTCATCTCATTTTCCTAGCGTTATGTCTCATGTTTTGCCGGGGTCCGCTTAGACCATGATCCAAGAGTTAGCGAGTCTAGTAATTACATTGAAGTGACTGCCGATCTGACTTTCATAACCCTAAGATATGGAAACCAGACAATTTTTGGATCATGGTTACAAATCCAAAGTTGTTTGAATTTGCAGGTTTCATCACGATATCCTTTACCGTCGAGTTAGTGGTCGTAATATGTACATAGATTTGAAAAATCCGGAAGTACGTGCCCGGGTTTGAACCCGCACTCCTCGGTTAAGAGGTGCGTATCCTTACCATTGAGCTACCACCGCTCAATGGTAATCTGTCGCAATCTGTAGTTATACCTGAATGTATAATATAGGAATACTGATACTTAAACTCTCTAAAGAGGTGTGTTCCAAGATAACTTACCGACATAACGCTGGTACAGCAGAAGAACTAGCAGCAACGCCAAAATAGTGCCTGCGAAAAAAAAAATTACGGATTCCTTACCGGAGAATGTTTTTTTTTTTATCTGTTAGCCAAATAACTTAGTTTGTTAAAAAAGTGGCCAGCTCGTCGCCTATACAATTAATTACTTACAAATCATAATAATATATTATGTTGCTCCTATCATGCTGGGCAAAAAACGCAGATATTAAATGATTTTCAGAGCAAGGGACTTCTGATACTACCATTAAAATTGCGTCTAGTTAAAGAGGAGTTTAATGTAAGGGGTTTTCGATACATTTTTTATTTATTTAACAAGAATGTAATAAATAAGTCGCCAAATTGTGCATGTCATTCGAGACACGACATTATCGACTTCTAAATTCTATTAAAAATCTAATCGACGGCTAAATTACCAAAGGTCAGATTCAAATTCAAATTCAAAATCTCTTTATTTATATATAGGCTTCAAAAAAGCACTTATTAATAGTCAATTTAAAGGTAGACTCTATCGAGAAGAAGCCGGCAAGAAACTCGATTGTTACTCCATAGTTACTCTCGTTAAATGTCATTCCGTATTTTAGTCGGACAACAGCCACAGCCGACTGCTTCGTTGGTCTAGTGATAGCATTTGCTGCCTAAGGACCAAGATGTCCGGGGTTCAAAGCCCGGGTCGGGCCAAAAATTTGTGGCTGGATAATTCAATTTTGAAATTACTCACTAACAGTCCGAAGTTAAGAAGTTAGCTGTTGAATCAATCAACCCCGTAAAAACCACGTTAAGCCGTTGGTCCCGCGCCTGACCTCTCTCCGGTCATGTCGAATTGACATCTCACCGGACTATGAGAGTGAGGGAACAGAGAGTGCACCTGTGTTTGTGCACACACTTGTGCACTATAATACCTCCTGCGCCTTGGGTAATCCTAGTTGAGATTGACCGCCGTGACCGATATCGGTTAGGAGGACATTATTATAATTGGACAACAGCCAAAAAAGGCATTATACTCGTATAATCGGTCGCATTGCAATTTATTCGACTGTTATCTAATCAGTTAAAATTTTAAGTCTTCATTACATGAAAGTCTCCCGTGTTGGTCTGGGATTATAAAAGAATGTGCCAACTGTGTTTCTTGTCTAGCATGTCGTAAAAGGCGACTAATGGTATATCGGGTTTTGGCTATGTGACTGTATAGGCGACAAGCTAGCCACTTGTCACTACTTTTTCACAATTTTCCATCTAACCCAGACCAGTTTTATTGTTGGCTGAATGTGGTTAAAGGGCTGTCCTTTTGACTCTGCCTACCCCTTCAGGGATTACGGGCGTGATGTTATGTAATCACATTAAAATCTTTTAGCCATCCGCCCGTTAATGGATTTTCACTTAATGCAACTAAATGTGATTAAAAGAGCCATTGCATGCTAAATATTGCATTAGAGTGCATTGTCCCGCTAAGCGCTTCGCGGTGCATCGGCAGGAAACCTTACATGTAGACTAGACAAACTTATAAAAACTATAAAGGAAAACAGATTGTAATGTTCATTTACAATGAGGTTAATGCTTTAGTAGTCTTTTAGATCAAATCAATGGGAGAGTGCATTTTGTAATAATTTTTATGTTCATTCTTTTTGAAAAAAGTTTTGCGATTCTTTTTTCTTTGAGGTAAATAGCGACTTAACCTCCTTCTAGAGCTTTTAACTGTGAATGTTGAGGAGCATGTAGATAGCTATAAATAGTTCTATTGTTTTACTATCAAGTTCGTGAATTTTTTTGCGAGTCTAATTATTACCAACTCCTTAATTAATTTTGACTAAGTAACTTAGTTAGGGAATTAATAATGCGCAGTTATTTAAATGACTAAACAATGCAACAATGCGAAAATGGATGGTGAGGTGTGTAAGGACCGTTCGGTTCTCTGCCTACTTCGCTAAGGAAATAGCGCTAATTAGTCATTTAAATATTTTTTCTACGATATTTACCGCCCTGTTATTGGCACCTATTGATTATCTACATAGTTAGGAAATTCAATGACGTGCTCAATAATAATAAAAATCAACATGAATTAGATAACGGAGTCGAAGAAATACCTTGCATTAGGTTTAATGATAAGATTCTCGTATATTAAAATATAATATATTTTTTTACCTATATAATCGTATATACATATGGTACAATATGTTTTACATAATATATATATTTATTGCATATAATATGCAACTGTAATTATGTATATACAAGTAATCTTCTATAATATAAAAATGAATCGCTTAATGTGTTGCTAAGCGCAAATGTCGAGAACAGCTAAACCGATTCCGCTTATAATTTTTTCTTTGTGTTTGTTATTGTCAGGTGAAGGTTCTTAAGAAAGAAAAAATAAAAAAGTTGCGCCGAAAATAAAAAAAACTGGGTATTGAAAATCCGCGAACGGAGCGTTACGAAGTGCGCCGGGTCAGCTAGTGAAGAAATATTTATGGATATTAAATTAGATTGACAGCTTGGCACATGTCCAAACAAAATTCTGTTGATAGCGCAATAGCTTTGATACACCAAAGTGCCTTTAGCGTGCCCCTTACTTTTAAAGAGTGTTATTAAAAAAATATTTTAAATTTTGTATGTATCATAAATCAAAGCGTTTACTTTGTACTTTGACATCATTTTAACTCTTTCATTAACTTAAAAATTTACCTATTTTTTACTAAAAATATTACCTACTACATTTAGAATAAATATATTATGTACTACATCGTATCTAATTATAAAAAAATCAAGTATATTTGAAGAAAAAATACGATCAGTGCAACTCACCAAGGACGATGACGGTGACAGCCCCAGCGATGACAATGATCTTCAGAGTACGTTTCTCGAGCCCCATCTTGGCGGACTATCCTGTGGTTGCGAGGTCCGTGCGTGCGGTCCGCGGACTGAGGCCTCACTGAGCGCGCTCCCTCGGGAGAGGGCTGGGAGCGACCGGCGCGATGTACACTGCTGCTTGGGAACTAAGATTTTTGCGAATGGAGAAATTTGGAATTAGAAGAAATTTGTTTACTAATTATATTGCTTATTTGTTTAATTTTAATTATTAATGTGGATAAAATTTGGCAGTACAATTAATTTAAAATGAGTGAAAAGTAAAGCTCTAAGTCTGAAAATAATAAGCTATATTTTATTCAATAATAAACTATTGGTATGGATAATAAGTAATCAAAACGTTAAACAAAGATAGTGATAATGAAAGTGAATTGTTTACGAACCAAAAAAATAAAAATAAACAGACAAACATAACATCACGCCCATGATCCCCGAAGGGGTAGGCAGAGTCAAAGGGGCAGCAGGTTCCTTTAACACATTCAGCCAAAAATAAAACTGGGCTGGGTTAGATAGAAAATTGTAAAAAAATATAAGAAAGAATAATAAACATGTCTCAAGAAGGATTGACTCTTTTTTGTTAATACCATAGTGTTAACTTAGCAAAATAAGATTAAATTTCTTCACTAAAAAATCCACTTTGGAGCGATGGTAGCTCAATGGTAAGGACACGCGCCTCTTATCCGAGGAGTGCGGGTTCAAACCCGGGCACGTACCTCTGGATTTTTCAAGTCTATGTACGTATTTATACCACTAGCTCGGCGGTGAGGGAAAACATCGTGATGAAACCTGCAAATTCAAATAACTTTGGATTTGTAACCATGATCCAAAAATTGTCTGGTTCCCCTATCTTAGGGTTACGAAGGTCAGATCGGCAGTCGCTTCAATGTAATTACCAGACTCGCTAAATCCTGGATCATGGTCTAAGCGGACCCCGTCTAAGCACGGGACATAACGCTAGGAAGATGAAGATGAAAATCCACGTTGAAAAATTATCTGGAGAAAAATAAAATATTCGGAACAAACACAAAATACGCGGATGTATCTATTCGTAGACCCACGATTACGGCTGTAGCGACTTTCGTAGTCGACGCGAGGTCTATCGTAGACAATCGTAGCACATTTTCGTAGTTCATATACTTTGTAGATTTTAGTATATGATGAAAGAGTGTTAGACTAAATAATTGCGAAAGTCTGTATATATAATTAAGTATATCTTGTCTGTAAAAAAAAATAAAAAGCAGTAAATAGCAATTTGTAACTCAAAGGCGAGAACACTGCCGACAAACTTCTTCGCAGTTTGGCAAATATATGTTTGCAGTAAGAATGTGTGATTTTGGAAAAAAAATATATACTTTGTAACCGTTATTATAGTAGTAATTATGTTTACATTATCTATGGGCTAAGGGATTGCGGGGTTGATATGTAAGTATGTATAATATTTTTGAGCAAAAGATGGTTTGTGTGAAAGAAGATATGACTGAAAAGGAACTTGATACCGAGTTCAGCAAAAAATGGATTATGTGGAAGATAATATGAGTGAAACGGGAGTTAACGACTGGCTGGGAGGTCTACAGGTTAAAAACACACTGCGCTGATTCCAGATAAACTGTGATGAGGGCAAGAATAGAGACGTTTTGAGTCAAGCCCGAATGTAAGAAAATATCTCGAGCACGCAATGTACAGCGTTTTCCTCGACCCGAAGCACAGAGGACCCGCAGCCCGACGGTCTGGCGCCAACCCCCATAGCAGCGTACTACGCCGTACTATGGAACCCCAGCGTACAACCAGATTACATTTACTAGACTATTGCCGCATAAATAGTACATCGTTTAACTAAATCGCCTTTAGGGTGCAGGGCGATTTGCATGAGGGGCGTGTTGCATTCAAAATCTAGTAAATAAATTTTACTCAAAATGTTTGTAAGGATGGATTCGCGTTTAATTAATTTGTGTGTAAAAATCAACGTGTCAATTCTGCCGTACACGTATTTTATTTAAAGCCTTATTAAAAAACAAAAAAACTTAAAAAATTATCAAATTTAAGTATCTACTTATACCACTAGCCCGTGAAGGGTAATTGCATACACACATTAACATATATAAGTAATCCAATGTGTAAATCCATCCATGTTTCGACAAGCTCGATGGCTTCGGTGGTGACCCTGCCTCATGCGCCAAGAGTTGTGGGTTCGATCTCCACCCAGGACAATCATTCGTGTGATGAATACTTGTGTTTGTTCTGTATCTGGGTGTTAATAATCAATATTTAAGTAAATATTTGTAATACCACTGTTGATTCTGATATCCGTAACACAAGTGCTTAAGCTACTTAGCTTGGAGTTAGATCAATGTATGTGATGTAGTCTGATATTTATTTATTTATTTAACCTTTCGTCAAAGACCAAGATCCAACCAGACACGGGACTAAACGTTAGGAAGATTGTTCACATATGTAAGCCTTCAGCTCCAAAAATCTTCGAGAATAGTTTTAGCTGATCAACTAGCACACACTCTTAGTAGGGGCTATGCCAAACATTCTTGCTATGTATAGCTAATATATGGTGTTTACGTAAATCCTAGGGGTTGATGACATTATTGAATCGCCTGAGATCAGCACAGCGGGGGAGATCTGTAATCGCGAAAGATGTGGAGCGAACGGCCTTGGACGTAGAAGCGTAGCTAGTTAGAACTACTCTGGCCAAGGCAGACCTAGGCCCAGTATCAAATGTGGTGATGGACACTTATTTGGCTAGATCGTTAGCGCATTTGGTAATGACCCCGCCCCATGCGCCAAGAGTTGTGGGTTCGATCCCCACCCAGGAGTTTGTCCTGGTGTGATGAATACTTACTTCTGTTTATTTCTGTGTCTGGGTGTTAATATCCAATATATTGAAGTATATTTTGTTTCTAATATCTGTAACACCATTTGTCTTACAGATAGCAATACGTTAATGATAATAATATCAGACTACATCACCTCAATTGATCTGACTCCGAGGTAAGTAGCTTAAGCACTTGTGTTACTGTTATCAGATTCAACAGTGGTATTACAAATATATACTTAAATATTTTAATATAATAAGCCATCGAGCCAGTCTAATTGTTAAATTGAAAATGATTTTAAGTAAGTAGTTGTTGCTCGCAAAATATACAGTGATGAACATAATATTAAAGTTTAAGTCTCTGGTGGGAAATAACCGACAGAAATCGTGATTTCGCAAAAACACTAATCAATACCATGGACTAGTAATAAAAGAAGAACTCCACGCTGTCATACATACGCGTGAAGCCAGTTTATGCATGTGTGAGTGAGAGTCATTTGAAGCGCTTATTATGTCAATGTGTGACGTAAGTTGCGTGTCAATTTGGAGCACCTGAGGAGCTTCAATGTCTAGTTAGTGGCGCGGAGTCCTTTTTTTTTACTTGTCCGTTACCAATACCCGACATCAGACCGATAGTAGAATGTATTCGCAGCTAAAAGCTAGGGTGTGACCTGAAGACTGGTGGCACTTAAAAAGATTTTACAGGCTAGCTGTCTGGGTGCAGCTCACCACACAATACAGGGATGACACGTACCAAGTACCCTTTTATTTGTTTTTTTTTTTGTTTTTTTTTTTAGCGCGGGCAAATGTGTTTCGAATTGTCACCCTACTCAGGGATAGGTCGACTTTAACTTAAATGTTGCAAAAAGCAACCAAAGATAGGTTGTTTTTATTGTAATTAGTATGTAGATACGAGTAGAATAGTACGATGTAGTTAGGGTTGCGAACCGTTTATTATTTAAAAGTATTGTACGCTATTTAGGGTAATTGTACTCTATACTTTATGGGAGAAATAAAGAACACGAAAATACTTTTGACAGGCCCATTGGTCGAGTAGTCAGAGGTCTTGGCCACAAAACCAAGGGTCGCAGGTTCGAATCCCGCTACTGGTAAATGTTTCGTGTGATGAACATACGTAACATTTACGTACTCGAGTCATGGATGTTTATAAACGTATTTAAGTATTTCTATCCGTTCATCTAGTATCCATAGAACAAGCTTATAGCTTAGTTTGGTACTAGGGAATTGGTGTATCCGTCCGGATAATTAAATTTATTTATTTATTTTATTTTGCACGATTTTTCTGCGATTCATTGTACGTATACCCAATATACAAAAGAAAATGGTTGCACAAAATGTTGTGTAGATTAAAACGACACTGATTAGTGATGATAACTTGTTAATAGTTGCTAAAAGCAATGCAACATATATTTTTTTGATAAATAACAAAGTAAAATAAATCGGACTTTTTTAGATAGAATGTACTTTTGTTCCTGCTTTTAATAACCAATATACTTTATTTGTAAAAAAAAAAGGTGGCAACCCTGTAGTACAACACTGTGATATGTCCCATTATATATTTTTTTAGACTAACTCGATGGCGCATTCGGTATTAACCCTGCCCTATGTGGGTTCGATCTCCACCCAGGACAAACATTCGTATGATGAATACTTGTGTTTGTTCTGTGTCTGGGTGTTAATATCCAATATTTAAGTATATATTTGTAATACCACTGTTGATTCTGATATCCGTAACACAAGCTTAAGCTACTTACTTCTAAGTCAGATCAATGTATGTGATGTAGTTTGATAATCTATACTTATAATAAAACTGTAGAGTAGTCAATTCTGTACATGAAATGTATTTTCAAAATAACTATCAGGGGGTGATGAGTGATCGATGCCAAAAATGCAATCAGTAAAATTTTTGTCTGTCTGTCTGTATGTTCCTTATAGAATCAAAAACTACTCGACGGATTTTAACGAAACTTGGTACAATTATTCTTCTTACTCCTGGGCAGGTTATAGTATACTTTTCATCACGCTACAATCAATGGGAGCAGAGTAGTTAAGGGAAATGTTGGGAAAACGAGAGAAGTTACTTCATTTTTTAAGCTTCCGTCGCGTGTGCAGCCTTAATGGTTAAAGTTACATAGAAATCATGTATGACGGAAATAGTCTTTATCATATTAACCATAAACGCGGGTGACACCGCTGGCACAGCTAGTTATTTATTATTATTATTATTTATATTTTACCCCTAAATGTACTTGCCACACAGTTGATCCACTGTTGAGCACATACCTTTGTATTTTCAAATCTATGTACAGTTTTATATCACTACTCTGGCAATGAAAAAAATATCGTTAGAAAACATGCACTCTCAAGTAACTTAGAAATGTAACTAACTCATTATGCACATCACATATATCGTGTTATGATTGACTTTTGACCTGACTTTAAATTTATCTGACTATAAACACAAAGTCAGGTCAAAGGTCAAATAATCTGGCATATAAGATTATAGTAATACTAGTTACTCGGCTTCGCGCGGTAAGCAAAATACTATATAATAATAAATAAATTCTCCGGAAACACACCAATTCCCTAGTTCCAAACTAAACTATAAGCTTGTCATATGGATACTGGGAAAACGGATAGACATACTTAAATACGTTTATAAACATCTATGACTCGAGTACAAATGTCCATGTTCATCACACGAAACATTTGCCCCTAGCGGGATTCAAACCCGCGACTCTCGGTTTTGTGTCCAGGGTTTCTGACCCCTCGACGAACGGGCCTGTCAAAAATGTACGGAACTTTAACCCGCTGTATCTACACCGTTTTTGTATTGATATTTTTTTTTTATTCTTTATTTAATTTAGGGACTTTAACCACTGGTTATGTCAGGCCCAACATAACCTAATTATAATTCTATGCACTTACTTAAATTTCTATGTTTCCTTTTATATATATTTACACACCTATTTACATATACACTAATATATTGGTCTATTTTAACTATACGAGCGCAGTCATTGATGAAAAGCCATTTCGCAGACTCCCTTTGCTGCCTGTTTTTGTTTTGTTGAACAGAAGAAAAAATACGTTTGACTACAAAAAAATTGAGCCAAGTAGCCTATAGTTTGTAGATAGTTAGATGTTAAACTAAAATGAAGTCGCAGGTAAAAAATAGTAATTGATTAAGACTAATCACCGGTCTAAACATATCTCCAATCATCAATAATTCAGTTATTCAATGGATGTTGCCAGGTAGATCCGCATCTAATAATACACCAGGGACGGAGACAAAGACCTGTAACTAGGGCAGGGGATCGGCGCCAGACAGTCGCGCGAGGGTGCGCAAATGTCGGAGCACCAACCCTTGAACCGAGGTAATTCGCAAACTACTAGTAAGGGTGAGATTCGCATTTAAAAACTTAAAGAGTGTTAGTTTCTATTTTGGTGTGATGCAGAAAAGCTATTTTTGGGTTCGATCCCCACCCAGGACAAACAATCGTATGATGAATAGGTACTTGTATTTGTTCTGTATAAGTATATATTTGTAATACCACTGTTGATTCTGATATCCGTAACACAAGTGCTTAAGCTTACTTATGATAGGTACTACCTTAATGTATGTGATGTAGTCTGATATATATTTATTTATGTAGAAGGGTCTATCTATAATGTCTATGCTTTATGTAATGTACAAAGTTGTAAAGTTTGTTTGACTTTAGTTTGTTTGGTTGAACGCGATAATCTCAGAAAGTAAAAAAAAAATTTTAATTGTTTATTTATCGAAGAAATCTATAGGCTTTATAAGTTTATGCAACGAAATCTTATCAATAAAGCGGACAAAACGGCAGGCACAGCTAGTAAAACAGTTTAGGTCAAATTTTGTTTAAAAAAATGTGCTTAAAATTTCAAATCAAACATTTATTTGCTCACTAAGTGTACATAGTAGGTGTTAACATAAGGAATTTACAACTTAGTTACCATTTAGGTATTGCAAATTTGAGGACAGGTACTTCTGACCTACTTATTTGAATCACTATTCTGAAGGAGGAATCATTAAAAAAAAACTTTCATACAATAGCCAATCAGCTGATCAATTGTTTACATAGTTCGTATGTGAAGTAAAAAAAATGGTAAGTAGTTTCGCATAGTAAAAAAAACCTTTTATACCCATCCATTCTGATTTACATATTTATTTATACCTATAGAAGAATTTGTTTGTTTGAGTCTAACTATCAATAACTGAGTTAGTCAGAACTCAGTTATTGATAATTGATAAAGAGTGTATATTAAAGCTAGACTAGCAAATACATATATTATTTTGATAAGTATTATCATTTCTCTAACTATGTTGCCTAATATACGGTACCTAAATATATATATTTTGTTATTATCCTGTAGCTACAATATATACATACATACATAACATCACGCCCAAAATTCCCGAAGGTAGGCAGAGTCAAATAGCGGCTAGATCCTTCCACCACATTCAGGCAAAAATATAACTGGGCTGGGTTAGATGGAAAATTGTGAAAAAGCAGTGATAAGTGGCTAGGTCGCCTACACAATCACATGCCATAGAACAACAGACTTTAAAATGTCATTATCAATTTCATAGGAAGCAATGGTTTTATCGTTATCTTCGCAACGTGAATAACTAAAATGACTAACAAACATAATGTTAAAGTTTTTACTAATTACTAATTAAAACCGCGTACTTTTATTTAAATATAAGATTTATTTGTCACCGATTATAATTGTTACGATTCCCGCTCTTTTCACACCATTTTTTCTATTCCTCTTTATTTAAAAAAAAAGAAAACGGCCAGCTATTTCGGCCAGCTTGACCAAAAAGGCTTAATATCATCATGAACACACATTACCTACTTTTTTTGATATTTACCATGTAATATACCTACTTAATATTTCTCAGCCGTTTTTTTATTATCTCACATTATCAGAAGTATTTTTGGATGCTGCCCTATTTCCTTGTTTATTTTGTAGAGACATCTTACACCACAGGAGGCCGCATATCCGGGTGGGAGGGATCTCCCCCCAGGAGCTGCCCTCTGAGGTCGCCTTCCAGACGCCACCACAACTCAGATTGATCGATTTGTGTTTAACTGTTATTTCTATGTATAATTTTATAACTTCCTACTTTGTGGTTTCATGACTTGGAAAACAGCGTCGAATATTAATAGGTATCTTGTTGTACACATTATTGTTAGAATAACGTACATACATACATACATAACATCACGCCCATAATCCCCGAAGGGGTAGGCAGAGTCAAAAGGGTAGCAAGCCTCTTCAACCATATTCAGCCAAAAATAAAGCCATCTAACCCAGCCCGGGTAACTCGATTTTAAATCACCTAAAGGGAACCTACGTTGCTCAAATTCAGATCCAATATAGCTTTTAATATCCCCTACCCCCTACCGAAAGATAGGGGGTCACTTTTTAAATAGTTGATTTTTGGCGAATTTTTCTAAGTTTTTGACACTTAGAAAATTTCTCCATACTAAATCATACTAAATTTCCGAACACATATTAATCTCCTAAAATTTCAATTCTTCATCTATCTTTCAAATTAATATCTCGTTTTATTCTCTACAGCGCACCCCTCATTTACTTCGAGTTACATCCCCCTATCATTTATAACCACCCTTCCACCCCACTTAGAAAATTCACAATAAATTTCTCCATACAAATTTAAACGGAGCTTAGGTAAACTTTTTCACCTACCTCCGTACTACAATAAAATTGGTTTTTCTATCATAACTCTGTCATTTTTAGAGATAATTCAGTAATTCTTTCACCATAATTAGTTAAATAATTGCACCCTTCCATTACTACTACCCCTCAACCCCTTAACCCTTTGAACGCCGCTCAAATTCTAAATTTGTCATAATTTCATAATAAAACTCTTCAGATCTTTCTCGTTTGGCTTGATAAACGCAACATCTGTCTAACAGAACATAATTAAGGAGGCCCCGTCCTCTTCTAATTACCTCTGTTAACCCTTTAACACCCATACTCTGCTAAACTTCGAAACTCCATATCTCACACAATACTTTACCTTTTCCGCTAATTCTTTCAGCCATCAATTTGGTTGATCGAAGCCTTCATCCCCCACGTTACTACAACCCTCTTAACCCCTTGATCACCAACTTTGAAGAGTCAGCACCTGCAAAATAAATATAAAATCATTATTAAATTCTAAATACTTAAAATATACAATAAAACTAACTAACTACATTTAACTACTTATAACTAACTACACAACTACACTACTAATACTACCATCATACAGTTAATACATACACAAATAAATAATATATATAAAATAATATATAATAATATATAATACACTAAATTCTAACTACAGTCCTACAGTTTTAACTAATTATCTACATAATTACACTACACTAACTCGCATCCCTAAGCAGCAGAGTAAACTCTGCCATTCAGGATGACGAGTCAAATCAAAAGAGGTGATAAAATAGTGGACAAACCTGATCCCGTCGTCCTCAAAGCATTTGCTTCGGACGTCCGAGACTTCGAGACTTACCAGACCACAGTCGCCGCTATCTCTGACACCATCAACGAAGTCCTCGACTCCAACATCAAGAGTCTCACTAAAGAGGGCCGTGCAGTCTTGAGACAAGCGACTGAGGAAATAAAGAAATGTACTAAAGTACTTACCTCAATCCTCAACGCCTCCTCGTCCTCCGGTGATGTCACTGGAGACCTGAAAAAGGAGATAGTCGCATCAGTGAGAGAAGAACTCAAAAGGTTCAAAGCTGAGATGACCCCTCAGAAGGCCATCACGGCTCCTACTGCCCGCAACGCCTCGTACGCCACTATCACCGCTAGTCCCCCACCTAAAAAGAACGTACCCACCAAACCCGCGATCATTGTAAAAGCCACTGATCCCAGCAAGAAGTCCAACGACGTCCTTGCTGAGTGGAAGAAACTGATCTCTTTCAAAGACCAAAAATACGCCCCTTCACGTATTCAGGCTGTCTCCAACGGAAAGCTGCGAGTGGAATTTGACAACTCCACTCAGTGCACGGAGACCATCACGCGCACCAAGAAAGCCCTTGGCCTGGACGCTGAAGTGGCTAAGCGACGATCCCCCCTTCTGATCATCAAAGGCATACCTAAGGACATCAAGCGAGAGGAACTCGTTGATGTCATAATGCGACAAAATACAGTGTCCGACGTACGCCTCTGTTTCTTGCTCTCCAACAGGAACGAAAAACTATACAACGCTGTTGTAGAAGTTCCCCCCCAGTTCCGCCGCTCCATCATGGAAAGCGGAAAAATCAACATTGACCACCAAAGGGTGCACGTGGATGATTACTCGCGCTTCGTCCAGTGCTTCCGGTGTCTCCAATATGGACACACCCGTACCAAATGCACCGCGGAAACCCACCCGTGCTCCCTTTGCGCCAAAGAAGACCACACTTCTGCCGAATGCCCCCACAAAACCGACGAATCCAAACACAGATGTTACAACTGCCAGAAATATAACCTGAAAACAAACAATAGTCTCGATGTCAAGCACAGTGCTACAAACCCTAATCTCTGCACCCGTATACAATCCATGAAGTCCCGAATCGAAGCACAAACCGATTATGGATATTAAGACCCAAATCAAAATTATACAATGCAATGTAAATCGATGTTACCTAGCTTTTCGAGAATTCTTACAATATTTCAACTCACATGACTACTCAATAGCACTCATTACTGAACCTTACACGGGCAGCCATAATACCGTCTCTCCTATACCTAACATAAATACATACCAATTTTACACAACAAATAGAGTCAAAGCTTGTATCCTAATAAAGAATAAATTAGGCTTCGCCCTAGGTATTTCTCAGCTCTCTACACCTAATCTGGCAGTTATACAAATCACAGTGGGACAAAGGATGATGTACATAGCATCCGCCTACATAGAACCGGACAATGACCCATCCGACACGCTGGACTCAATCGACAGATTTTTGAACCACACCACAGGCACTTACCGCATCCTGGGTGGAGACCTAAACGGAAAACACCCGGAATGGGGTGAACAGACCTCGGACACACGAGGGGATGATGTGGTCACACTCGCATCCTCCCATGATATGACCATTGTCAATATAGGAAACATACCCACTTTTGAGGCAATACGCCACGGACGCCATTGTTCATCTATTGTAGATGTAACGATGATTTCCGACAACCTCACTCACCTGCTACATGATTGGAGAGTGAATGTCGACGCCTGTCCAACATCAGATCATAATGCTATTAATTTTACTATCCTAAACAAAGACACTATCTCTAAAAACATAACACCATCAACCTTCAAATATAACACAAATAAAGCAGACTGGAAAATATTCCAACTAAACCTAAATAAATTAATAGATAAATCAGACCTAATAGACAACAATATAATTCATTATAATACAGAACAAATCGACAACACAATAAATAAATTAAATAAAATCATGGATCAGGCCTGCGACATTTCGCTCCCCAAAAAGGGACCAAACGCCGGATTCAACCCTTGGTGGGATGACAATCTGGAGCAGCTCAAGAAACAATGCATCAAAACACATCATAAACTCCATGACCTGAAAATGGCTGGTCGGCCGATGGAGGATGCTATCAAAATTCATAAAGAAGCCAGAGAAAAATATGCCAATAGCCTATCAAAAGCATCCACAGCTCACTTCAGGGAATTTTGTAACACACAGGGGAAGGAGAACGTCTGGTCCTTGACCAACAGGATAATCAAGGATACACCAAAGCACCGTCCTCCACAAACTCTTAAAGCCAATGGACAATTTACCAATAATAGTCAGAACACGGCAGACGCCTTACTCCAACATTTCTTCCCCGACGACACCGATGATATTACAGATAAACAAAAATACCTTCGCGACAATATCCAGACCAACATCAATACCAACAATGATAGTCCCTTTACCGAAAACGAAATAGAAGAACATTTGAAATTCATGAACCCCAATCGAGCACCTGGAATGGATCATTTCACATCCGATATTTGCTACTACACTTTTAAAACTATACCCAAATTTATAACCCTATTATTCAATCGCTGTCTTGATATTAGTTACTTCCCTATAATATGGAAAAATGCCCTTATCAAAATATTACCTAAACCTAACAAAACCGACCCCAATGATCTTGCATCTTACCGACCAATTGGGCTCTTGCCAGTCTTTGGCAAATTATTAGAGAAGTTAATCACCAAACGTCTTGTGTACCACCTGGAGAACAACAACCAATATAATAAACACCAATATGGTTTTAAAGAGCAGGTCTCCACGGTGGATGCAATCTCGGACGCCATCAAATTCATCGAAACAGCCAAAGCCAGGGGACAGCAAGTAGCAGCCGTCTCCCTGGACATAAAAGCCGCATTCGACCATGCCTGGTGGCCCCTATTACTACATAGACTCAGAACTACCAAATGCCCCAAGAACATATATCATCTTATAAGAAATTACCTCACTGATCGGAAATCTACACTACGATTTGGCAATACGATCGCTGCTAAAACTACATCCAAGGGTTGCATACAGGGCTCTGTGTGCGGACCAACCTTCTGGAACCTAATCCTGGATGAACTCCTGGAAAAGGAACTTCCGGTCGGTGCCCGCATACAGGCCTTCGCCGATGATGTCCTTTTACTGATTGAAGCCCCCACCCCTGCAGCCATCGAAACCATCACCAATGAGACACTAAAAATAGTATCCAACTGGGGAACCGAAGCTAAACTAGCATTCGGACCCACAAAAACACAAGCCATTGCTTTCACCGCAGCTGCACAATCGGCCAAAATAACAATGGATAATATCCCCATACCCTTTCACAAAGAAATTAAACTCCTTGGAGTCATAATTGATACACGATTAAAATTCATTAGTCATAGTAAATATATAATAAACAAAGCCACTAAATTATTTAAAAAATTATCGCAATTTGTCAAACCAACTTGGGGCGCTCACCCCCAAAACATCGAAACCATTTACCGACAAGTCATACAACCCATGTTTACCTACGCAGCTGGTGTATGGGGCACAGCCACGCGATTCTTTGCTGTCAGGAAAGCTTTGCGATCCTTTCAGCGACAATTTGCAATACGATCTATTAGAGCCTTCCGCACAGTCTCGGCCGCATCGGCGATAGCCCTGGCGCAATTTACACCCTTGCACCTGGTGATCCGTGAAGCGATGGAGATACAAAACATTAAGATCTCTGGGATCTTTGAAGACCTCCCCACTGACATATGTCTTAGGAAGAAAACCCCAGCCCGCAAACTTTTACATCCAGCAAATAGAATCTCCATCAGTTACAATGAAGCTCAGGACCAAATAGAAACTGATGCACTAACAAAAGACTTCCCCATCCAAATCTACACTGACGGAAGCAAACTCGATGATGGAGCAGTCGGATCTGCTGCCATTATTATGCAAAAAGACCTTCCCCCCATCATCAAGAAAAAGAAACTGCCACGCACTTCCACGGTATTCATATCGGAACTGACTGCAATAGAGACTGGACTCATTTGGCTCGAACAATCCTCAACCGCATCTAACACCATTATCGCCACTGACAGCCTCTCTGCACTTAAAGCCTTGCAAGACCGGAGTAACACCGACCCAACTGTTTGTTCTATCCACCACATTCTTCACCATCTCCAAACCAATCACCGCATCAAAATTGAATTTATATGGGTCAAATCCCATGCCGGTATTGCAGGCAACGAACTGGCTGACACACATGCAAAGATCGCAGCCACAATGAGAACAGCCAATGCACAGAATGAGTTCCCAATATCTTATGCTAAATACGAAATCCGCAAACAAATTGCAGCTGAAGCACAGGAGGACTATGCAAATGACACCAAAGACTCCAAAATACAACATTGGTTCAAAACTGCAGACGAAATTAGAAAATTCCGAAACGCAATCCCCATATCATTCGAAATTACTCAAATTATTACTGGTCACGGCTATCATAAGCAATACCTTCACCGCTTCAAGATAACCGATAATGATACTTGCCCCTGTGACGATACGAGCACCCAAGATATTCACCATCTACTAGAATATTGCCCCATCTTTAGTAATCTAAGACACGATCATCAAATCGTATGTAATAACCTCAAAATAAACCCCTTCAACATTAACGAAATAATAACGAAAGAAGAACCAATAAAAACCTTCATCAAGCTCACAAATACAATCATAAATAAACTCAAAAACATTAATAAAACATAAAACACTAAATCTAATTGAACCCCCATGAAACTAAAAATGTTTCTGTATCCTTTAGCAGAAACAACCCCTCTGAAACAAAAACCCTAACAGCGCAAAAAATAAAACAAAATCTAAAACACAAAACACTTTGAAACTTATAAAAAAAAAAAAAAAAAAAAAAAAAAAAAAACCCAGCCCGGGTTAGCAGGAATCAAAATTCTAGCCAACAATTAAATTAAGATAAAGTTTAATTCTTTACAAACGAACCCCTAATTAAAAACTCTCGCAAATAAAATAAGCCTTTACTTTTAAAAAAAAAAACCCAGCCCGGGTTAGATGGAAAATTGTGAAAAAGCAATGACAAGCGGCTAACTTGTTGCCTACACAATCACACACCCAAAACGCAATATACCATTAGTCGCCTTTTACGACATGCTAGGCAAGAACCACAGTTGGCATATTCTTTGTAAGTCCCAGATCAACATGGGACAATGGGCTGGGTTGGATGGAAAGCTGTGTTAGAATAACGTAAGACCGTTTAATTGCGTGGTATTGTTTGTTATAACGAGCTTATCTTATTTTTCTAGTTTTGTAATACCTAGATTAAGTTAGACCTGTCATTAGCGTTCTTAGATTTCGCAATCTACAGAGAGGAACCAATCAGAGTGTATCATAATTAGGTACTTATTACTCATAGTTAACTAAAATAATAAATAAATATCAGACTAAATCACATACATTGATTTGACTCCGAGCTGAGTAGCTTGGGTTACGGATATCAGAATCAACAGTGGTAGGTATATACAAATATATATTAAAATATTGGATATTAACACCCAAACACAGATGAAACACAAGTATTCATCACACGAATGTTTGTCCTGGGTAGGCGCCATCGAGCTTGTCTTGTGTACTAAGTATAATTAATATAATGTGCATCTTAAAATCTGGTAGGGTAAAAAAGTGTGACGTGCAAAAGAATTTGTTACAAATCTACTTGCAGAAATAAATCATTTCATTTCATTTCATAAGTAAGGTACTTTACAATATCCCGTCAATTTTCATTTGTAACGGGTATTTAAAAGTCTTCCTACTAATATTAAAAACGCGAAAGTTTGTAAGGATATCTGGATGTTTGCTACTCTTTCACGAAAAAACTACTGAATGGATTTTAATTCAACTTTACAATAGTATAACTTATACACCCGATTAACGTATAGGCTATGTTTTATTAATGTACCACGCAAGCAAAGCCGCGGGCAGAAGCTAGTTTGAAGTATTAATGTCTTTTTTCATGTTCTGAAATGGTAAGTAATGACGACTCTTAACTTAGGAATATGAGTAAAGTGGAAGTAGATATATGTAGTTCCCTTCATTATCTTACCCATCACTTCACCAAAGAATGACTAATTGAGTAACCGTAAAAAGCGCTTATTTTCATGCGGCGTTGTGGGCGGTAAAAACTAGTTTCGTACTCTTAACTATGTAATCGTGGTCGTAGTTACAGCGCCTAATTGGAATGAACTCGCCGAGTGACACACTAAGGCCTATTTACGGACGCGGTGATGATAAAAATAGCAGGCTCTTGTTGATCAATATCAATGAGCTGTGTTAGTAAACATTGGGGAAACCATAGAGTGATTGAATGGGCTAAACCCAAGGGGCTTCAATTCAATTTAATTTATTTATTTCAGTAACAATTTACATTGTGTATGAAAAATATATAAAATAAATTATAAAATAATAATTAAACATTACAAAATTACATTAAATTAATTAATACAAATTGATTTAAAACAAATGTCATGCCAGTTATTCCCTACGATACAGAATGTTACATTATATTAAAATTAAAGAAAAAAAAAATCACAATAATACAATGTCAATTCTCCATTACATATCAATTCAATTCAATGTCAATCATTATATAGTTTCCACTATAGGTGTTGCAGTAAAGGAATACTCTTTGCATTTGAGACTCGGGTCTTTACCATTGGGGGCCATCCATAAAGTACGTCAGACGTAAAGGGGGACGGAGGGGGTCTACGATGTGTGACATGGTGTAACAAGGGGTGTGAGGGGTCCTAGGTTTCGTGACATCACGTTTCAAAATCTAATACCATAATAATATATCATAATAATTTGCAATTTCTGGATGTACAATTGCAAAACATGTGATGTCACACTAGGGAGGGGGAGTCCCACAAATGTGACCAGCTGTGACAAGGACGGGGGGAATCAAAAAATCATGAAATTCGTGTGACGTACTTTATGGATGGCCTCTCGTTAACACCGCTGTTGGTTAGATACCCAATACTATAAATCAGTCAACAGTGTATATTTTACTACAAAGCGGTAATTGTAATTTTATATTATTCCTGTGTATGTATTAACAATTGTGCGTCCAATAAATGTTATTTCTTTCTTTCTTATTATATGTTTTTTGACTGCCTCGTTCGTCTAGTGGCAGCATGTGCCGCCTAAGGACCAAGAGGTTCCGGGTTCAATTCCCGGGTCGGGCCAAAAAGTGTTGGCTGGATATTTCAATATTAAAATTACTCAGCAACAGTCCGGAGTCAGGAAGTTGGCGGCATAATCACCCCTGTGCCTCGGAAAACACGTTATGCCGTTGGTCCTGCGCCTGACCTCTCTCCGGTCATGTCGGTGCCGTCTCACCGGACTGTGAGAGTGAAGGAACAGAGAGTGCACCTGTGTTTGCGCACATACTTGTGCACTATAGGCTATGATCGCTCCAATGTTTGTAAAGCCCGAGGACCGACGAAGAATAAATCCTAACCTCCTATACGCCTTCTTATAATCGGTTATCGTGACAAGACTTTGAGTCTAAATTAATAATGCCATCTATAGGAGGTTTTACTTCATAAAAGCCTAGTAGGTAAATCTAGATTGATGATTGCGTTTTTGGTTACAGTGGTCGAGACAACTTGTCTATGATTTTCTATTTTTACCAAACTATGTATTAATAATGAAACAGGATCTAAAACCTAATTCTGAATTGATAGAAATATAGAAATATCTTAATTTTATGTAGGCTCCACAAATGAAACTTTAGTACCTTCAATGAAGAGAACAGTATCAGACTCGTGTAATATATATTTTTGTAAGTATTTCAATAGCAAGATGTATTATAATCGAATCCAAATGAACAGTCATAATCAAAAATAAACAGGCATCTCAGTTACATCTATTATGAGATTTCCCATAAGGAATTTTTTACTAATACCTGAGATCTTAAAGTTCATGAAATAGGTTTAAGTAATAAAATAAACAGGGCAAATAAAACACATAGAGACCTAAAGTAGAACCAACTATTGCGTGTTTATTGACTTTCCGTCCAGAAAACATTACATAATAAATATCAATAGTTTAAATTTTATTTGAAGCGTGAAATCAAACTTAACTTAGTGACGCCCTGTGGCTTATTCTAAAACGAATATAAATTAACCGCCGACTATGGCTATTGCTGCGGCGCTTGGCAGCCGCGTGGCGTGAACTAACTGGCAGCCTTGGCGTGGCCGCGGCCACAACTGGTGACCGTGACGAGTTTGGCAGTGATGAAGTCAAAGTCAGCTGGTGACCAGTCGGTGGCCTCGGCGTGTCCGACCCGCCAGTCAATTGTGGCTAGTGTCAGTCGATCAGCTGGCCGATGGCTCAAACTTGGCCACTTGAGCCACAAATCACACATCTTAACATTTGGTATCTAGCGTTGGTTAACATTCTAGTAAAAGCCCAGTCTTTGACAATTTAAGAGCTTTCATCGATTAGATAAACATCTCCAATTATTCTTCCTTATTCGATCATTATACCTTTTCTTTGTTCACTTGACTTTTCAGCGAGCTGGTTAGAAGCCGAAAAGAACTGAACATTTGATCATAAACATAGTCGATATTAATCCTTCACGTTTCTGATGTCACTCCAAATTAATGGTAGACAAGCTTGACCAGCCATGTCCTTCTAGTTTTTCGAAGTATTTTGATAGAGGACATCGATCACTCGTCATAAAGCTGATCAATAGCTAGAAAGCGTCATCTGTACTTCATCTTGATTGTATCAACTGGTCATATTTGCAAATAAGTTGACTGCAGGCTCGGCGGTAAAGTTCAGCTGAAAATGGCTAGTTTTCTTGGCCTGCTAGCCTAATACTCGATCAATGGCGCGGCCGGCCTGCTGAATTATGGCTAGCTGGCTTGGTCAGCCAGCTGATCGAGAGTTGGCTGACTCTGAGTCAGCATAGCGATGGCTTGCAGTCTCGGCAAGTTAGCTAAGCGAGGGCTTCGCTCAGCTAGCTTATCAATGGCAACCCTGATGAATCGCTTGAGCGATGGCTGGCAAACTTGGCGAGTCAGTTGAGCGATAGCTTGGTGACTTAAAGAGTCACCTAAGCGATGGCTGGCCGACTCACATGGCCAGCTGATGAATGTCTAGATGATTTTTTAAAGTTGAGCGAAGCTTGACTCGTGTCAGCTAAGCGTTGGTTAGCTCGCTCGGCCAGCTGATCATTGGCTGATGGTCTAGTCAGTCCGGCTGGCGGGTGGGGCGGCAGGCTGGTGGCTGGCTGCTTAGGAGCGGTCCACCATCAGCTCAAAGTGGACTGACCCGCGCCGCTCATAGCGGTCGTACATGATGTTCTTGGCCCACGCTTTGCACTCGATGTTGATTAGAACACCCGCTGTAAAGTTAAAATCGAAAGTTTAGATAAGGAATGAAGTGGCTTAGATAAATGTTATGAGCTTGTTAAACATGCAATCAACTGCTTATTTCAAATCACAGATAAGGTGTGCAACATTTTTCCAGTATATAAGAATACATACATACATAACATCCCGCCCATAATCTCCGAAGGGGTAGGCAGAGTCAAAGGGACAGAAGACCCTTTAACCACATTCAGTCAAAAATAAAACTGGGCTGGATTAGATGGAAAATTGTGAAAAAGTAGTGACAAGTGGCTAACTTGTCGCCTAAACAATTACATACCCAAAACCCTAGTATACCATTAGTCGCCTTTTACGACATGCTAGATAAGAAACACGGTTGGCACATTCTTTTTAAGTCCCAGACCAACATTTAAAGAATACTTTGTAAAATAACAATTGTTCTCTATTTTGTACTTTAATATCCCTAGAACATATTTTATTTATCTGGTACCAATATAGTTATATCACTGACCTCCATTATACAAATTGTATAGTTGTATTATAACAGAGGAGTTATATTGACATATAGCCTGATACTTTTGAGTTAGTAATAGACAGTATTTTCTCTTAGGTTATTAAATTAGTAGAAATATAATATAATTATATTTCTACTAATTTAATATATATAATATATATAATTTTCTGTATAGGGGATATTTTACCCAACGGAAATAAGTATTTTAAAGATTGTCCTTTGAATTTTTAAGGACCATTATGGACAGACAGCAAGAATAGTATCTACTTCGCTCAGCTAGCTTAAAAAAAGTGTATAATCGAGCTTGTATAATACGTCTGTATTATATAGTCTACTAGCTGTGCCCGTGGTCCCACCCGTGTTTATGGTAAATGTTATATAGCCTATAGCCTTCCTTGATAAATGGGCTATCTAACACTGAAGGATTTTTTTAAATCGGACAAGTAGTTCCTGAGATTAACACGTTTAAGCAAACGAACAAACAAACTCTTTAGCTTAATAATATTAGTAAGTTCGTATAGATATGTAGCTCGGTTGAAAAAAAATATATATTTATAACTTTTAATCTAATTTGACAGTACTTACTCCTGGGCTTCTCAAAGAGCACAGCGACGAGGGGGCTGAGGTACCCCTCCTTGTTGGTGAAGGGGTAGTAGTAGGCAGGGAAGCCCCGCCGGGGGATGTACTGCACGGGCCCGATGTTCTCCACGTCAGCCGGGTTCTCGCCCTCGCAGGAGACCCACACGGTGTTCGCTTCGGGCTTGCCGGACTGGAAGGAGTTGTCCAAGAGTCAGTTCTGGTGAATATTATTGTGAGTATTCTCCTACCACTGGGTTAGAGTGGGCTCTACTAGAATTCCTGTGTCAATTCAGTAACTACAAAGTAAGTAAATCCACAGACTCCATAGCCTAACGCAAAATAGGGATGTTGAACCATTCATATTAAATGTTGTAATATCAATTCCGTAAAATAAAATATCGTAGTTGTAAAACCTTATTGATTTTGAATTACGAGTATATTGAGTCTACGATTTTAAATTTTACAAAAACTACTTAATATTTAATCAGTTGACTATACGAACTAGTGACGTCATAAACTCACAAGCCCATAAAAATCTATGAAGGAATTGCGTTTGGACATCTTTTAAAAAGTAATTCAATTAATTTGGTACGCTATGGTGCACCAAATTAAAGCTCACTGAGTAAGTTATGACTCTACAACAGGCCCACACTAAAACGTGGTTCAAAGTTAATTATGATTGTACACCTTGTATAAATTGTATTGAAAAGAGTAACTACCGAGTTTCTTGCCGGATTCTTCTCGGTAGATACAACATTCCGAACCGGTGGTAGAATCAAGAAGGCTTTACATGTATTTGACGATTTATAAGTGTTTCCTTGAAACCTATATAAATAAAGAGTATTTTGACTTTGACTTTGACTTTGCTAAACGTGGTGATTCTTCAACCTTAACTCGGATGCTGCTCAATATCGTGCGCCAACTTCTCAAGTGAGTTGATAAACTTTTAAAGTAACATATATACAAAATGTAAGTATTTACCTCCAAATTCGTACTTAAAGACCTATTTTCTTGTACTATTAGCGCAGTGCACCGAGTTGGTGCCATAGCATGACATAGCACAACATGATGATCAGCCTATCTTATGCGCAGAATGTAATAGTGAAATGGGAGTGGATAATTTGATGACGACTGACTGGCACGTATGTAAGAGGAAGACATGCTGTGCCGACCCAGATGACCTGGGAGAAGGGCAAGAGGATGAGTATGAATGTAATAGCTAGATGGAAATAAAAAAGAGGTAGGTAGTTTACGTATTTTTTTTATAAAATCGTAAGAATGAGGATGAATACTTACAACCATCTTGATGTGCGTCTTCAGATCTTCAGGCATGTTGCTTGGGATATCCTCTGTGCTGTTGTAGGGGCGAGGAGACCAGTTGAAGATCTGGAAAAGAAACAAATATAGATTCTGCATTTGCTGAGGTATGTATTTTACTGGTACTAGTGTTAGATTTAACTTTGTTAATTTTAAAGTTAATTCACTAAATGGATAATGGTGTGTTGGATATACGAATAGGGATGATGACTGCATTAAAAATACTATAACTCTATTTAGTCCATCAGTTAGATTATACAAAAATACTAGACACATATTTGACGCTTTATCAAATAAACAAAAAATCACAAAGATAAAGAGCATCAAAGTTTTGGAGTGGGGACTTGCGACGTCACTATTTAATAAAAATTGTATCGAAGCGTGACGTCACGCGCAACTTGAATGCATTGTATATTCGTCAATGTTTGTTTTACAAATAAATAAAAATTACGTGTTTAATATTTTTATAAAATCTAACTGACGGACTAAACATAATTTTTTAGTCACCTTGCATATTATAATTGTATAAGTTTTGTCACTTACTTAATACTTTTCAAATAAAATCAATAAGAGGGCTTGCTGCTTACAAGGAGCTCTATCTAACACTTGAAGGATAACGGGTGTGGTCATATGTATGTAGAATGTTTACCTTATTCAGCTTGAGGAAGACGCAAGGCCCAGCTTCTTCATAGTTGTACTGGTTGGCAGAAGTGCAGGGGTGGAACTCGTCGATAGGCACGTCGCAGACCTGCTTCTCGCCAAGGTCCCGGTTGCCGGTGTTGGGGTTGCAGGCCACGCGGTTCTCGGCGCCGGTCGCCTCGCCGCTGCCGCTGCCCTTCTTGCGGTATTCTGGGGACAGGTTAATCAGTTAAGGCTAAAGAGGATCAGAAAATTCTATCGCCTGTAGCCCTCAGCAGAAGCAGTTGAATAAATTTATCTCCATAGAAATAAAGGCTCAAAGTGTTAAGCCACTTCTGTTTCTAGATTGCGAGTGGCTTTCACGAACGATGATCTTGGAGGTTCGCATGTTTTTACTGGCTCAATGGCGCATTCGGTAGTGACCCTGCTTCATGCGCCAAGAGTTGTTGTTTCGATCCCCACTCAGGACAAACATTCATGTGATGAATACTTGTGTTTGTTCTGTGTCTGGGTCTGTTAGATATTAACCTAATATTTAAGTATATATTTGTAATACCACTGTTGATTCCTACCTCGGAGTCAGATCTATGTATGTGATGTCGTCGGATATTTATTTATTTTAAGTTATCATTTTATTAACGTTATGTTTAATCTAGATACAGGTTAGGTCAGACAGGTCTGTTAAATTATGCTCCTCAATTTAGACAGTCTGGATTTTATTTATAATTGAAGGGACTTAAATTTTGCCTTCTAGTTTAATCCTCAAATACTTGGACTATTCAGTTTAGATCTTTTTAAATCTGTTGTTTGGATGTAAGATTTGTTTAAATATTTTCCTTTACACCTGCATTAGTGATAAAAAGTCGTACTTTCAGCAATTTGGTTTATACATTCGTGGTGCGAGTGCCAACGCATCACCTGGTGACCTTCATGAAGGAGGACTTCTGGCCGCAGGGAATCGTATTTCGAAAGTTCCGGGGACGACTTCCAGTAGATAAGGCGCGCAACACGTCGCAGACCCTACGCGTTATTTAGAATATTAAAGTTTTTGTTATATATGTATGTTATACTTAAGGTTTACTTTATATGGGCCAATGTTGTTGTATAATATCTTTTGCCTGAAATAAATGAATAGATAAACATAAAAAATATACAGGAACGCATACTTTAGTTTGATCCGATGCGACGTCCCGAGCGTATGAAGTGCTCAATAGTCATAGTTAACCAGTTGTTGATTTTTCAGTCAGTTTCTGAACTGTCTACTTACGTTCCAGGTACTCATCGATGATCGTGGCCCACCGCAGCACCGAGCCCTTGTCATTGGCCTTATAGTAGATCAGGGTGCTCTCCACGTTGGCCGAGTCAGGCATGGGCCGGAAACCAAGACCTGGGGACAGGGCGATTGGTACTTAGTACTAGTGCTGCCGCTCGATAGGCCACTATCGATAGACTATCGATAGTTGGGCAAAAGCAATAGTATCGATAGCATCGATACTACTGTATCGATATAGTTTTATTCCACCGATAGATACCTTTTGCTCAATAGTATTGCTTATATACAATAATTGTTTAGTGGATGCCAGAAATTCGACCGCGCAAACATATCGACACTATCGATACTATCGATAGTAATTTCGATATTGAGCTTCAATACTATCGATACTATCGATAGTGTTGCAGTATACTGATACTATTTTACCAAACTGAGCTATCGCCCATCGATACCTAGTATCGATAAGTCTATCGATATTATAGATGATTTCCGAGGTCAACTATCGATAGTTCGACAACACTACTTAGTACCTACATGACATTACTTGGAACACATCTTTTGACGTCAAAATTATTGATTAAACAAATAAAAAAAAGCCTAAATTGTAAACTGAATTATTTTTTTGTATTTAATAATATGTTCTAGTTCCATTAAGTCACTTTAATGTATCGACCTAGTTTAGTGCTAATTTTCCAAGCTAACATTAACATAATGTCAGATGTACCTAAAGCAAAATAGACTAAGTAGTACTTCGCGTGATGAAGTGGAAATGAAGAGGGGACTTCCTGTCGCTATGGTAATTCATTCATACACACGCACCCTTCCGTATTAAGGACAAAATGTCACTTTGTCTCCCCATACGAACGCCCTTCAGTATTTTAATGGTACTAAGTTCGTTTCTATACCATATATTTTTTCGGTTCTCTCTGCCTACCCTGCTAGGGAAGTTTAGTTAGTCAGATACATATCTTTTTAAATTTCATTACTTTTATTCGCTTCGGATTGGCAGAGTAAAATAACGTCAAAGTCTTCTAATGTAATCGCAATGATATATTGAAAAGTATCTCCGTTCTTTTCGTCGGTTAAAAATTAAATTTGTCTTTAAATAATAATCATCACGAAAAGCGCGTATTCATCGTCAGCAATGCAATATACATATAATTATTTTGCACGTCTCTGAACAAACTACATGAATATTTTTTTTTTACTTAAGATCTATGTAAAAATTGTATACCTGCAACTATTTTTTTTTGATTTGATTTGATTTGATTTTGAATATTACCATTACCTACCACTTTTTCCCAAAATTGATTCTACTGAGAAGTACCATTTAAAGAAGATCTCAAGTGTTAGTTTTTTTAAAGCTGCCTTACGGTTTCCTCTTGATTAATGTTATTCATATTGAACCTATAGAAGAGACTGGGTGGTTGACAAAGGTAATATTGTAATAACAACTTGTAAGCATAATATGTACCTATAAATATATGTTCAAGTGATTAGTGGTACCTACTGGTCTCTTTACTATCATAATACTGTAATCCCCCCCTCCGCCTGAACCAAAAAATATGGTATTGCTCCCCCTGGACCAAAAGCTGCGTACGCCTTTTACGCATTCGCGGTGTTGACACCACTGATTGCCTTTTAATTTTCTACTAACACCGTCTACAACACCACCTTTACATAAAGCATTCATGTTGTTACATCCGTATCCTTGTTACATCCGTACCCTTATTACATCCGTACCCTTGTCACATCCGTATCCTTGTCACATCCGTATCCTTGTTACATCCGTACCCTTGTTACATCCATACCCTTGTTACATCCGTACCCTTGTTACATCCATACCCTTGTTACATCCGTATCCTCGTTACACAGTGTCCTAATCCTCACCTGGGTTGTTTCCTATCAGCGAGCCCTCAAGCTGCCACTTGGGCATCTTGTTGTCCAGCGTCTGGTAGAAGGTAGCCAACATCGCCGCGAAGAAACCCGCCAGGATGGAGTAAAAGATCAGGTAGAACAGGAGGATCTTAGCTGTGGACAAGAGTGTGAGTAGTTAAAGCTTGTTATTCAACGATGCAATAGTTAACAGTAGCACAGGTCGTCAGGTTTTCGGATCCTGAGATCTTTGAGTTGTAGTAGGTGCCCCAAATATATCCTTCTTATGTAACCGCCAATATACACAAAAACGCATTTCAACGCACTCGACATATAATCCTGAATACTAAATGATAATGTAAATAAATAAAATATCAGACAACTTCGATAGATTGATCTGATTCCAAAGTAATTAGCTTGAGAGGTGAGTTTGCTTTTTTTCTAACTCCTAAGTAAGTACACTGAGGTCGTTCCATACTTTCATTTTAAATTTTAATAAGAATTTAAGCAACTTTATCCACAGTGATGGAGCATCATATGAAACCTTCATATTGAAATAACTATAGATATGTAACTATGATAATTTTTTTTGGTTCTCTTGTCGAAAGGTTACAAAGGTGAATTCACAGTCTCTAAAAAGTCTAACTCTCTACATCTGAATCCGTGTTCCGAGCAGTTCTACCTACACGGAAGATGGTCTGTTCGTGCCATCATCCTAAATAATTATGATTCAAAAGGACGAGACATTGCTGGGTGTTAATATTCAATATTAATGTATATATTTGTAATACCACTGTTGATTCTGATATCCGTAACACAAGTGCTGTGCAGCTTACCTCGGAGTTAGATCAATGTATGTGATGTAGCCGGATAATTATTTATTGCAAGGATTTAAACCCGGTTCCTTTAGATTCGTAACCATAGTCACTTATTACTAATTGGATCAATCCATCATTAACATGTTAGTTAACCACAAGAATTCAAGAAGATTTCTTCCCAAGTTCCCAAAGAAAGAAAAAATCCATTACAGCAGATATAAATACTCCATCGAATGTTCCTAATTCTTAAGCCACCCATAAGGCAGGAATCGATCGGCAGCCCATGCCTTGGAGCTGGTTGCACCGGTGCATCGCTGCATTATAAAAGAGCTGGGTCACGGAGCGTGCGCCGTGTAGACACCACTGATTGCTAAATCAATAGGACTACAGGTGAAGTCTAAAAATATGTCCAAATATAATGTTTGTACCTACGACTTTATCGGTTGAAAGATCTTTATTTTCTCAAAGATTTACAAATATCTTACATGAGCAACATTATTTGTTAGCAATTACAATCTTTGGAAATTAAAGTGTTAAAAAATTAGCCCTATCTAACTTAACTATAGAGCCATGGGTCGTTATCTACATAATGCCACTGCATTAATTTTACAATCCCTAATAAGGGGTCGCGAAGCCTTACGCCGCCAAAAGAAAAAAGACGTTTTTCAGACTTTCAGTGAGTAACTTTTTTCTTCCTATGGTCTAAGACAGCGTTTTTCAAAGGGGGGTTACGTGAACCCCTAGGGGTTCGTAATAGAGGATGAACGACTGAACCTACTCTGGGGGGAGAGAGGGGGTCTAGGGGTGATTCTAGGTGTTTGCTGTCCTTTGGAGATTTTAAAAGGGGTACGTGGAGCCATAAGTTTAAGAAAGGTCTAAGAGAATCGCGATTATTTGACCTTTTACAGGGGTCATGTGTTTAAAAAGATTGAAAGGAACTGACCTAATGGATAATCCGGTCTTGCATTCTAAGGGCTCGGTAGCATTCCCTGCCCTTTTTACTGTCCCTATAAATAATACGATGCGATGAGACCGATTTAGCGCATGCGCGCACTTATCGGCGCAGTGTCACCGTCTCGTCCGAGCTCTAAAGAGTCTCGCAACAATTAGCTGTCATTAGCGCGCGCAATACGGCCAAGGCGCCTGAGCACGTGAAGGGATCTCATCACCTTGTTAACCAGTTTCCTATGGTTTACCCTTGAGTATTTTCCCTTAAATTTAGGCTATAAAATAAGAGTAAAATTGTTAATTAATTACAATAATTTTATAATGAAAATTGTGTAAAACCAAAATGTAGATCTCTATTTCTCATAGAATTTGTTTTTCACTAACTAGACAATATAAGTTTTACTTTAATATTTTGAGAAATTCAACAAAAAAAATCGATTACAAAATAAAAAAATAATTTAATAGTTTTAAAAAACAAATTTACTGTTTATGAAATTTTATCTTACTCAGCCCATTGTCCTATGTTGGTCTGGAACTTGAAAAGAATGTGCCAACTGTGTTTCTTGTCTAGCATGTCGTAAAAAGCGACTAATGGTATGTAGGGTTTTGGGTGTGTGATTGTGTAGGCGACAAGCTAGCCACTTGTCTTGTCACTATTTTTTCACAACTTTCCATCCAACCCAGCCCAATTTTATTTTTGGCTGAATGTGGTTAACGGGGCCTGCTGCCTCTTTGACTCTGCCTACCCTTTTGGGGATTATGCGTGATGTTTTATGTATGTATGAAATTTTTTCAACTATTTACTTACCTACAAGTTTTTCCGGAACTTAGCCGGTTTTATGTAGATGATACAGTCGCGTATCTTTATACGCGTCGCACACTTTTTGTAATAAATTGAATTCTGTACGGCGCTCAATCGAAATCGACTGAAATCCGAGATATAATTACGGGAACTCAATTTGGCTTTCTCCAATGTGACCTTATTTTACTGTTCCAATTGTACTACTCTTATCTTGTACAAAATTTACAAGGCTAGTGTGTGTGTGTGTGTTTTTTTCTGTGTATGGCGATATTTATAAGACAGAGGCGAAAATAAAACAGTTATTCTTTTTTTATTTTAAACGAGCTAGACTGCTCCTGCCAGTTCCTGTTCACTTTTTTTATTTTTTATTTAGTCCAATTTAATTGTATTGGTTCTGAAAGAAAAGCTTAATGCACCCCTATCCATTAAGCGATTAATATTTAATCGTCGTTTTTATGTACACCCTTGCTTTGTAACTGGAATTCCCGCTCGGGAATCCAGGATTTTGATTTGATGGGGTTTGGACGAGATTGTATATACTTTATGTAGTAATGTCATGAAACAAGGGTGTTTTGGAGGGCCTTTTCGTTCTCCTCAACCCCTAGAACCGACCCTGACATCCCGAATAGCAAATTATTATATTAAGTACTAGCTGACCCGGCGCACTTCGTAACGCCCCGTTCTCGGATTCCAATACCCATTTCTTATAATTATCCGCGCAACTTTATTATTTTTTCTTTCATAAGAACCTTCACCTGACAATAACAAACACAACTAAAAAAGAATTAGTGAAATCGGTTCAGCTGTTCTCGAGATTTGCGCTTAGCAACACATTCAGCGATTCATTTTTATATTATAGATAACACAATAACACTTAAAGTAAGTAACTAAACATAGAATAGGTACAGGATAGATCCCCCCCGCCGGGGTCCTCGGTTTGTCGTACCGGGGGGGCTTAGTAGGCCCTGACGTGACAGGGCTGAAGCGAAGAGGGACCCCGAGGTGAGCCGCAACTGCACGACTTGCTACCGGGCAGTTGCGGCGGTCCGGCTGTAGACCCACTGCGGCCGGACCAGGGTTGCCGAGGAAGAGGAGGAGCTGAGTGTTGTCGTTGCTCGCCTCCCTATCCTCGGCAACCCGACAGGGGCGCGCTGGGTCGCGTCGTGGTGGGTCGCAGAGGGATTGAGCGTCTCGATGCTCTCCCTCTGCGACGACAGGGCTAGACCCTCAATCTGGGTCGCCGGGCGGAAGGCGGCCCCTTAGACGAGGCGCTCTCCGCGTGCCCCTCTGGCTTAGCAGAGGGCACAGCGCGAGAGTGGGCCCACGACGCCGGTCACGGGGATGATCGGCGTCTGAATCCTGGGCGGAGTGGTTAAGACATGCTGGGTGGCCTGGCATGTCTTGACGCGCGCGCGTGCTCGGTGCTGTGCATCCGATGACTGTTGTCGTGGGCTGCACAGCATCGACCACCGCCGCGCGAGGTGGGCCGCGTAGCGCGGCACGCGCATCACCGGAGGAGCTGTCGTATAGTCCCGACAGTGGGGATACAGGCTCCTCCGGGACTGCGCCGCTGGAGGCCACGTTGGGGTTTTAGTCGGTTCGAGTCCGACACACCGCCCTCTACTTCCCCGAGTAGAGGGTGACGGCTCGTGGGAGTTTCCCCAACTAAAAAAAAAAAAAAAAAAAAAAAAAAGGTACAGGATAGATGAGTCGAGGTAAGATTAAGTGGGTTATAAGTTTGTGGGTCGGATGTAACTGTGTTAGGTAAGAAACCTGAATTGAGGTCACCAGGTCTCGCTCTGAGACCTTATCACTTATCAAATTGATCAGCTTATTATCTACTTATATCTATAAGATATCAGAAATAAAGTTGAAGGATGCGAAAGTGGAAGGATGTAGGAGCTGCGGAAGGCCCAGGCTCACCTACCACGACCAGATTGGTCGTGTATTAACAGAAGGTGATGTTAGGAGTCATAATAACCGTAGAGCTTGTATGAAAAGGATCATGGATGTTGAAGAGGCGAGTGAGGTGTGTAAGGATCGTGCCATATGGCGTTCGGTTCTCTCTGCCTACCCCGCTAGGGAAGTGGCGTGAAGTTTAGTTTAGTTAGAAACTAAAACTAAACCAAACTAAACATCACGCCTATAATCCCCGAAGGGGTAGGCAGAGTCAAAGGGGCAGCATGCCCCTTCAACCACATTCAGTCATAACTAAAGCCGGGCTGGATTAGATGAAAAATTGTGAACAAACAGTGACAAGCGGCTAACCTGTCGCCTACACAATCACACACCCAAAACCCGATTACCATTAGTCGTCTTTTACGACATGCTAGGCAAGAACCACAGTTGGCACATTCTTTTTTTTTTGTCCCAGATCAACATGGGCCAAGTCCCAGACCAACGTAGTTGTGCTCGTGTTTGTTTATGCGTTTAATATGTAAGTAATGCTAAGACGGTTAACATAAAAAGTTTTCAGTCTGTGCATACGATTGATCAAGTAACCATTCCAGAAGAGAATATCGGTTAAGACTATAAAGAGATAACATATGTAAAATCCGTTATTTGCTGTATATTGAGTTATATCTCAATTGTACATGATGTTAAGAGCTGTGGATTTTGAATAAATCATAAAATAAAACATTTTATTTAATTATTTATATAAAAACGGCCGAGGATAAGACAAAAACTATGACTAAAAGGGGTTTTTAGTTGAACGCTACTAATTAGTGGAACCGACGAATTGATTTAGCGTAGTATTCAGTTAGAGTGTTGCTTAAGGTCGGCTGCTAAAATGAAAAAAAAAATATGAATCTATATGTAGTAATTAGTGCTTATCGCAGGTTTACTATCGTGTGAACGCAAAACCAAAAGTATCAATAGTCTATCGATAGTATTGTCACGTTTCAAAAGTATCGATACTATCGATAGTATTTCCGTTATCAATAGTATTTCTCCAAATTCCCTATCGATACTTGTGAAATTGGACAATACTATCGATAGACTATCGATACTATTGGTTTTGCGTTCATTCGATAGGTCCGCAACACTAGTAAAAATAACATAAGTTGTAGATCGCGCCCAAATCCTAAAAAAACCTAGCATATTTTATAAATTAAATAATATGTAATACTACAGAGAAGATATACGTAATACTATAGAGTTATATTATATAAATTATATGATATGTACATAATAAGAGGTTAACCTAAACATCCTCGAACATGCCTAATCATCAAGGTGCAATTTTTCTTACTTTCTGCTGTTTCATGTAAGCCATTATATCTGACTAGCAGCGCTCCACGGTTTCACCCGCGTAATTTCTGTTCCCCTGGGAATACGGGAATAAAAAATAGCCTATGTTAGTCGCTAATAAAGTAGCTTTCGATCTGTGAAAGAGTTTTTCTATCAGTCCACTAGTTTCCTATTCAATTCAAGCAAGAAATCAAATGTTTACTCTTTTTAATATTAGTATGTCATTGACCGCTTATGTCTATATTTCGTAATGAGACATTAGGTGTACATATTTATGTATGTATGTAGAGGTTATCGCAATGCAATGACCTTACACGATTGATTGCTGCAGTATTACATACCCTACGGCATTCATCCCTACTACTAATCATTTTGGATTGTATTATGTATATATTAAAAAATATTAAATAATTTCCTAAAATTTCCATTGACTGGCCCGTTGGTCGAGTGGTTAGAGACCCTGGCCACGAAACCAAGGGTTAATTTGTACTCGAGGCATGGATGTTTATAAAACGTATTTAAGTATGTCTAATATTCTTCCATTAGCTGTAAGGTATATCGCGACCAGCTCTCGCATATACCGTGCCCAAATTACTCCGCAAACATCAATCACTATTGGTACTCCTCGTAAAACCGTGTAGTCCAATCGGTGGATGTCACAATTCGCTCTAATTCCGTGTAGGTCGACACGCGTTTCGTTCGCCGAGGAGACGTTTGCGACAATTAGAGCTGTGCTACCTTGTGGCTATTAGGACAATCATTTTCAGTCGAAAAACTGGGGCATTGCTTGCTACTGTCTAATGCCATACTCAGAGGCTATCGTTAATGAGACAAGGTAGATGAGTCGTAATTTGATACTTTAAAAGAGATGACTATCTACAATGATAGCTTTTTCGTGCGGTTTTGAACGGGAGGAGTTTGTTACAGCTTCTATAAGCAGTGGTGGACTAAGGCAAAGAGCTGAGCGGGTTACGAGCAGTATTGCTTGTTATGAAAAGACTTATGAATGTAGAAGAAGCGAAAGGTGTATGTCAGGATCGTAGCAAATGGAAGTACGTGATCTCTGCCTACCCCCATGGGAAAAAGGCGTGACATTATGTATGTATGTATGTAAAATGGGGAGGGGGGGGGGGGGTTCACTGTTTGTTATAGGATGATTACAGGAACTTGGAGATAGTATGAGGCCTCCAGGACCAGAGGCCCGGGGCCGCCCCTTCCGCCCCTGGTTAGTCCGCAACTGCCTATAAGGTAGCTTTCTTATTATCTTTCAACGCCCCCCCAAGGGAGAACCCCTTTTTAGTTTTAAGCTTGCGAGAAAAAGCAGGTAATAACTTCATTTAACGTCCCTTATGTCTCGATACTAAAATTCAGTAAAATCACTCGGGTACTCATTTTTTGTGCGAAGGGTAACTTATTTATAACCTTCGCAGTATCTTTGACTAAGTACGACTATGAAAAATCTCATGATGATTCGTATAGTATTTAATATTAAAGCGCAACAAATTCCTTTTGCATTTAAAGTATTAAGAAAATCGATGAATCGTAATCATCCTAGTATATGACCTGTTTCTTGTCGGGATCCGCTTGTTCTTGCGATTGCATTGAAGCGACTACAATCTGACCTTTATAACCCTTAGACATGGCAACCATGCAAATTGGTCGATGATTATACATCCATAGCCATTTGACCTTGCAGGAATTTGAGGTACCTATAAATCTGCATTTAGACTTTTGAATTTTAACCTACATACCCCAAATTGCACCACGTGGCCTTATCCACTGCCATCGCTCATGTTTGAAAATTCATAAATTTCCATACAGAATTTCCTATCTTCGAACTTCGACATGCTTAGCATATAAATTGGGGCCGACATCCAATGCCAATTGACCGCATGAAGCTTTTCCTCATCAACGAGGCAATGAATATATCCGTAGGTACTAAGAATTTAAAAGTTTTTACTATTAACGTTCAGGGTTCAAAGATAGACTTATCATTATGTAATATCTAATCTAGCATGATGTTTATACTAAAACTTAAGACCCAGATTGCCCCAGTAGGTCAAATATCAAATAATGAAGATTAAAATCTATAACTCGATTGCATAAAAATCACGCTCTCAAATGTAAACCTTTCTTTCTTGAAAGCATCAGACAATTTTCGGACAGAAATTGTCTGAAATCTTAATTACGAATAGGTTCAAATGTGGGTAACATGAGGTAAAATCTGCGTAATAATCAAAATTGTATAAATAATTTAGGTGCAACGATGTGACATACCTACTCAAATGAAAATATACATAGACTGCTAAAATCATGGCCCTTTCTTTTGACTATGTCGTAATCGGGTAAATTTATCGTTACGTATAGGATCCATTCGATACATATGTAATATTGCGTCTACTGTGACATAACTGCACCTTCACAATACCTAAACGAAATACCCAGCTTGCCCCTTGCTTGTTAGGTCAATCACGGTCAAATCTTAATGATCAGGGGCAATTATTAAAAAGGACCTTATGACGTACTGGGTCCATTCGGGGGTTTCCGTGAGCGGTCGTGCCCCGGATCGATCTCTCGAAGGACGAAGCGCGCGCATCGGCGCGAAAAATTGCGCGCAACTTTTTTAATCTGTGCCAGTGTTTATTTTAAAATTGACATTATTAAAATAACCAAAGATAATGAGGTCGGACGGTCATTATCGCGAATAACACTTATACAACGGTTAATTAGAGTTTAATAACTCATAGTAGAATAGATTAAAATTAACTGCGAATTAATTGACAGATATTTTGTTTAACTACTCGTATTTAATTTTTATCGAGTCCATTTTAATTCTCCTTATGTAATTATTTCGAGGAGTTTTGACATTATCGACTTTATCGATTTTGCTTAAATCGATATAGGCTTGTGATAAGTATAATAATTATAATAAATTGGAAAAATGCATACAGCACATCATAAAATCTATTCTTATATGCTTCTTTTCATTCTATGCACAGTTCTTGCATGCCATAATTGGATAAATGTCTACTAAAAGGTCCATTCACTTTCATAGTAAAATGTTCATTACGTAACAGGGTCCTACATTAAAAATTCGTAAATTTGACACGTAATTAACGCTATTTATTATATATGGTCTTTCCAGTGCATTTTTAACACCAACGATCGATTTAAAGCAGCGGATTTCCCTCCAAAAAAAACCGCGCTGACAAATCACAGGGGCGAAAAGTTGGAAAAAACGACTTACCCCAACTCGCTCCCGTGCGGCCCAAGAACTGCCCCGTCTCCGAGTTCCACAGGAAGATCCTGAAAGACTCCCATTTTCCTAGATCCGGCGGCGGAGCGTAGTACTGCTCAGCAACTTTCGTCTTGTCGGCCATGTTCGCACGCTTTGCCGGACTGGACTGGGAATCGATTGTCGCCTTTGCCCCAGCAGTGCGCCCCCCGCGCACCGCGCCCGCCCCGACTACCCTGCAACCCCCATTCTCCCCTTACGTAACGATTACGTAAAGGCTGCGCGCGCAGGGGCGGACCTACTTCTACGACCAACATCGTTGACCTCTACCCTTTCGTTGCGTTGTATCTGTAAGAAGATCTGATTATGATGGACAGGAATTAGAAAGACAGGCTTAGTTAAGACGGCTGACTGCGACTCTATTGTTACAATAATAAAGTTCAATTTAGGGTTTTCAATAAATTTGTGTACGGTATGGACATTGCGCCAAGTCTGAAAGAAAATGGAATGCGCTGATGGGAAGTAATGGGAACTAGAATTTGTTTGTCTTTGTGCTAATTGCCTAGCGCGTGTGGTCTGCCGACGTAATAGTCTAAATTGACCGAAGGTCTTATTAGCCTCTTAACAATTTTTTTTTTTTATATAATGTCTTTGCCATACAAATTTTCTTTCTTGCAAGATTGGATTTTTGTACTATAAATTAGGCACAGTTAGGTAGAAATGTAAACAAAAAGGTAAAGTGTGCTTTTCTAAGAGCTTGGTATGATACTATACTGTCGGGACTAGGGCCACGTTTTGATATACGTCCAAATAAAAATGAACAGGAAGGCTAAAGAAAAAAAGCCCTTTCTTAAAAAAGTTGTAGGTACCTACATTAGTTACATAAAAACGAATTAAAGGTGATTGACCTACATGTGATTTTAATGTGAAAAGATTAAAGCTTATTTGCATATTTAAAAATAACACGTTTGACTAAAATTTTATTCAAATTCAAAATTCAAATTAATTAAAAAAATACGTGTTCAATATTTTTTTATAATCTAACTGACGGACTAAACAGATTTTTTTGTCACCTTGCCTATTTTTCAAAGATACAAAAAATTACCTATATATGAATATCCTGTTATGAGCGGTGGTAGCTCAATGGTAAGGACACGCGCCCCTTAACCGAGGAGTGCGGGTTCAAACCCGGGCATGTACCTCTAGATTTTAAAAAATCTATGTACATATTTATACCAGTAGCTCGACGGTGAGGGAAAACATCGTGATGAAACCTGCAAATTCAAACAACTTTGAATTTGTAACCATGATCCAAAAAAATTGTCTGGTGCCCCTATCTTAGGGTTACGAAGGTCAGATCGGCAGTCGCTTCAATGTAATTACCAGACTCGCTAAATCCTGGATCATGGTCTAAGCGGACCCCGTCTAAGCACGGGACATAACGCTAGGAAGATGATGATATGAATATCCTGTTATCTCATCTCACTTTTTATCCAGAAAAAAGTAAACTATTACCGACGAATGGGAAAATTAACGTCTGTAAATAAATGGTAAAAGCTACCAAAAATACTAAACTGACAGAAGTCGAAAATAATGTCTGTGAGAGAACTATTGAATAACAACAAAACACTTGGCAAAATAAAGGAATGTTTTATTCAATACCTAGTCTAGATTACAGCAACAATGCGGATTAAATGTTACTTCTTTATTTGACAAAGATTTACTACAAATAAAGTCGGTTAAAAATATATGTTTTGACCATTATTACAATACATATTCGTTACAGTATAATTCGTTAAAGTATTAACCTCAATTTTATTATATTATGATGTAATTATTGGTAAGTTGATGAAAATCAAAAGAGTAAATAGCGTCAAACTGTACTAACTTGTTTGTATGTATGTACCGTTTTCATGATTTAAATACTAAACCGATAGTGATAAAATTTTGTACGCCAAAAATTTACACGTAAAGGACATATATTTGTAACAAAAAAACCTCTCACGGTAGAGTCACAGTTACAGACGAAATTCCATCAAGATAGAGTTGCTATAGTTAAGATGTTATCCTGTTATACTTATACTAGAATAAATAATAATTTAACTAACACAATCGTACAACTAGAGTCCTCATTAGGGGCCGTGATTGCCGTTACACTGATAAATAAATAAACACTAACAAAAACGTCAATATTTAACTAACATGCATGCGATTATAGTAAAATCAAGAAAAATAATAAGCGGACTTAAACTTAAACTTTTTTTGTTTAAGAAAATCTTAAATAGGACATGAAAGCGCTAATTAAAGAAAAAGATAATGATTTTAAAGGCTGATTTTACACACGACCGAATTTAAAAGGTTGTTACGGATGATTGTACCTTCAAATCTGTTAATAATATTGTCGGGGATATAAAAATCAACCTTTAGTATTAAGAAAAATGGAGCGCAATAAATGATGAATTATAATTACACAAATGACTATAAATAACTGAATAGTTCTACATATTTAGAGCAAGCACAAAGTCAAAACAATTATTCGTAGAAATAATTAACTAGCAAATACATGACATGCTACCATGAGTAATAGACAGGTTTCTGGGATAATGACAGTGTTGAGAGATGATGATGAAGATGTATCTTAAAGATAACGAAATAGAGATCAAAAAGCTTATAATAATATTAATTAAAAATATGCTCGATGAATTAAATAAACGCCTGCTCAAGACAACCAGTATGAAGTGTGACACAGGCGAGATTGCTTTAAATTTTCTTAAAGAGCAAAATTATTCAGTTGCAGGAGATTCACTGGTCTCTTCAGCTTTTTGCAAGGGTATATCGTTCAGCAAGCCCTTTTCTGGTTTAGTCCAGGCCTGGCAGACGCAAGTAGGTCCAGGGCCACCAGACTGATGGCCAGTAGTCATTTGGAAGCCACTTGTGCTGCCGCCAGAGCCACTTTGAGTAAATTGTGTCGTCTGCTGGTTTTGAGACACATACTGACCCCCTGTTTGAAGGTTCGACGATCCCTGGTAATTGCCCTGCTGGTTTTGATTTTGATTCTGGTTCTGGTATTGCCCAGTCGACAGTTGGTTCTGATTCTGGTACTGCCCTGTCACCTGTTGGTTCTGATTCTGGTTTTGGTATTGCCCCGTGGTCTGTTGGTTTTGATTTTGGTTCTGATATTGCCCCGTCGTTTGTAGGTTCTGGTATTGTCCTGACGCCTGCTGGTTCTGATTTTGGTTTTGGTATTGTCCTGATGATTGTTGATTTTGCGATTGAAACTGATTTCCCTGATTTTGGGGGTATACAGCTTGATACTGGCCTTGTGCCTGACTTTGGGAGTTACCGTAGCTTGGCTGCTGAGCAGGGCCTTGGTACGCGGGTGCTGGGTTGTTTGGAGGGTAGCTAGGATAAGTGGGGTAGCTGCTTCCACCCTGAGGCTGATAGCCAGCCGCATATTGGTTCTGGTACTGTCCTTGGAACTGCGTCTGGTACTGGCCTTGGTTGGGCGGGTACTGGTAGTTGGGATACTGTGGCTGGTAACCTGGGGCTGGTGGGTACTGCTGAGTGGCCTGTGTCTGGGGGTACGTGGTCGGGGTGGGAGTAGGTTTATTCTTGTGGCTGTGAACGATGTCGATGATGGTAGATATCTTCTCGGGGATGAGCAGGCCTACTTTTCGCGCCTCTTTTGTGTTCGATGATGTTACATCGCGTAAGCCAGCGATGACTAATAGCTGAAACAATGAAAGCACAACTTTCACACTTTAATTATTCAGTGTTGGTCTCAAATGATTTTTTTATAAATATTTCATTCTAATTATCGAAACGAATTCGTTTTTTACAAAGCAAGTACACTTATACTGTTAACTTCTGAAAGCTTTAAAGAAATAAGAGAAAATAAGGGTATCTCAACTTCTAAGTTTTTTCTAGAGGTGAGGTCTCAAATTTAAAATTTGACAGAGTACAACGATTTCTTCCAGTGGGAGCCAAAAATGAGCAAATATAATTTTAAAAATCTGTATGTAACAATTACCCAAATATTCTACGTCTGTAGAAAATTTTCGCAAAAGCTCATTCAGATTTGAGGAACATACTGTAGAATTTCCTACAAATGACGAAACTGGTTTATAGAAAAAAGGTAAATTAATAAACTCACAATAATCGTAATCCTGGAGTGTCCTTCCATGGCGCCGGGCGAGGGTCCGTGTGCGTATGGAGGATCAGCTCAAGGACACTCTTTTATATCCTGTGCGGCGCGCTCGGACACTTCGGACACCGCCGTGCCTCACAGGGCTGACACTAAACACTTTGTAATTACTCGGTCCAAGGTGTGATCGATTGACCCGGGTTGTCACATTTTTGCAGCAGTTTTGTGGTAGCACATAGTTACGTTTTTTTTTCAGTAAAGTATATTAATAACTGCAGTCTGACTCTTGATAGACTAAATAGCGAGAAGTTTTTTTCACAACAATGTCGTGAGTTTTTGTAGGCACAATTTTAGTCAACTCCATTTCAATACGTTATTGCATTGTGTTGATTTAGTCTCCGCGACATAGGAGCATTTCATTCTGGTCCATTATGTAAATACGTTCTGACAGGTCTTGAAAGGGCTTTTCATCACTTGTGGTTAATTAGTAAGCCGCGTAATGCAATTAGCTCTTCATTCTAAAACCAAGCCGACTTATTTTTACGTTATATTTAGAAAATTACACGTTATAGGTTTTGTTCCAGATATTTTGAAGTAATTATAAAAATATTTGATTACGTTCCCAGCTTTTACAACTTAATAAGTATATTAAATCAGAATGGATATGAACTGTAATATTATATGATATCCTAATCCTTTAAGCTAAGCTCTCCAAATATCGAGTAATTTTACCAAAATTAATCATCTATGATTTTTTCCTCGGAAGAGAATGGAGGCTTAATTTCGCTTAATATAGGTTAAATCCACTACCATTCAAATAAAAGTGCCCATATTTGGCACCCCTGCGCGGGCGCATGTCGCAGATCGCATCGCGTGTGATCGAAGACGAAGCGCGCGACTTATCGCACCCCTTGAGCAGGTACCGCTACTCGCGGCCGCTAGGGACGCGACGCCATTATCGATGAGGAAAAAATAATTCAAAATTAATTATTTAAGGTAGAATTTAAAAAAAAAACGCAAGTACAAATAAATTAGACATTAGGTCGAAAAGATAAGCGCAAACATCTTAATCATATACAAGTTTTACATTTTTAATTTAAGCTTACTATGAAATCGAGAGTGAGAGACTCGATATATTTTATTAACACACACATCACATCACGCCCACAATCCAAGAAAGGGAAGGCAGAGTCAAAGGGGCAGCTTCAACCACATTTATACAAAAACAAAACAAGGCTGGGTTAGATGGAAAATTGTGAAAAAGTAGTGACAAGTGGCAAGCTCGTCACCTACACAATCACACACCCAAAACCCCATATACCATTAGTCGCCTTTTACGACATGCTAGGCAAGAACCACAAGTGGCACATTATTTTTAAGTCCCCGACCAACATAGGACAATTGTTCTTATGATATAATTTGCCAAAACAATGCGACGCGTCTATACCTCCTTCAATTGCAACGTATTTTAAATTATTAAATCTATAAAAACATAGTTTAGTTAATAAGTCCTTTATTATAACAGTTTAGTACATTACCCATCTGGTGTATATAGCAAGACATGCGACCAAATGTACATACTAGAAGATTTTCGGCGCAGTTGATACATCGATATAATTTCGATCGTATATCGATATGGAGACGGCGCGCGCACCGTCACGGCGGCGTATGATTGACGCTGCGCCTGCGCACAGTATAAAGGGCACCACGTTCCTTTTGTTATTTCGGGGGTTCTTCGAGGTGTGAAGAAAAACACTCTGATGTTTTTACATACTAACTACTTACCTATATATATTTTATTTGCATGATAACTGAAATAATATATTCATTCAATGTTTAAAGTTAATTTAAGTAATATATTATAATAATAGTACATTCCTACTAAGTAAGATAACTTCAAATTAGGTAGTTTCATTTTAAAAGTAGGTGTTCGACATTTGTGTGTGTGTGTGTGATATGACGTTTGAAACTTGGTTAAAAAAATGCTTCGGACTTCGCAAATCTATCATGCTAAAAGTGGTGCCCAAGCACAGGGCATAGAACTGGATGAGCAATCACATTCCCACAGCCCCATACCCCCATTAGTCGTCTTATACGACATGCTAGGCAAGAAACACATTTGGCACATTATTTTTAAGTCCTAGACCAACATGGGAAACCTGACCACGCCGTAATAGGTCTTTAGTAGTCGCTCTGATAGAAACACCCCTATGGACGATAACATAAATAAATAAATATCAAATTACATCACATACTTTAACAGACTTTACGGTCTGATAATTGTATTTATTAATTTTTTTTTTTTTTTAAATTATCGAAGTAATATGATTTACTGCACGGCCCTACCCCTCTCTTTTCGATAGCTTATTTTCCTCTACCTGAAGGTTGTCTGGTAGAGATTGCTTCTAGCGATAAGACCGCCTAAATTATGTTGAATTTGTTCGTATCCTTATTTCTGTATCTGTTTTTCGTGCAATAAAGAATATTGATATCTATCTATATATAATTACATTCGCATTATATTATAGACTAGCAGCACCCCGCGGCTTCACCCGCTTAGTTCCCGTATCCGTAGGAATACGGGGATAAAATATAGCCTATGTTACTCGCTGATAAAGTAATCTTCCTCTTAATAATATTATTATAATACTTACAGGAGTCCTACCAATTAAACCAGTGTCGGTCTTGGCCAATTTTTAAATAATCTCCACGCGGTCGGATCGTTGTCGATCGCAATTTACAGCCGCCGCCCGCGGCCTTCCGCGAAACCCTTGACTAAAGCTGAGGATGAACGAGCGTTTTTTGAGTTGCGACGCGTTATTTCGATAACGTAATTTACTTGCTTGCTGGCGCATTCGGTAGCGACACTGCCCCATGCGCCAAGAGTTGTGAGTTCGATCCTCACCCGGGACAAATATTCGTGTGATGAATACTTGTATTTGTTCTGTTTGTGGTGTTTATATCCAATATATTTAACTATAGACTGGCCCGTTGGTCGAGTGGTTAGAGACACTGGCCATGAAACCAAAGGTCGCGAGTTCCAAACCTGCTCGAGGCAAATGTTTCATGTGATGAACATGGACATTTGTACTCGAGTCATGGATGTTTTTAGACGTATTTAAGTATGTCTATCCGTTTACCTAGTATCACGCTCTAAACTAAGCTTAAGCACAAGCTTAAGCTTAGTTTAGAACTAAGAAATTGGTGTGTCAGTCTAGAGAATTAATTAATTTATTTATTTATATATGTATTTGTAATAACACTGTTGATTCTGATATCCGTAACACAAGTGCTCAAGCTACTTACCTCGTAGTCAGATCAATGTATTATAATGTAGTCTGATATTTATTTAATCGTCGAGTTCATACTAAAACCTAGCTTGTCAAACAGCGACGTTAAATTCTCAGCCCAACGTAATTTCTATTTAACGTTTATTACGCAACTTAACAAACGGGACGCACATTCAGAAATTTACGCTCGTTTGCCCTCAGCCTTACCGCGCGCGCTAACCCGACGAAAGCGCATCATAACCTCGTTCTGCGCGTACTGCGAACAAAGATTTATTGGGTACGGATTAATTTGCTTTCAAATTATTATGTATTTAGTCAGGATAACCTCGTTTGAGCGAGTCGCTTTTGCTGAGAAAGATATGGTTTAATAAATAATCTTTCGATGTTGATCTGCGATTTAAAAATACTGTAGATGCCAATTGTGTTGTTATTATTATTTACTTTTTTTGTGGTTAATCATCACAAATCTACAGGGTATTTGAAAACTTAGTCTTAACAATCAAGTAGGTACCGACTTTATCTGAAGTGAAAACACTAACATAACATCACGCCTGTAATCCCCGAAGGGGTAGGCAGAGTCAAAGGGGCAGCAGGCCCCTTTAACCACATGCAGCCAAAAATAAAACTAGGCTGGGTTAGATGGAAAATTGTGAAAAAGTAGTAACAAAACACTGACTACGGTAAGGACACTTACGTTCAATTGCGAAGAATCTAATTGCTAACATGAAAAATATTAAACATAATAATGTTTATTAATGTACAATACAAATAATAATGTATAAGTAAACCTCAAATGATAACATACATTTCTATATATTAGCATTTTGAAAAATTTGGGTGCGTTGTTTGCGAAAACTATCGCAATTATGCCAAAATGTTACATGACCTTTTTTGTAGGAAATTTAATTATCTATAACTTTTACTTGAAACATTTTTCGATATTTTGAACCATTCATGAGTTATTTACAAAAAAGTGCTTTTTTCGATCTTTCGCCCCCTTTTTTTAGTTAACCTGATGAGTCAGAGACCTGATTTTTTGGAGTATTTAATATCTAGTACTCACGCAAATTTTCCCGTTGGTGCTATCCTTTCAACTCAAAATGGCAAAGTTAAGGCTTTATTGACTGGACTAATTGCTACACCCTGTCAGGATCCATGTAACTGCATTACAAATGTTATTGTTGTGTACAATTATAAATAAATAAAATAATAACAATTTTAATTGATGGTGTCAAATACCCATATATTACATTATATACATTTTGTGTTGTTATTAGGTCTTTCACAGATAAAAAATTGTTGGAATAAAATTTTATATCCAATATCGTAAAGGAGACAAATTAGATTTATCGTTCAAAAATCATTTAATCCCATCATCATCAGAGCAGATAGCTCCGCTCATCATCACCAAAGCATATAACATAACATCGCGTTCCCAGAAACTGTATAAATTCGGCACGCACCTTATCATCAAATTACCGGACTCCACCGCCCACTTGGCTTGCGAAGCTACTGGCGAAATCATGAACGAGGTTGATCGATATGACAGCAGGCAGAATTTGACAGACACTCCATCAGCCCTTTAACACGATTGAACAAAGGAGGATGTGTTGAAAAGCTTTAGAAAGGAAAACATACGCCTTTATTTCTTATCTTAAATTTATGGACACAATTTAGGTTTAAAGTTTCATTTATTTCTGAGACTTTAGAAGCTATTTATCGCATGAGCTATCGCATACAATGTCAAATATTTTGGCTACTATCCTGGTAGAAAAATTGTTTGTGCAATAAAGCGGTCGTTATACAACGAGGACAAGCCATTAAACTGGCAACTTTATACATCAATTCAATACCGTACCGAGCTTTTCTTCAAATTGTTTTTTACAAATTATAAAAGTGTTAAACTAATAATAAAACAAGTTTATTAATTTTAAACATCAATAATTTCTTTGCTGTTAAATCAATCGACAAAAATCGTTAAAATAGCTTATTTTTTAATGTTTGTAGTCAAATAACTAAAAAAACGTGACATGATGGGAATCTTTATAACAGAATTGTATTAGGCTGGTACTGATCCATAAAAAGAATTATAATTTATCTCGACAGCAAACAAAACGTGTAATTTTGTTGGCCTATGTAATTTTAACATTTATGATAATAAGTGTTTTACCACGGACTAGGAAAAAACAATCCACCAAATACGTATGAAAGTGAGACTTAGGGATACAAGATATCGGAAATTTGGAAGGCTTATGATATAATGTGAATCGAGCGGTGGTAGCTCAATGGTAAGGACACGCGCTTCTTAACCGAGGAGTGCGGGTTCAAACCCGGGCACGTACCTCTGGATTTTTCAAGTCTATGTACGTATTTATACCACTAGATCGACGGTGAGGGAAAACATCGTGATGAAACCTGCAAATTCAAACAACTTTGGATTTGTAACCATGATCCAAAAGTTGTCTGGTTCCCCTATCTTAGGGTTACGAAGGTCAGATCGGTGCGCTTCAATGTAATTACCAGACTCGCTAAATCCTGGATCATGGTCTAAGCGGACCCCGTCTAAGCACGGGACATAACGCTCGGAAGATGATGATGATATAATGTGAATGTGTGATGTAAGTTGCGTGTCAACTTGGAGCTCAGCAGATGCCTAAACGTCTAGTTAGTGGCGCGGAGGTCGTCTTTTTTTTACTAGTCCGTGTTTTACACGTAACGACTGGCCCGTTGGTCGAGTGGTTAGGGACCCTGGCCACGAAACTAAGGGTCGCGGGTACGAATCCCGCTAGGGGCAAACGTTTCGTGTGATGAACATGGACATTTAATTTTGTACTCGAGTCATGGATGTTTATAAACGTATTTAGTATGTATATCCGTTCACCTAGTATTCATAGCACAAGCATAAGCTTAGTTTGAAACTAGGAAATTGGTGTGTCAGTCTGGAAAATTTATTTATTTATTATTATTTATTTAATGTGCCTAATTTTTTTTTATTAAGTTACTTGTTGGTCAACAATGTTATTATAAAATTATAGTTTTCATGCCAAATGTAGCTCGTAACCGAATAAAAAGCTTAAATGAACATTACTTCTTTCAAGTGATGTATTCCGTCCGGCTGACCTCGATTCCGATCACGGAACCGCGTGGTGAATGACCTAGATTACCTAGAAACCCGTCTAGCCCGACCGGCGCCGAGCCACCAACAACTATCGACGTAGTTTCAGAGGCGGAAGGAACATGCTGAAATACACTTTAATGGATATTTTGATGCCATCTAACATTCTATTAGGACCGCAATCTCCAAGGAGCAGTAACCTCTTTTTACTCCTTTTATTGCCAGTAATAAAATGTATTAATAAGTTAAATAGAACTTGTATAATATAAAAGTTAAAAATAAATTTACTTAGGCCGTAATACGTGTTTTAATACATATAAATTTGAAGTCGGTGCCAAGTAAATGCTTAAATTGGTAAAGGTACAATTATCACTACATTTTCTGTGATCATTAGGTACCTATTAATATTAGCTTCAATTGTACCAAGTCATTGTTTTACTTGGCACCGACTTCAAATTTATAAGTATTAATAAAACACGTATTACTTTGTCCGAAGCAAATTAATTTTTTACTTTTATTAGGTTCGCTTATGAAGTCGGTTTTTTTTGTTAAAAAATATTTTATTTTACGATTTTAAGTGATGGGTAGACTTACCCTGTACGAACTGAACATTTTGCCATATTGAACCGTATGATGTAAGCCCAACAAAACTGCTGTTAATCTTTGAGGAATTACCTCGTCTGTCTATGGTCTCCATCATCAGACTTATAATGACCTATATGAGTGCAAAGTTCTCATTAATATAAATGAATTAAGTCCAAACACTAAGTAGCTACTGTAAACCATTAAGAAGTTCCCTTAACTGTTCTTCGTCTTCATTATCAGACCACTAATGATAGTCGCACGCCTAGGTGTAAAGTCCTCATCAATACGAATTAATCAAACCCAAACACAAGGTAACTGCTGTAAATCGTTGAGGAGTTCCCTCGACTGTCTTTTGGCTTCATTATCAGATCGACTCCTGACCTTCATTAAATTGTAGTGCTTTAAAATACTTTATAAATATAATTACGTTTTTCGAAGGTTCCTATCGATTTCTCAGGGATGCCATCATCAGATCCTGGCTTCCTTGGGATATCTCCTTTCCAACAAAAAAATTACATAGAAATCGGTTCATAAACGACGAAGTTATGCGCAAACAAACATAAAAAAAATCATATACAGTCGAATTGAGAACCTCCTCCTTTTGTGAAGTCGGTTGAAAACTAATGACAAGCTAGGTTATCGCCTATACAATCACTAACTCAATTCACCATTAATCGCATTTTACGATATCCCAGACAAGAAACACCTTCGATAGCTACTTCGATATGAAATTTACTGTTGTGGTATTACAAATATATACTTAATATTGGATATCAACACCCAGACACAGAACAAACACAAGTATCAATCACACGAATGTTTATCCTGGTTGGGGATCGAACCCACAACTCTTGGCGCATATGGTAGGGTCACTACCAAATGCGCCATTGAGCCAGTCAAATAGCTTTATGGTAGCTTGTTGTATATTTTTTTGGTAAGTAATTACCATTGTTTAGAATCAGCTTCTACCGACCTCTCTCTCAAATTGGCTCCAACCATACTATTTGAAGCCAACTTGCGGAGCCAGCTTTAGTAAATATCTTCTCCATCATTACAGTCTTTCTTTTTTAACCTAGGAGCGTGGGAGAAGGATAGTTATGTTAAACTCTCTATGATTAAGAGGTGTCTACTCACTAAATCTCCCGGGTGTATATAGACGATCAACTCCTATTGTATAATAGTCTAACAGCGCCCCGCGGTTTCACCCGCGTAGTTCCCTTTCTCGTGGGAATATGGGGATAAAATGTAGCCTATGTTAGTTCCGGATAATCGGCACAGTAGTTTTTGAGTTTATTCATTACAAACATACACGCACACAAAAATACAATCTTTCCTCTTTGTAACATTAGTATAGAAGTATAGATGATTAATTAAATTGAATTTTGACTTTTTATGTAATCAATCAGTAAATTCTCCGACATGTTATAATTTATATATTGCTTGAGATTTTGACATTATTTGTATCTTTTTGAATTATTATCATTTGACAACTAGTTATTGTGTAACAAGTTATTGTAATTAAGTTAACTGCTATTACTGCTGGTTCTCAATTTGACTTGTTTTTTTTTTTATGTTATAAGTCTGTTTATATGGCAAATCAAAAAACTTTGCTGATTTCTGTACTAGTTACTATTAAAATTGCTTCCCTAATAAAAAAATAAATAAACTCCTACAGGGCTTAATCATTGTAAGGGTACCTGACCACTTGCCCGTTAGTCAGCATGGGGCGGACACAGCTGATTGGCCCGTTTCCTTTGCCCAGTGACCTCCACGCCAATAGCTAGCTAGGTACGTGTCTCGTAACGTAGGCATATGTCTTGGGTAGCATATATCATGGCCTGTTTGAGATTTAACGAATTAGTCAAATAGTGCATTCAACTAGAGGAGAGTGGATTAGGGGTGTGGTGTAGACCTTATGCTGTTATGGCAGACTTTACGTTATAGTTTTTGCCACCGCGAAATATTTATGCAGAATTAAAACTTACTTAAGTACTTTTATTTCTATAAGATATTTTATTACCAAAATTATATGGGGCGGCTAGGGCGTTTGTTAATTTTATCATTTACTTAGTATTTTTTCTTTTTTTATAAAACAATACTGATATATATGACTTTATTCGGCCAGTACCTATCTATTAACAAGAAGGTTACATAACATCATGAACACTTTTAATATTCACATAAAATGTGGCAGAACTATAATACTGCAAGATAAATAATTATTGCAATTAGATAAAGCCTATTTCTTTTTTTTTTTTCTTGCCCATTGACAAGGCATATTTTACAACATGTTTAAGGATATCGGTAACCATGCATTGATATTGGTATAAACAATCTACTTTCAATTCAAACTTCAAAATATTTAGGATGCAGGCCCAAATTAGTTAATAAAGGGTCCCGTTGAAATGAATAAAGAGCGCTGTAGGCACGTATAGAAACTTGATAAAATATTGCTCTAAATGTTTCGGATGGAAAAGAAGTCAAGATACAATCAACCATCCTAACAAAATACATTAAAATTAGTAATATTAGCAGAACTAGAATTTTCAATCTAATTTATTTTGTTACAAATAGACTATTTATTTGCCACCTCACCCACGCACCTAATGGAACACCAAAACGGATTGGCAAAAATTGACCCATTGATTACCAGAACTGCAACTTCAATCCTTTGATCTAAGATATGAGGTGATGGGGTTGGTTTGAGTAAAGACAACGGTCATCTCATGAGTACGTATATTTAATGAAACAAAATAATATAATTGACATAGTATTAGAAACTTATTGCTAAGTAACCAATTAGTAACTCGTGCATGTATGACCTGATTACGGGTTGCGAAAAACAATCAAAGTATATCATGCTTCAAAGACCAGAACTTTCCGTTCCTCCGCCGTTATTGCGCCACGGCGTCAGTTCATCCAGGAACCAGAAGCTGGACAAGGGCACGAGCAGCTATAAAGTCCCAAGGCGAGACCGTGATATCCTTAATCACTGCGAGGTGACGAGCCGCGCGTGCGTGAGGGGGCGGCTGGGACGGTGCTATGCCACAACCAACACACTAGCAGATACCAGTACTTGCGATTTAGTTAATAAATTGGTTTGGGACTCAAAAACAGTGTTCAAACTGTGTTCCTTGTCTAGCGTGTCGTAAAAGACTGACTCGATGGCGCATTCGGTAGTGACCCTGCCCCATGCGCCAATAGTTGTGGGTTCGATCCTACCCAGGACAAACAACGTGTTTGTTTAGTGTCTGGGTGTTAATATCCAATATTTAAGTATATATTTGTAATACCACTGTTGATTCTGATATCCGTAACACAAGTGCTTAAGCTACTTATTCCGGAGTTATATCAATGTATGTGATGTAGTATGATATTTAAAAAAAAAACGGCAACTAATGATACAATGGCATTGGGTTTCTTAATATGCAGGCACAATCATAAACCCTCAGTATAGTAGTATCTACAGCTCGCGCGCGTGCCCACCTTACTGCAACACATCAGCAGGGCAGCTACAACACCTTAAATAAATTTGAGGAAGAGGAGGAGCTGGGTAGCAATACCCAACTTCTCTTCTTCCTAAAATTTATTTCGCAAAACACCAGTCACGGCCCATCTCGGCATCCTTGTCAACTTCATCCTCCGGTAGGGGGGGAGGGGGTTGTAAAATTACTTGACCCAAATTACAAGTTATAGAAAAAGTTTGGTATTACATTATATGTATAGGAGATATTGATAAATATTTAACTATTCATATATCTATAACATAAAAATGCATCGCTGTATGTGTTGTTAAGCGCAAAACTCGAGAACAGCTAAACCGATTTCGCTTATTATTTTTTATTTGTGTTTGTTATTGTCAAGTGAAGGTTCGTAAGAAAGAAAATAATAAAAAAAGGCGCACGGAAAAAAATGGGTATTGGAAATCCGAGAACGGGGCGTTATGAAATGCGCCGAGTCAGCTAGTACTATATAAAGTAAAATGTACGTATGTTTGTAACTTAATTAGTAAATACATATATTAATTAAATTATGTATTAATGTATACAGACTGTATCGTACGCTATCCGTATTTATGTAAAGAGTACATGTATAAGTAATGGAGGGACCGTTTAGTTGCATATCAACCCGATCGCATCTCGCATACCGCGGTCCCATTATCCTGAGCTGCGAGCGGGCGCGCGGTGCGCGGGCGCAGTCACCGCGCGGTCCTCTCTCACGCGCGGCTCGCTCCCGAGACTACAGGACTTTCAGGTGAGTTCCCTAGGGAAGAACTGCTCATTTCCATATTTCTACAAAACAGTATACCAGACTATATCATTAGGGCCAGCATATATGTAGTACGACTTAATTATATATGTGTGATGAATTCAGTTTCTATATACCTATATTAGATTACGAGAGTAGATATATTGGGTTCCTGGTAATTCAATTGATATTTATTTTGGAACTTTTTAAATTCTTTTCAAAGACTGAAACTGAGGAATTGATGACTTTAAGCATTGTCAAGTTATGATATACAATTTGTTCTAGTCGCATAGATTTGGTCATTATATAAATTAAAAAGTGTTGAATATAATGAAAGCCTTGAGATAAATTTGGATTAAAATTACTTGATATTCATGGAAAATAACTGTGAACACGTGATCGCCTCATCCCTATTTAAAGTAAGCACGAAAGTTCTTGTTAAAATTCAAAACATTGTTTGATCAACAGAAACCATAGCTTAGTTTTAAGTTTTCGAACCATAGCTGATAAGTATCGCTAGTTGGTATTTGCGTTGGCTTCGATTGACCAACAGATTCATATCTAAGCTTATATATATATCTGTAGGTTACAATATTAAAACGATGACCTTCATAACTCGTAAACAGGGGACATAAACAATCTAGATTATGGTTCTTATTAGAGAACATTTACATCCCTATTAACTAAACATACAGAATTAGATTCTTCATTATAAATTTGATCCATTTCGAGAGAGATCTCAAATAGGTATGCAATAATAAGCATCACACGAGGCGCTAAAACCGGCACCAAGCTGCTCTTTGGTAGAAGCTTCCCAATCTACTTATGAAAGTCTAAAAGTGTAAAGTTTTAAAATCCTTCGCAGGGGTTACATATTATATACTTGGATAGATCTCATATCTTAACTAATCAATGATCCATAACAAAAGATCATCTTACTTCTAGAAGACGTGAAGCCAAGTCTAGTCAAGATGACGGTATCGAAGAAGCGGACGTCGGACCTGACCAGCTTGGAGCGGTTCAACCTGTACTACAAGGAGAAGGAGGAGCCGCTGACGGCCGGCCAGAAGTTCCGGCGATTCGTCTGGAATCCGAAGACCAGGCAGTTCTGCGGAAGGACTGGAGCAAGCTGGTGTAAGTTGTTTCATTGATTTTTGCTCTTAAATCCGAGTGTCTGCAGTTATTGCACACCTGGGAGACTAGGTGATGTTTGCAAAGCCAGTTGCTAGCCAGTCCTTTGCAAGATTTGCAGCATGGTGTAATTCTCTTATTGTAGAAAAATGGTTATCCAGCTTTTATTCCTCTTTCGATGTTATTTGTATAAATATGTAGTAAAATATGTAGTTCATATTTGAACTATATCAAATATGAACTACATATTTTATTTATTTATTTTTTAGGGAAACATACATCATTTATATTCATAAACATAGTTTACATAGGTTAAATACCATATGCCAATAACAACATGTATTAACTAAAAATTTTACGAGAACTGTAAGTCTTAGTGTCTCTACGCCCTGGCTTCGTGATCTTTAAGCGCACAGTGACTATACTAAACGAGCTAGAGTTACTAGTTTACCATAATTTACCATCTAACACAGCTAACTAAACTTCACGCCACTTCCCTAGCGGGGTAGGCAGAGAGAACCGAACGCCATATGGCACGATCCTTACACACCTCACTCGCCTCTTCAACATTCATAATTCTTTTCATACAAGCTCTACGGTTTTTATGACTCCTAACATCACCTTCTTTTAATACACGACCAATCTGGTCATGGTAGGTGAGCCTGGGACTTCCGCGGCTTCTACATCCTTCCACTTTTGCATTGTATATCTGTTCAGTCAATATTTCGTCATACATTCTTTCCACATGTCCGAACCACTGGAGCATGCCTCTTTTTACCTTGACTCCAACGCTTGACTCTAACACAGCTCGTTTTTATTTTTGGCGTGGTTAAGCAAGCTTACTTCCCCATGGACACTTCCTCCACCTTCAGCGATTACGGGAGTGAAAATGTATACGTAGGTTTTAATATAAACCTAAAATCAAAGAAGATCTTTGACAGTGAATATAACAAGAGAATTATAGAAATCCACAGCAAAAAGTTAAGGTGAACTAAATCGTGTATTTTTCAGAAAATACTGGTTTTGTCTAGCTTTTATTGTCTGTTACAAGCTTAAATCATTGTATTAGCGTATCCGGTACGTACATCTTTTGTGAATAACTAGCCGACCCGGCGAACCGCGTCGGAATCAATTCCATACAATATTTATGTGTAAACGAATTTTCTCCATATATTTTTGTTTCGTGAAATTGTCCTATCTTTCCATAGGTATTCTGTTATTTTGAGTGGAAGCATATCTAATAAATCAATCCTTATTTTTCTTATGCTTTGTAATCGTGTTACTCATTGACTCTACTTTGTTTTTACATACATAGGGTTACTTGTGTGTATATGGAAGCACTTTCATCGTCAATGCTAGTCATTTGCATAGAATCGATCTTTATGGTGACCTGTTTTGGTTAATATTAATCTGAGCCGGCACTTTTATCTCAAGAATATCTGTTTTTAGCTACCCCGAAGCAGTTTCGCCCAGTCATCATCATTACCCATGCCCTAATTTCCTTCGCATTCAGCGCGAGTTTCAACTTCCATTGTTAGTTCGGTGTAATCTGGTTTTGAGAGCCATTGAAATCTTTTGAATGCTTGTCATTGGAGCCTTGCATATTCAAATGTTACCTCGTCATTGATCAATATGATTGATTATAAAGTATCTTTCGATTGATGGATCGAATCAATTTTCAGTTGTAATACAGTAGAAGGAATATAGTGTCCCTTATAATGTCATATAGAATGATAGTCACAGTTAAAGTTAAAAAAAGTTTTATTGATGCAATATGGAAGTTAAATTGAGTTTTCCATATGAAAAGTGACTGTTAAGACACAAATCTCAGAAAATATTTATTATTTTTTAACTAATAAGAAAATGCAGTATTTAATAAAAACACACACAAACCAATAAACTCTTCAACTTTATAATATTAACTTAATATAGACAAAGCTTTATTAGATAATTCTTAGTTAAAAGCAATATAAGATATATTTAAAGAATCTATTCTCAAGTAAATTTTAAAGAAAGACGCACATCTCAAAGACAGTCTCCAAGTAAACCGTGGTTACGTACCAGTTATATCAGAAGGAGCGCGGCCGGAAGACGCGACGGCCGTTGAATTGGTCCAATGAGATCATTACGCGGCATCCTGCCGGCGCGCGCGCAGACTCCGCCGGACACCCGCTCAGGGTCGGCAATTGCCGAGGCGAGCGACGTGGAAACGTCAAGTGACGTCAATATCAAAGAGACGACGTCTAGAAAGCTGTGGAAAGTAGCAGATGCTAGTACCGGGTTGATCCTGGAAATTTGTGTAGGAATATGGACTTATAAGAGTAGTTTACGCAATCAGAATGAATAAAAATTTGAATTTGCTTATAAATGCATAACTTAAAAACAGCTGGCTATATATATTTTTATGATAAAAATGTCTTGGGTAAGCGCAGGAAATTTACCGCGCAGGACGTCAATGTGTAGACTAGCACGCCAATATCTTGTCTTAAAGAAAAACAATAGGTATGTAAGTGTATTGCGAACACTAAGCAACAGATAAACAAACTTAAATTACAAGCAACTACGAATGACCGACCATGTTTGTCACCCGAAGATATACTTCCACCAAAAACTTAAAGCTTTTTTTTGTAGTTCTTACTTATATCTTAATTCAACAAAGGAATGTGTCACGCCATCACTATTTGTACACCTAAGTATATATCTAGTGGTAGCATGCGCCGCCTAAGGACCAAGAGGTCCCGGGTTTAAATCCCGGGTCGAGCCAAAAATTTGTGGCTGGGTATTTCAATATCCAAAATTACTCAGTAACAGCCCGGAGTCAGGAAGTTGGCGGTTTAATCACCCCCGTGCCTCGGAAAGCACGTTAAGCCGTTGGTCCTGCGCCTAACCTCTCTCCGGCCATGTCGAATAGCCGTCTCACCGGACTATGAGAGTGAAGGAATAGAGAGTGCACCTGTGTTAGCGCACACACTTGTGCACTATAACATCTCCTGCGCAGATGGCTAATCCTCATTGAGATTGGCCGCCGTAACCGATATCGGTTAGGAGGACATTATTATTATATATTTTATATTCGTTTTGCAGCCAAAATCGCACTATTCTACTTCATCTTCTACTCCGCGCTGGCCATCCTGGTGGCCATCTGTATGTGGACGTTCCTCCAGCTGCTGGACGCGCGGCAGCCCAAGTGGCAGCTGGAGAAGAGCATCATCGGCACCAACCCTGGCCTTGGCTTCAGGCCCATGCCACCGGAGGTTGCCAGCAGCGTGATCTGGTACAAGGGGAATGATCCCGGGACACAGCAATTCTGGGTGAAGGAGATGTCGAAGTTCTTAACGGGTAAGTTAAATTATATCAGCATCATTGTCATATAATTTAGGCATAATAAGCATTGTCAGAGGTCCAGAATTATGGTATCAACTTGTCTTTTAATAACAATATCAAAATTTAGACAAAGACTTTAGCTTTGATACAGTTTCTACAAATAATTTCAAAAGTTCCGGTACTTTTTATAACTAAGTATGCATTTATAAGTATGTTTGTGTGCTGGTTGTAAATAAATGTTTAATTTACTTTACTTATTTGTAAAGGTTACGAAGAGATGGGATATGTCGAGATATGATAATTCATTAAAAATATCATAAAACATAACCCACATAGAGACTGACCTAGAAAAAGAATATCAATTAATTTGTCACTGTTTGAATCTCATGATGGAGATCATTTGACTGGCCCGTTGGTAGATTGGTTAGAGACCCTGGCCACGAAACCAAGGGACGCGGGTCCCGCTAGGGGCAAATGTTTCGGGTGATAAACATGGACATTTGTACTCGAGTCATGGATGTTTATAAACGTATTTAAGTATGTCTATCCGTTCACCTAATATCCATAGCACAAGCATAAGCTTAGTTTAGAACTAGGGAATTGGTGTGTCAGTCTAGAGAATTTATTTATTTATTTTATTATTTCATAATAATGGTCCATACCACATTCGCAGCATACAAACGAGACGGCAAGAAAGCCGGAGCGGGACAGAACATCCACAACTGCGACTTCCAGCTGCCAGCACCAGCCAATAAGGTCTGCGACGTGGACATCAGCACCTGGGGGCCCTGCGTCGAAGAGAACCACTTCGCCTACCCCAAGTCGACGCCCTGCATCTTCCTGAAGCTCAACAAGATCTTCGGCTGGAAGCCCCACTTCTACCAGAACGCGGACAGCCTGCCCACCGACATGCCAGCTGATTTGAAGGAGCACATCAGGAATATGACGGCGTATGATAAAAATTATGTATGTATGGAACAAATTTCATAGGGTAATCACGTGTTTTAATGTTGTGAGAGCTTTTGACACCTTGAAAGCTATAATGATAATATTGCTAAGCCATTACTCTTCGTGACCAAGACAGGACATGCCAGCTAGATTTCCGGACAAAGGTCAGATCGGCAGTCGCTTCAATGTAATTACCTACCAGACTCGCTAAATCCTAGATTATGGTCTAAGCGGACCCCGTCTACGGGACATGACGCTAGGAAGATGATGTATTACGGTATTTCCATTGATTTTCATTTATGTTACACAATTCGTTTCGTTAAATCAGACATTTCCGAAAAAAAATTATGTTGTAAAACAATAAACATTTAGGAAAAAATATTCCAAGATAATAATAGTCATGACTAGGTCACCCACCTAACTACAGCAAAATTTATTGATCTATAAGATAAACAATCATCCACCACACATCTGCGTGATTGATATAGTTATATAACTATATCAATCACGCAGCGTTCACTTATTAAATGAACAACTGCTTAACGCCAAATATCTAATATATACATACATAACATCACGCCCATAATCCCCGAAGGGGTAGGCAGAGTCAAAGGGGCAGCATGCCCCTTCAACCACATTCAGCCAAAAATAAAGCCGGGCTGGGTTAGATGGAAAATTGTAAAAAAGCAGTGACAAGCGGCTAACCTGTCGCCTACACAATCACACACCCAAAACCCGATATACCATTAGTCGCCTTTTACGACATGCTAGGCAAGAACCACAGTTGGCATATTCTTTTTAAGTCCCAGACCAACACGGGACAGTGGGCTGGGTTGGATGAAAAGCTGTGAAAAAAGAGTGACAAGTGGCTAGGTCGTCGCCTACTTAGACACATACCCAAAAGCCCGTTAACCATTAGTCGCCTTTTACGACATGCTAGGCAAGAACCACAGTTGGCACATTCTTTTTTTTTTTTTGGCCCCAGTTCAACATGGGCCAAGTCCCAGACCAACATGGGACAAACTAATATATATATAGTAGAAATAACACACATAAAATAATTGATTTTCTTTTTCCCCAGCTCAACATGGTTTGGGTGTCCTGCCAGGGAGAGAATCCCGCGGACCGCGAAAGCATCGGTCCGGTGCGGTACCTACCCTACCGAGGGTTTCCCGGGTACTACTTCCCGTACACCAACCAGGAGGGCTACCTCAGCCCCTTGGTCGCTGTGCATCTAGAGAGGCCTAAGAGTAAGTTCGAAAAAAGTATTTGGCAAACTGTGGCCTGAACTCGTCTCAGCTATCTCTCTGCATCTCGTTAAAACTTCGCTGTGTGTATCGACATGAAGTCAATACGAGAAGAAACTTCGTTGATCATGCCACAGAGTAATAATATACTACGTACAACAGAGGGTCACTGCCCATACTTGAAAAGTTACTGCTATAACTCACGCAACAGCGACAGTGGTGAGTAATTGGAACTACAGCAATGTTTAGTCTATTTGTCAAGAATAAAACAAGGTGGCGCTGCAAGCACAGGATAGTTGTTTCTTAGTAATAATACGCCATCTGTGCAAAATTCATGGTTTTAAAACAAAGATTATTTTGGTTTGCTTCTGAATGAATGAATGAATAACCTCATTAGCTGATATAAAAATAATAATTATAATAAAAACAAAAGAAAGAATTAAAATAAAATAAAAGAAAAAACAAAATTATGTCTATGTGTGCTGCAGTAAATAGGGGCCAAGCCTCGGTGTGGTTTTTTACCTTATAAAAGGAAAAAATGGCGATTTTCAGCCATTATTATATAGTATATAGTATACCATTTATATATAGTAAGTCAAGTTAGTTTTATTGTGAAACTCATCTCTATTATTTTTTTTATTCAGCTGGCATCCTCATCAATATCGAGTGCCGTGCGTGGGCGCACAATATTATATATGACCGGCATGAAGGCATGGGCTCCGTACACATCGAGGTCATGATCGAATAAAGCAAAAGACCAAGTTTGAAGACCAGTAGACTGCAAAAGACCGGAGTAGCAGCTTCATCTTCAGTGGTCTTCAAATAGCACGTAGGCTGATTCTCCAGTCATGTTCAACTCAGCTTATAATGAGCATCATAACTAATTCATTAGATACCAAAGAAAATGTATGACGCTGCGTTAGTTTACTACAAAATTACTCAGTTTAAATTATTCTGATCAATTTATTTAATGAAAACAGAATTAAACCTTTTTTTATGTATTTCTTTGTATCACCAGAAGTGCTACGTGACTGGAAAATCAGTATAATTTCAAAATAATGGAAGAATGGATGTAAAATGATAGATTGCATGAGGAATTATACTTGTAGATAATAAACTTTTAAAGTTAACGACAAATTTTACTTCGAGCAGAAATCGTTGCATAAGTTGTTACTGATGTTTGCATATTGAAAATGCTTCTAACACCGACTAAATGTAACATTTTAAATTGATCGAAATTAAGGCCGTTTGAATACATTTTAAATGCTACGTAGGAAAGATAATATTATATTAGTACACCTAAGATTGTATAAGTAACACATTGAAACTGTTGCTACAAGATAATCTCTTACATGCAAATAACCTTGGATCAGTATTAAGTCTTCAAGAGACAAAGAACATTCCAAGAAGTCTAGATAGATGGTCGTAGTGACCTGCGCTATGATTAATTTATTTTAAATGATTGTTGAATGATTACAAATGTTTACGAGAGTGAGATTAATTTGTAAATTTTGGAAGAAATAAATATAGTTTCATGATTTATTCGTTTTATTGTGAACCATTGTATTGTATTTGACCGGCTTGATGGCGCATTCGGCAGTGACCCTACCCCATGCGCCAAGAGATGTGGGTTCGATCCCCACCCAGGACAAACATTCGTTGATGAATACTTGTGTTTGTTCTGTGTCTGGGTGTTAATGTCCAATATTTAAGTATATATTTGTAATACCACTGTTGATTCTGATATCCGTAACACAAGTGCTTAAGCTACTTACCTCGGAGTCAGATCAATGTATGTGATGTCGTCGGATATTTAATTATTTATTTATTATTAGTCACATTACAGTGTTAAAATGTTATTACTTCAATTATTTTGTTGTCTGTTGCTACGGATCATCACGGCACATAATAACTCCTATAATTTCCGCATGTGTAAATACTCTCCAAGGAAAAACACTTAACATTTTTTATACACTTTGAGGCAAAAATAAAATTTAACATTTTTTGCTGGGCTACTATTATTCAAATAGTTAGAATATAATAACGATGTATTTATAGGTAGGCACAGTTTAAAGGAGCGGTGGTAGCTCAATGGTAAAGACACGCACCTCATAACCGAGGGGTGCGGGTTCAAACCCAAGCACGTAGTTACCTCCGGATTTTTCAAATCTATGTACGTATTTATACCACTAGCTCGGTGGTGATGGAAGACATCGTGATGAAACCTGCAAAATTCAAACAACTTTGGATTTGTAGCCAAGATCCAAAATTTGTCTGGTTCCCTGTCTTAGGGTTATGAAGGTCAGATCGGCAGTCGCTTCAATGTAATTACCAGACTCGCTAAATCCTGGATCATGGTCTAAGGGGACCCCGTCTAAGCACGGGACCTAACGCTAGGAAGATGATGATGTATTTATAGGTATTATATTAGGCATTCAATATGTTGGTATAATAATTTGTTTGTACAATACTTATACTAACAATAATATGTAGGTACAATATTTTGGAATTTGTAACCAAGATTCAAAAATTGTCTGGTTCCCCTATCTTAGGGTTATTAACCCTTAACGCTAGGAAGATGATGATGTATTTATAAGTAGGCATTCAATATGAAGGTACAATAATTTGTTACCTACATAGTCAGCTCGAGTTGATGCTATTTTTATACTAAAACTTACTTTTATATTTAGGTATAAATGAAACCATCTGCTCATCAGGCCATTTACTTTATATAAACGTTATTAAGTACATAGAACCGGCTGTCATACATAGTTTAACCACAGTCATCTTTGCATATACCATCACTTTTTACGACTAGAACAATATCTGTGAAAAAATTAATAAGCTACATAATAGGTACATACGTAACTTGCATTTACTATTTTCTACTTAAGAATTATATACCTAACACTAAGTGTTTATGTTTAATTACTTATCGTGGATATATGAATACAAAAATAGTATATAGTATATATTATTCACCTCGGTCTTTAAAATTTTAACTTTTTTGTTATATATTATCGTGATTTCAAAAAAAGTTTTAAAGGAATTCTTTTCAATAAAAAAATTTGAAATTAGGTAAAAATAAAACATTAAAAACATAACATCGGAAGAATGGAAGAACAACAAAACAAAAATGTTGTTTATTTTAATTAATTAATGCAAATCTACACTTAAGTATGTTTATAGAAGGCACCTAATCAAGTACATTTTTTACCATTTATAAAAATAGATGGCATTTATTAATTTAATATGAAAATATCAGTCGGTATTTGGCTGTGACTTAAAAACAACGTTTTCATGTTGTATATCGTCAAAATTAAAAAAAGTGGATAAAGTTACAGTGACGATATGAAACAAAATATTTTCATTTTCTCTCTTTTGTTTTGGTTTTTCAAGATTTCAAATATTAACTAGAAGCAACATTAGAACCTGTCTATGTATAGATACCCGTTGCCGCTAGCCCCTGCTGTCAGTGCTGTGGCGTCTCGTTGGCCCTTTTATCAGTCATCAAAAGCGACATCTGTCCATAAATCGATACAAAACTCAATGATGCTAATGATCGTTTCAAAGATTTCAATGTCCCAGCAGACGTTGGGTACCTACTGAGATAGTAAATAGATAAAAATCTAAGAATAGTAAAAATGTATTTGTCTCAAAAATATACCGTCGAGCATTTAGATTGTCTGGAAATTCGTATCTAGAAATGTCATTAATATTATCATTTTTGGTATATATGCTCAAAAAGTTATGCTCCCAAAATGTTTACACACACTAATGCATCATCCATATCGTTCATAAACAAATTACATGATTAGTAAGAATACTATATCATGATTTTAAGATTAGTGATATGAAAAAAATTTGACTGACATTGTGAATCAACACTTGATAGCCTAAAAGCTACCGGTTCATTATACTAACCCATTTCCCTCAAAAGTTAAAACTATTTAAATTATTAAAACTATTTAAGGTAGGGTAGTAATTCCGTGTCAGCCAATTAAGAAATTATAAATCTGGCAGGGATCTTGCGGTTACATCATCCCTCAAGTCTTTCAAAATGCAAAGGTATTTTTTTTAACTTTTACCACCCAGTTTAAATGATTGTATGTCATATATCGACGCTTAAGAACCAAGACCATCTATCTACACTTTTGGCGCTTTTTACTTTTTAATGCAGTTATTTTTATGATTAATTTACGCATCGTTTCCTTTGATCAGTAACCTCAAATTCGCATTAAATAAGAAGTTATGAAAAAATACCAATACCACCTAAGTTACGTGACGTAATAAATTTAAGGAAATAAAACGTTTTTTTCGTCTCCTGTGAAGTCGACTTTTTGTAGATAGATGGTCTTGGTTCTTAAGCGTCGATATGGTATTTTGCCAGAAATGTATGCATAGATAGTGGGCTTCACGAGTTTTACCAGGAGATAAGGCTGATGAGTACGTATAGGCGAGTGATGTGTTGGTCCCAGAGTTCAGTCAACCATGATCTCAAGATGGGTCGATCCGAGGCGTTCTTTCAGGCTCTCCGTGTAGACGATATTCTGCGCCCACGCCCGGCACCGAATGTTTATTATTTGGTGACCTGAAACATCCATCTTGATCCTTAATTTCTATAATCCAAAACCGGTTCATAAACACAAAAGTTCTGTGGTAAGAAAATACAGCCAAATTAAGAACCTTTTTTGAAGTCGTTTAAACAAAAAAGAAGAGTGTACCGACCTTTTTGAGTAGCTAAGCATCATGTCCCATGTTGGTATGGGACTTAAAATAATGTGCCAACGGTGTTCCTTTCCTAGCAAGACGTAAAAGGCGACTAATGGTATATCGGGCTTTGGGTGTGTGATATTGTAGGCCACGAGCTGGCCACTTGCCACAACTTTTTCACAAAATTCCATCTAAGCCAGCACAGTTTTATTTTTGGCTTATTTTGTGGTCAAAGAAGCTTGCTGTCCCTTGACTCTGCCTACTCCTTCGGGGATTACGGGTATGATAACATGTATGTAGTTATCATGAATCGTATAATATCTCATCATCTTTCTGGCGTCTGTCGCTGTTGTCCCTAAATCGACTTTAGGTAAATAAAACATACGTTTCGGTTCCATGAGCTGTACTGCAACCAAGGGACTTAAGTACCCTGGAGTGTTGTCGTATGGGAAGTACACTTCAGAAAGCCCAGGGTCCGGAAAATAGCGAAGTGGTCCCAAGGCTTCTACATCAGCAGGCCGCTCGCCCATGCAAGACAGCCAGACTTTACGACGCTGAAAGAAGATAATGTAAGAGGTGAATCAGAGCTTATTAGGAATAGGGATGATGACTGCATTAAAAAACTATAATTCTATTTAGTCCGTCAGTTAGATTATACAAAAATACTAGACACATATTTTTCGCTTTATCAAATTAACAAAAAATCACAAAGATAAAGAGCATCAAAGTTTTGGAGTAGGGGCTTGCGACGTCACTATTTAGTAAAAATGTACGAAAGCGTGACGTCACGCGCAACTTGAAAGCATTGTATCTTCGTCAATGTTTGTTTGACAAAGAAATAAAAAAATACGTGTTCAATATTTGTTTATAATCTAACTGACGGACTAAACAGAATTTTTTAGTCATCTAGCCTATTCTTGAGAAATTAGGAACATCATAGTAGGGGAACTGTATTCCTTCATTTGTTGCTCTCTATACCAGGTTATTTTCAGTATATGCGAAACCTACTTATTAAACTCATTATTCTAAAGAATTAGTTTAATGATTGAAAAAAAAATACCAAAAAACCTTTTTGACTTTTCATACAAAATAGCTAATCTCTAGAAATAATACTGACGGGACTAAACGCGATATGCATTATGTAGTACCTACATGAGTACTTACAGCTTGACGTTTCGGCCGTGTTGCAACGACCGTGGTCACAAGCGGACGTCCGCTTTAGTCCCGTCAGTATTATTTCTAGTGATAATGCAACGCGAAAGTTTAAAATCGTAAAATAGCTAATCACCTGATCTACTCATGTACACACACATACATACACAACATCACGCCCATAATCTCCGAAGAGGTAGGCAGAGTTAAAGGGACGGGAGGCCCCTTTAACCGCATTCAGCCAAAAATAACACTGTGCTGGGTTAGATGGAACATTGTGAAAAAGTAGTGACAAGTGGCTAGCTTGTCGCCTACATAATCACATACCCAAAACCCGAGATCTACTCTAGTATGAAAAATAAAGAAAACATTCTTCTCATTTTCTTAAATCCTCGAAACTATAAATTAGTTAGTTAAGTAGGCAAGTGGTTTCGCATTAACTAAAAATAACCTTGTATAAAGTGATCAAACAAATTCAATAATTTTTTATGCATTTACCATTTCGTAGCATGTCATTCCGATGTTACATGTGGATTGAAAGGATATTAACCAATAGGATTGCACAAAATCTCCGCTTCTCTTTAGTGGACATTTTCTATTGGTCGATTTTTAACTCACTCACCGTTCCGCTATCTCGCAGGCAGCCTTAGACTATACAGTACATATCTGCTATATACCTATCTACCTACTATATTAGGCTACATAGTATATTTTATCTATACTTATAATAAATCTGTAGAGAGGTCAATTCTGTACATGAAATATATTTTCAAAATAACTATCAGGGGGTGATTAGTGATCGATACTGATGCCAAAAATGCAATCAGTAAAATTTTTGTCTGTCTGTCTGTCTGTCTGTATGTTCCTTATAGAAACAAAAACTACTCGACGGATTTTAACGAAACTTGGTACAATTATTCTTCATACTCCTGGGCAGATTATATTTTATTTTTATCACGCTACAATCAATAGGAGCAGAGTAGTGAAGGGAAATGTTGGGAAAACGGGAGAAGTTACTCCATTTTTTAAGCTTCCGTCGCGTGTGCAGCCTTAATGGTTAAAGTTACATAATAATCATGTATGACGGAAATAGTCTTTATAATATTAACCATAAACGCGGGTGACACCGCTGGCACAGCTAGTTATATATAATATTCGGTACTCTCTGTCTACCCCGGTAGGGAAGTGGCGTGAAGTTTACTTAGTATATCGTAGTTGTCTTTCCATCCTATAGTTACGTCAAGACCTCGTATATTTTCTTTGTATCTTAGGAACGGACTGGTGGACAGTTTAATCACACTACAGTCACTTAATTATAGCTTGAATTGATTTGTTTAAGCTATGGAGACATACTGAATTGTACAAAAAACTTACCTCTTGAGGAGTGTTGTTTTCAATATGCGCTTTAATGTCAACAGGCATGTTATCCGGTAAATTCTTTGGATCATCGAAGAAAATCGGGTTCCAGTCAAATAACTGAAAAAAAGGCAATATTATAACAAACCGAATATTTCTGTAGGAAATAGGCTTACATACCAGTTGATGGGGGTGTTGCATTTTGAATTGAATATTTTCAGAGATGGTGGTGCTTTCAGTAACTTCGAGCAAAAAAATATCGGTCAATGAAAAGCTCGCTTGTTTGCCTCTATATAAGAATTACGGATATTATATGACAGTGGGTTTAAAGCAATAACATTAAATAACTACTAGTGCTACCCTTGCACAAGTATAAGGGGTCAAGGGGTTGCTTAAAGCGGAAAACGGCTGTGTAAAAGGCTACTAATTCGGGGATTTTGAGCGTGATGACATGTATCACAATTATCCATCACACGGAACTCAAATTAATCTTGGAATGTTCAGCACCTTATCGCTTTTCGGACTCTGCTACCCCTTAGGGAATTTTTAGCGCGGCGTCCGTAGCAAATGCCTTTGTTTGGATCTTTGTCCAACCCGTTTACAAACGTAACGCGGGGCCAAGCGTGGGGCCCGTAGCATTTGCTACTTTCTGCTACAGCTAATCCTGCATTGTATGTATGTATTTACACACCCTGTTGAGCTTAATGATGATGCAGGGGGTCCCGTTGGAGTACCCATAGTCGCGCTCCTTGATGCAGTTCCCGAGGGAGCTGACGTTGAAGGCGCACACCTCGTCGCGCGGTGGCTTCACTCCGCCGCACTCTCGCTGGTTCACGCCCTGGTTCACCAGGAGGCTCTTGTTCTCGTAGGCTGGAATTCGTAACAAGATACTATTACATTCCATTAGAAAATCGACGCTTGGTATCTTAATATATAAAACTGGACAATGTTTGTTCTAGGAGTACTGGAAAGAAAAAAAGTTGTATAAACAAATACTTGCTGTGCCCGCATTTTCGCCCGCGTTTATGGTTAATGTTAGCCTATAGCTTTCCTCGTTAAATGGGCTGTCTGAAATATTTTTTTTATCGGTCCAGTTGTTCTGGAGATTAGCGCGTTTACAAAAACAAACTCTTTAGCTTTATAATATCACAAGTATAGTTGAAAACTGGTAAATGTATTTATAATTTACAATTGCGTGTGGCAATTACAAGTTTGGCTCGCTCGTATTCGTGACTAATACGTGAAATATATCTATAACAGCAGTGGTATTAGTATCATATGAAAATAAAATTCCTTGACAGTCATAACAAACCTTTTTTTAAATAAATACGTGTTTTATAGATCTCAGCGTGAAGTTTAGTTAGTTAGTAGCGACGACGATGGACGAGGGATTATAAGGGAAACTACTTACTGAAACTACTTGATGTGAAAGATGAAATAAGTGAAATAGGAGTGAATAGCTTGATGACGGCGAACCAAGACTTACAGATGAGAGAAACATATATTTTTTTTGTTGACCCAGGGAAATACGTTACGCACCGTCCCGCTGATACCGGGGGAATTAGCGGGGTGTGTCGGACTCCCGGGGCGTTCGAGATGGTAGGAGGACTATGCTCCGCCCAAGATGGTAGTGGCCCACCGACCAGCTAATACCAGCTAAACCTCTGGGATGTACCGTCGAACACCTTTATGTAAGTTGCCCACGGGATCTCGCAACGCTAAACACCGTGAGTTTAAAAGCCAACGTCACGTGGTGTTCCCAGGCGGTCACCCATCCAAGTACTGACCGCACCAGACGTTGCTTAACTTCGGTGATTGGACGAGAACCGGTGTTTTCAACGTGATATGGACGTTGGCATAAACATACCGCGCCGACCCCGGTTAACCTGGGATAAGGACCAGATTAAGAAGCTGTAGTGGCGATGATGCTGGGAGAGGGATCCTGAGGTACTCACGCGCAAGGAATTCGTTGATGTTGTCGACGTACTTCTTGACGTGTGTGGCGTTATCTGGATTGAACCAGATCAGCGCGCCTTCTTCAAAGAACATGGGCCGGTGTCCCATCCCGGGATTGTTTCCTGAAAATATAGTTTTATGAATGTGAATGAATTCACTTTTATAACGAAAACAGAGTCAACGAAGAGAAATAATTAATAATTCTTAAAGAAAGAGTTGGTAAGTATCTAATGTTTTTGAAAGAGAATTTTAAGCTTATTCGGGTTACTTAGTCTTCGCTGTTCGTCCGTCCGTCTGTCACCAGACTGTATCTCATGAACCGTGATAGCAAGACAGTTGAAATATTAACGGATGGTGTATTTCTGTTGCCGCTACAACAACAAATGATAAAAAACAGAATAAAATAAATATTTAGGGGGGCTCCTATACAACAAACATGATTTTTTGACGTTTTAAAGATGATGGTACCCTTCGTGTGCGAGTCCGACTGCACTTGGCCGGTTTTTTTTAGATATGGTCTCTCCTGGACAACTTAGTAGAATCAACGTTTTACACCCGGCGCACAGATTTTATCCTAGTAGAATAAGTAAGTATTTTTATGTAGTGACGTGTATTATTGCGAAGTCACTAAACTAAGCACCAAAGGTAAATTTAAGCACCAAAGCGCAAATTTAAGTTGATTTACAGACCCGGCATAGTCAGCTGCGCGTGACAACTTAAGAGATCTTTCTGAGTTATCCTGTCATAGTTACCGATAAGTGAGTCAGCCAACGTGAAGTAGGGGATGCGCTCGTCCATGGCGGACAGCAGGCCGCACATGCAGATGGAGAAGAAGATCACGATGCACGTGTACATCACCAAGTAGATCAGCCCAATCACACCTGGAAACACGAGAATGAGTCATAAGATGACGTAGACACCGGAGAAACGCAACAAACGCCGTGAAGACGAGAAAAGACGAGGATTGAATAGGGTGTAAAACGGGACAGGGCGTTTAAGTATTAAATGCGCACCTTCTTATCGTCACACATATATACATAACATCACGCCCATAATCCCCGAAGGGGTAGGCAGAGTCAAAGGGGCAGCATATATACGTAAATTGATTAGAAAATCTAGAGGTAAGTGCCCGGGTTTGACCCAGTGGCGTAGCTAGGTGACGAAGGACCCTGGGGCAAAAAAGAAACTAGGGCCCATGGGCGTACGCAGCTTTGGGTCCAGGCCCCCCTACTGCAGGGAGGGCACTAACATTTTTCTTCCTACGTTAGACAGAGTCAAATCACACTCAAATGAAGAGGTGTGCTCATCAGGTTTTAGGGCCCCCTAAGCTTAGGGCCCTGGGGCCAGTGCCCCGCCTTGCCCCTGGGTAGCTACGCCACTGGTTTGAACCCGCACTCCTCGGTTAAGAGGCGTATGTCCTTACCATTGAATGAAATACAATAAAATACGCAGAGTACCTATATTGATACAGTGTAACTATTGGTGTAACAGTTACACAGACATGGATTATTTTACCGAACATTTACCTGTACCATTCTTGTATTCTGTACAGACCATTGTGGCATATTTACATTACCTGTCAGCAGTTCAAATTGGATCATTTGGTCAGCATCATACTGCAATTAACGCCTGCTCGCGAGATACAGACACAAATGAGGCGATAAAGAGACCGCAACGATCTGTACGCTATTGATAATAATGTGTGATCTTTGTATCAACAAAGGATTGCTTGCTTCTGTTTCTATACGATGTCTGAGAAGCCTGGTTACGTCAGTTAACTGGAGGTATATATAGGTAGATTGACTTATTGGGTTAGTTTAAATGTCAAATGAGTTTTTTGTTTTTTTTACAAAAAAAAATAATTTATCAATTTATTGCCAGAACATATTTTTCTTTTTTTTTTTTATAAGAGGTAAATTTAAAATTTCGAATGGTTTAGTATAAAATTTATAATTGTAATTTTTGAGATTAACAGCAATAATTTAAGGCAATGTATTTTTGAGTCCTGCTATTGCCAGAACATATTTACATCACAGGTGAGACTGACCACCACATTAGCACTTACCTGACTTATGGAGGTTACACCTATATTTATTTGACTGATATGGGGCAGTCAGTTGAATGTAACCTAACTCGTGAAATATACAAATAATGTCAAACGGAGACCGACAAGAAACGCGGGGAAGATTACGCTTACTAATTTAAAAAAAACTAGTTTTTAACTGAAATCAATATAAAAAAAAACTATGTTATTCTTTCACACGTCACATCAACGATGCACTTTTTCTAAAATATCCAAGACACTGAAACAATACAGTCTAATTAAGCACCTACTTTCTCAAGTCCATAAAAATTTACAGCGGCCTAAATAATCGCGCAATATATACTCAGCCAACACCATAGTTACCTAATAAAATAAAGCTCCCACGTATTCCGAACTTGCAGCTTCGCATCACTCTTGGCTGTTTCAACAAACATCGCGTCATCCGAGACGGCGCATAATGCACGTTACTTCCTTGATATTGCATAGGATCGGCCACTTCATAAAATAAGTATGCAGTTTATATTACGATCAGGTTGGGCAGTTTGCTGAAGTTTTTAACGCGTTTAGAAAGATGTTTGTCCGTTCCATAGCAGCGGATGATCATTGAATTTAGTGTTACTGTAAGAATATTTATATCTCAAGTTGTGTGATAAAGTGACTTGTTAGCAAAACCTTCAAAAATATGGTTTAAAGGTTTTAATGTTTGAACAGAGACGAGGGTGTCCTCGTTCCAGTCGTATCAATGATACCGAGCTCCAATCTTTGTCTTCATTATTTTATAAAAAGTGCAGTATTAACAGTGTCGTGTAAACGAAAATCTAAGTATTTTTTTATATTGATTTCAGTTAAAATCTTTTTTTTTTTTTGAGTCTCAGCCCAAAATGGGACCATTATTATTATAAATTTATCCATCTTTATTTACTTTGGATTGAGATGAAATTAATCCTCTTAAAAAGAAAGTAGATCCGGGATCACTCCCGCACCCGTAGCGTTGCAACAACAAATTTAAAATATCGTATTCGCCGAATCTAAATCATAACCGTGATCTATTTACAAGTGAAATGCGAAGACGTAAGCATCCGCTAAATCCAGAGGTTTATCCCGAATCTTTGAAGCAATAACTGGGGAATTTCATATTCGTCATAGTTTTCGGGTCACGGCCGAAAGCCGAACCGATGCAGGGCCGTAAACATACGAACGAACGTTAAAACGCGATACGGGGCGAATCGATTCGTACGACTGAGGTTTGTCTAAGTACAAATATACCTCTACATGCACTCACATTATAAGTAGATACACTAGATGTAGTGTGCTACACAATTTACGTCCTTAAATACACCACGTTTAGAGATAAGGGTGCAACTAAGTCTTAGTTTGTTGTATACTTACTGGATTATGCCTTATTGTTTACTAGCTGTGCCAGCGGTGTCACCCGCGTTTATGGTTAATATTATAAAGACTATTTCCGTCATACATGATTTCTATGTAACTTTAACCATTAAGGCTGCACACGCGACGGAAGCTTAAAAATAGGAGTAACTTCTCCCGTTTTCCCAACATTTTCCTTCACTGCTCTGCTCCTATTGATTGTAGCGTGATGAAAAGTATACTATAACCTGCCCAGAAGTATGAAGAATAATTGTACCAAGTTTCGTTAAAATCCGTCGAGTAGTTTTTTTTCTATAAGGAACATACAGACAGACAGACAGACAGCCAAAAATTTTACTGATTGCATTTTTGGCATCAGTATCGATCACTAATCACCCCCTGATAGTTATTTTGAAAATATATTTCATGTACAGAATTGACCTCTCTACAGATTTATTATAAGTATAGATTTGATCGTATGTCCTGTGAGATCTGTAAATTTTTCTGGGTTAAAAAAGTAGTCTATTCATATCTTTTAAATTTTATCACAAATGCTTAAGTAGAAGAAGGACGTAGAAGCCGCGGAAGTCCCAGGCTCACCTACCACGACCAGATTGGTCGCGTGTTAACAAAAAGTGATGTTAGGAGTGATAATAACCGTAGAGCTTGTATGGATAAAGGGATCATTAAAATTGAAGAGGCGAGTGAGGTGTGTAAGGATCGTGCCATATGGCGTTCGGTTCTCTCTGCCTACCCCGCTAGGAAAGTGGCGTGAAGTTTAGTTAGTAAGTAGTTTAGGCGTGTTTACATGACAAAGTCAAATTCGCATTTAATCTTAGTAAAATAAAGTTGAACGAGTACTTAGTGCAGAAGAGAATAACTTCTTCAACACGCTAATGATTACTTATATGACATACATAACATCACGCCCATAATCCCCTAAGGGGTAGGCAGAGTCAAAGGGGCAGCAGGCCCCTTTAACCACAATCAGCCAAAAACAAAACTGGGCTGAGTTAGATGGAAAATCGTGATTAAATAGTGACAAGTGACTAGCTTGTCGCCTACACAATCACATACCCAAAACCCTATACAACATTAGTCGCCTTTACGACATGCGAGGCAAGAAACACAGTTGGCACATTATTTTTAAGTCCTAGACCACTATTATGACGTTTATGTCAATTCGATCAACAACAGCTGTTGTATCGGAGCTTTTATTCTTGACTCGTGGCGCAGTAGACACATGGCTATAGATCTCGCCACACCTGTATTAGCTCTGCGAGGGATGGGGAAACTAATTGGATGTAATGGTGCCGCCGCTGAAATTAGATGCCTATCGAGACAGGCAATGTCGTAGTATAGTAAATATTGACAAGCTCGATGGCGCATTTGGCAGTGACCCTGCCCCATACGCTAAGAGTTGTGGGTTCGATCCACACCCAGGACCAATATTCGTATGATGAATACTTGTGTTTGTTCTGTGTGGGGATCGAACCCACAATCTTGGCGCATAGAATAGGGTCACTACCGAATGAGCCATCGAGCCAGTCCCGTTTTTTACGCAATCGGACCAGAACTCGAACCCTGTACCTTCCGCTATCCCCTTAAATATCTAAACCACCACGCTATCGACATACTCAATATACTATATAGTCTTCCTAATATTAGATCGAAGAGGAATATAAAAATGCAGCTACGAGGATATAAATCAAAATGATTTATTGAGTGGTATCTGAATTAAGTCTGGCAGTATTCAGGTATACATTTGACGTTAGCACGGCTCGGGCTTCAAAGAAGTCATTCCTATTTATGTGTGAAAGCATTAACAATGGCGTGTGCACGCAAAGGGCATTAACGCACTGACGATGTTAGCGAATTTCCTCTCAAGTCGCTAGTGTGACACGGCCTTAAAGTACATATACCATCATTGAAGCTGAATAAATAAATCATTCATTTTCCTAGCGTTATATCTCGTGCTTAGACGGGGTCCGCTTAGACCATAATCCAGGATTTAGCGAGTCTGGTAATTACATTGAAGCGACTGCCGATCTGACCTTCGTAACCCTAAGATAGGGGAACCAGAAAATTTTTGAATCATGGTTACAAATCCAAAGTGGTTTGAATTTGCAGGTTTCATCACGATGTTTTCCCTCACCGTCGAGCTAGTGGTATAAATACGTACATAAATTTGAAAAATCCAGAGGTACGTGCCCGGGTTTGAACCCGCATTCCTCGGTTAAGAGGCGCGTGTCCTTACGATTGAGCTACCACCGCTGTAAGCTGATTAAATAATTATATTTATTTTAAGCTGAATAAATAAATATAATTAATAAATATCCGACTACATCATATACATTGATCTGACTCCAAGGTAAGTAGCTTAAGCACTTGTGTTACGAATATCAGAAACAAGCTGTTGTTTCTGATATTCGTAACACAAGTGCTTAAGCTACTTATCTAATACTTAAGTATATATTTGTAATACCACTGGGTATCACAAATATATACTTAAGTATTAGATATTAACATAAAAAAATGGTAATACAAGTATTTGTCTTACAATTTTTTAATAAGTATTCATCACAAGTATGTTTGTCCTGGGTGGAGATCGAACCCACAACTCTTGTCGCATGGGGCAGGGTCACTACCGAATGCGCCATCGAGCCAGTCAAAATAGCAATGATAAACCATTTACGTGTTTCGGCTTTTTATTGCTTTTATTACCACACACATGCTACGAGTATGCGATCGATATAAACCACCCATATCATCACTACTTTCACCCCGCAACTGACACACAGACAGTCCGTCCTCTAGGGTGGAATAAACCGGCCACTGCTGGTTAGTACTCCATACTCCACGTATAGACACAGGCTATCTATAGGCTGCAGCGTTATAGCCTGTTGCGAGGCCGGCTATTCGCAGAGCGTGTAAACTGTGACGTCGGCTGTAGCTGGGAAAGGAAGTTGTGGACGTGTATCGGTATTATTGGGTTAACTGTCATCATCATCTTCCTAGCGTTATGTCCCATGCTTAGACGGGGTCCGCTTAGACCATGATCCAGGATTTAGCGAGTCTGGTAATTACATTGAAGCGACTGCCGATCTGACCTTCGTAACCCTAAGATAGGGGAACCAGACAACTTTTTGGATCATGGTTACAAATTCAAAGTTGTTTGAATTTGCAGGTTTCATCACGATGTTTTCCTTCACCGTCGAGCTAGTGGTATAAATATGTACATAGATATGAAAAATCTAGAGGTACATGCCCGGGTTTGAACCCGCACTCCTCGGTTAAGAGGCGTGTGTCCTTACCGTTGAGCTACAACCGCTCCTATTGGGTTAACTGTCAATAGTCTAAATATTCTTTATTTATGTAGGTTTCAAGGAAAAACTTATAAATCATCAAATACAGGTAAAGCTTTAAGATTCTACCACAGGTATGGAATGTTGTATCTAACGAAAAGAATCCGGCAAGAAACTCGGTACTGTGGATAAGGCTTTGACTTATGGCCCGAAAAGTTTATTTGTAGTGACGCTTGCAATAATAATATTATCGATGTTTTTTTAAAATAAGTATGTCGATACTATCGTACTGGATTGGATTATTTAAAGCTTGAATAACATGTGGGCTAGATGAATAGTAAGGTAGGGTGACGACACATTAGATAATTTGTGTATTCTAATTGTTGGTCGCAATCTACTGATTTTAAACTCAAACTCAAAATATCATTATTTACGTAGGCCTCAAAAAAGCAATTTTAAATCGTCAAATAATAGATACAAAATAGAACAATTTGAATCTACACACCGGTTTGGAATGTCGCATCTACCGAGAAGAAATTTAAATATTAAATACTAGCAGCGCCCCGCGGTTTTACCTGCATAGTTCCTGTTCCTGTAGGAATATGGAGATAAAATTTAGCCTATGTTACTTCCGGATAATGTAGCTTTCCAATGGTGAAACACTTTTTGAAATCAGCACAGTAGTTTTTGAGTTTATTCATTACAAACATACACACACACAAAAATGCAAATCTTTCCTCTTTATAATATTAGTATAGAAAATAATAAAATTTTTGGTAGCTCCAAACTAAGCTTATGCTTGTGCTATGGATACTAGGTGCACGGATACACCTTAATACGTTTATAAATATGCATGACTCGAGTACAAATGTCCATGTTCATCACACGAAACATTTGCCCCTAGCGGGATTCGAACCCGCGACACTTGGTTTCGTGGCCAGGTCTCTGACCACTTGACCAACGGGCCTGTAAATACTATTCTATTGTTATATCTATTCTATTGTTAGTTTTCTTGTTTCTATCTTGAATTTTAGTAGTACAAGCTGTGACATAAGGCTTCGCTCACATAGAGAAAGGACTTTTTTCGATATTCTGAGGGAATGATTTGTTTTTCAAAGAAATCGGTTAACAAACAGTAATTTATGTGATTCTCTTATCCAACTCCCTCTTATGCAAAAATCGCACTAATCCTTTATTCCCTTGATCCTTGTTCTTAGACAAAAGACATTCACGAGTAGAAATATTCGTTCTCAATATGCATGCCAACTACATAAACCGTTTGTAAAACTGTCTGTAGTGTCTAGAAATGCTTTTATCATGTGCATAGATATTTACAACAGATTACCAATTCGCTTTAAAAATAACAATTTAAGTTTATATGAATTTAACAAACTAATGAAAATGTGGTTAATAAGTAATTGTTTTTATTGCCTCAATGACTTTAAACAACATACAATCAGACAAATCTGACAAATTGTTGTGTTCTATGTTATATTTTTATTTTTTTGTTTTTTTGTTTTTATCTCTATAAACTGTGTATACATACACCTGTAAAGGTAGAATTTGGCGATCTTCATAAAAAGCAACTTCTACTGTTAACTATGTACCCAAATTTATACACAATAAAGTATATTTCATTTCATTTCATTTCTTGAAACATGCTAGAATGATAACAAGCCAAGTCCGAATGTACACCATTTCTAAATGCATCACTCGGATGCTTGGGGTCACAGCGGGAATATTTACCATTTTCTACATAAACGCACGTCGGTTTTCACATTAGTTATGATCGAGTAACGTCAGAAATAGCCAGTTTTGTGATTCATGTAGTACATACCGAGAATGGGGCTGCGTGGTCCGAGTAAGTGCTACAATATTAGATTTATGATATCCACTCGGCGAGGTTACTTACCGGAAAGAATTTTGTGTTATTGCGAGTAAATGTGTGTGAATTATTATAGCGATGGTTATCATGAGTTAGTTTAGAGCTTAGAGTCGACGGAGCTACAGTACTGACTGTTCTTATTGATAGTAACTAATTTACAGGGGTGTTGTCCATCCAACCCAGTCCTTTGTCCCATGTTGGTCTGTGACTTAATAAGAATGTGCCATCTGTGGTTCTTGCCTAGCATGTCGTAGAAGACAACTAATGGTGTATCGGGTTTTGGGTATGTGATTGTGAGGGCGACAGGCTAGCCACTTGTCACCACTTTTTCACAATTTTCCATCTAACCCAGCCCAGTTTTGTTTCTAGCTGAATTTTACCCCTTCGGGGATTTTGGGCGTTATATATGTAAACCCCTTGTTTAATACTCACTTAACTCACTATAAAGGTGTTGCTCACTTCAAAAAATGTTAAACATGGTTTAATAAACTCGGTGGTAAGGAAAGCCATCGGGGAAAGCGGCTCATTAAAATAACTATGGTTGTAACCATAATATATTTTTTTCTGGATTCCCTATATATGGGTTAAATAATTCGTTGACAACCGCTCTAATTTAATAATCACACAATCACACTGTTTATCTATGTGGCTACATGACGACATACAAAGTCATACAAGTGTTAATAAAAACATATTATTAGACTTAAAATCGTAACAGGTGTTTGTTAGGATGTCAAATATACTCTTTCTTATTTTCCATCGCCTAAAAGTGTATTTCTCCTTTTTTTCCCGAGAATGACATTATATTAATTTTATTATACCTATATGTTTTGCAAACAAAGAAATTTTACATGAATCGAAATCTCGAAGGGGGGAATCCGAACACCCAGATGAAAATTAAAATATCCTTTGAACTGCTTTAACAAACACACTGCGTGTTGTACGTAAAATGATTCGCAAGAATCATAAGTAACATCTTAAAGAACTCTGACACCAAGTAAAACCATCAACAGCCAATACAAAGAGAGAGGGTGCATTTATGCAATATGAAATTATCAGAACTCGAATGGAACTGCCTATTAAACCTGAGCTTTATTTTTCCTTGTAAAGTACAACATCTGTGACCGACTTACTAGATACAAGTTGAGATACAAGAAGATTTCCTCATTATCTATTTCATTCAGTTTTCTATTCATTCAATAAACTCTAATAAAAAGTTTATAAAATGCACTGACTATATACGATTTGAGTTCGAAAGACTACACAAGGCTTAACAGGTGGTTGACACAGATTAAGTAAGCTTTACTTAGGAAAATCTTTTTACTGGCCAAATTTTGACCCGGGACAAATTCTATTTTTAGCTTATGGCTAGCTATTTTAAATTTTTTATAGAATCATCTTGTTATATTTCTTAAACAACTTTAAGATTACTTGCAACATTACAAAATATTATTGGGTAATATTTTGTAATGTTGCAAATAATCTTAAATTTAACTATTTTCAATGTTTGCGTGACAATAAATACATAATTTTCATTATAATTTACTTAATAAAGTTTATTTTTCACAAAAAGTTTTTAAACCAAATACTCAAAGTCTTTTACTCACCCCATCGGTGCGGCGTACGTCCCAGGAACGTGCCCTCCTCCGGGTTCCATATTCCATACTTGATCTTCTGGAGCAGCGGACGCTGCGGTGGGCGCCGGTTGTAGTTGACCACGCCATTGGGCTTATCGGCGCCCATACTTACCGCTCGCCGCCGGGGGACTGAGCGCGGCGCTCCTGCGTGGAGCGCGCGACTAGATCGCAAACGATGCATGAGCTGCCTAACAGGGACTGGCCTCTGAGATGTTGGAGAGACTTGACGAATCGATGAAAGATTTATAAGTACTTTTTTGAAGCAAGATATAGATATTTTGAATTGGAATTTTAAACTTGCAACTGAAATGAAGTCCCCGATTATAACTCTAGTTACTAGACTCTAGTAGTATAGATTATGTTAAAAGCACACATCACACGTTGACGCATTCTATGCAGAAAGAATTCATTCCGAGAGGTAAACACGAAATCAATGGCAGTGGTACAGATTTAATTTATTTGCAGCATTAGTAAGTCAAGAAATAACTATTTTATTTAAGTATCTCGTATCCTCATTTTGGTAGCAAAATAAATTTCACCAAGTTTCGAAGTTTAAAGCAACATATATGGCGCTTGTACGTGTATGTCTTGCAAAGGCAAGCGTCTTCGAATTACATAACAATTACCAACAATAAGTACTAAGTCTATAAATTAGATTGCATCTGTTTTAAAGTTACATAACAAGGTTATGTATAACAAGGTTATGTATAACAAGGTTATGTATAACAAGCTTATGTATAATATTTTATTATGTATATATAAATTAATTATTTTTTTTATCAAATAATCAGCTACCATCTTTCAACTCCCATATCCAGTTAACTCCAGCAATGCAGTAGACAAAAACTGCATAGCCCTCCATAGCTCCCTCATCTTAGCGTCACCGCTAAAACTATATGTAACTGCCGGCCGCCCCCCCTCGCCGCCGCCCAGCCGTTTCCAATTCCCAAGTCCTGTTTATTCCTCAAGTCCCTTAGGCAAACACTCCAAGTCCCATCTGTAACTCCCCCATCTTTGCGTCGAGCCGCCCAAAACTAGCCGTAACTGCCGGCCGCCCGCCCTCGCCGCCGCCCAGCCTTGCCCTTCGCAATTACTCAGCTCGTGCCTCTAATGTGATTTAAGTGACCGTTCTGGATCAATTAAGCTTTGTCATACTTTAAAAGAAGTCGTAGATCATCCGCAGGTCGTCGTTCGTTTAAGGCTACCACCCTGGAACTGGAATGTGGACTCCATGCACAAGCAATATTATAAATACTGAATCCGAACTATTATGTAGAAGCTTCCCGTGGATTTAGTGGTTTGTAACAATTTCCTGGGTAAAACGTAGCCTATCTAAAGACACACACTAAACTTCACGCCACTTCCCTAGCGAGGTAGGCAGAGAGAACCGAATGCCATATGGCACGATCCTCACACACCTCACTGGCCTCTTCAACATTCATGATCCTTTTCATACAAGCTAAAAAGTTAGAACCTCATAAAATGTTCAAAATTTTAACTATAATTGGTAATGCGGTTGAAAACGTAACCAGATCGATAGATAGTTATAATTTTAAAATAATAAGGTTGACACGTTTTTGAGACGATCACACGTTGATAGTTTTTAATTATTTCTGAAATAAAAATATTCTTTCATCGATTTTGAAAGCATTCAATTTAATGTCCTTTTATATATGTATATACATAGTATACATTATATACACAAAGTAGTATATTAAATAAATCAATTGCAATAATGATACTACAACAATGTTCAGTTTACATTTTATTTTCTAAGAGCAATAACAATGTCAATTTGATATTAATTTTGTACTAATTTCAGGTTACAGTGAACAAATTAGAATTTTATAGGTAATACAATACAATTTACTATTTCCGTTTAATATCTATTTATCATCGTAAATAAATTATTAACACAACATTTCTTGTATAGATTAATTACGTAATCATAGTTTTAAATGATATAAACACTGTGCTATAGTAAATCATTAGGTAGGTATTCAAATAGAAGAGAAACCGATTGAAAACTATTTCCATTAGCTACATATGAGTATAAAAATAAAAATGTACTGTGGGAAAATTCATTAGCAAAACTGGCCTGAACAAAATTAAAGATTACTTTAGATTGTACGTGACTAAAGCGAATTTCAGTTTTTAATACATAATGTCCCGTGTTGGTCTGGAACTATATAAGAATTTGCCAACTGTGTTTCTTGCCTAGCATGTCGAAAAAGGCGACTAACCGTTAATGGGGTTTTGGGTATGTGATTGTATAGGCGACAAGCTAGCCACTTGTCACTACTTTTTCACAATTTTCACAAGTTTTATTTTTGGCTGAATGTGGTTTAACGGGCCTTCTGCCCCTTTGACTCTGCCCACCCCTTCGGGGATTATGAGCGTGATGTTATGTGTGTGTTATACATAATTACAAACACGTGCCTGCAACTCCCGAAAGATAACAATTAAAGGATCCTTTTTCATTCTGAGGGACGGGCCCTTAAAAATCGGGGCTTATATTAGACTTAGAAAGGTCCTTATATGTAGTTACTGGAAATAATCCGAAGCCTGTCTAAAAACATATCTCGATGAAATACCTAACAATACATGAAAATTTCTGATAATCTTCATTAAGTAGATGCATCCATTACAATTTCCAAAATTATACATATTATCGTAATTCATGCTAAGTGGATATACGGATTTAAAATACGATGACCGTCTCTTTATAAGCTTACTAGCAGCGTCACGCGGTTTTACACGCGTAGTTCCCGTTCCCGTGGGAATACGGGGCTAAAATATAGCCTATGATACTCGCTGATAAAGTAGTTTTCCATTGATGAAAGAATTATTCAAATCGGTCCAGTAGTTTTAGAGCATATTTGACACAAACAAACAATCAATTTTTTACTCTCTATAATATTAGTTGATACATAACAACATCAGCACATATCGTGATTTAATATTAAAATACATGAAAAAAATATACGGGTCGACTTGAAAACCTCCTCAACGTATATTTTCCTCGATTATGTCTAGGTATTAATGTTCCTCATATGTTGAATACATGAAACTCGATAGCTGTTATTAAAGTAAGAACATTTCATAAAATTACTGCTTTAACTCTTGCAAGTCGTAAGTGATGGAATAAATGTATATTAAAGCGGTAATTTAAATATTATATAACGTTTTTAAGTATTGTGCACATGAATAATAAAATACACAACACGGTCCAATTAAAATGTGTAATAATAAAAAAGTATCTCGACTGCATAAGTTAAGATTCAAAAAGTTTAAAAAACAAACATTGAAAAGACGCTCTTTAATTTTTTTTTAATTGCTGTTGTGTTATCTGCTTGCGAAGACACGGCCCAAGTACCAAAATAACAAGAATAAAACATCAGCTAAGTACCTACAACAATTACAAATAACACCTAAATCTAACTCACAGGTGGGATACATATTATACTTATCCTAAACTCTCACACGCTGAGATTTCAAACAAGATAGTTCCTAAACTCTCACACACGAGATTCTAAACAAGACAGCAATAGGTTTAAGATTCAAAAATCTATATTTTAAAGCTTTATTTACTTTGTGCTCCAGAAGTGAAAGCAAACAATTTAACAATATATATACTTACTACCAATGAGATTCATTATTTTTTTTTTAAATATAAACATGCACTGATTTATTGTTAGAAACACAGATCTCCTAAACTTCAATGAAACCATCTTTGTCTATGATTATTACGACCTACACAATATGCATTTCAGTAGAGAAATTAATATTATCCATCATTCATGATTTATGTCTATTATTAAATATTATCATCAACCTTAAAGATGCTGAACATAGATAATTAGTTACATTTTAATTTAGGATGGAAACATTGACGCCGCATACCTAACCAAACGATAGGTATCTGTTTATAAATTATGTACGCTATACATTTATAAAACATTTTGCTTCTTCAGGCAATTTTTGATCCATATTTTATACGATACAATAAACCAATTTAAAGAAAGCCCTCTATATATATTTATATAAATGATTTTTAAGATCCTATGCTCAGATTAGAGAACAAAAGGCAGATAGACCCGTCACAGGCACGAGAATGCGGCCGGATAAGCAAATACAAAATCGAAAGCAAATACATACTCAAGACAGTTCGAAACAAAGCGTTGCGTTGACAGTACGTCACATCTGTGTTTTAAATTAATTCTTAAAAGTGCCGTCTTGTGTGTTTAAACATTGTAATTTTTTTTCCCAAAAACTAAAACGAGATATAGGAGTACAGTTTCATAGTTAAATAATAATTATCTAAATATTTTGATATTATATTTCCGTGTTATTTGTTTCTTATTATTTGTATGTCGATTATAATTACAAAGTTTTATATTTCAAAAATTAAATTTCAGATGTACATTTTAATGTTAAATATAAATAATTTAATATATGTTACAATACTAACCAATATTATACTACTCGAGCATTAAACATTAAAGAAAGTGGGACTTTTTTTCATTACCTTGGCAAACTTACACGCGCACTAGGATACAATATTCCTACAGTGTGTCACATAGCTTAATTCTTGCCTCACATCTTTGTTCCGAGCGGTCCATCTACCTTTTGTTCTCTAATCTGAGATCCTATGTATCATTATTGTCATTATGTATTTCTCTTATTTATTGTGCATACCATTTGCAATACAAATCATAATTCATAATTAAATTAAATAGAATTATTATTTTTTTAATTTGTGACTATTAATAAAGCTGTCATCTGTTTCTGTTGACCTCCAATATTCCATTAAAATAAATATATTTGGCCAGACAAATATTTTTATACTTGCCTGAGATTTCTAAACGAATATATTTTACTCAGCACAGAACTGATAATAAGATAATAGTTATGGCGTGTTAGATATTACCGACACCATATTGCCAACAGGGTAATGAGCTTACTTCAACGCTATTTTTTAACTGCAAATTTCATACCTAACTATTTGTAAGTAAAGATCAATCTGTAAGAAAGAAATCAGCGTTAAATCGTTTACATTCGTTTTGGAAGAAGTTGCGACATACAACTTCTCTCAAAAAAATAATGAATAAATATCAGACTACATCACATACATTGATCTGACTCCGAGGTAAGTAGCTTAAGCATTTTTGTTACGGATATCTGAATCAACAGTGATATTACAAATATTATACTTAAATATTGTATTGACCCAGACACAGAAAAGTATTCATCACACGAATGTTTGTCCTGCGTGGAGATCGAACTCACGACTCTTGGTGCACGGGGCAGGGTCACTACCGAATGCGCCATCGAGCCAGTCGGTCAGCCGACTCTATTCATCTTCAGTTCTGTTATACTAAGTAATTATAATATTCTCAATCACTAAAGTATACTCCTTCGCAACCTTTACGTATAGAATAACGATAGATCTAACTACGTGATCCATTGTTCGTTAGTTATCGACACTTGTGTCATTAGCGGATGTAAAGTCACCGATGGACAGCTGGATGCGAGTGTAGCCGGAGGGCTCCTTCTGGCTCTTGTTGTAGATGATGTTCTTGGCCCAAAACCTGCAGCGGAGGATCACCAGCTCGTTGGCTGAAATAAAAAGAGTAACAATAATGTGATTGTACTTCGAAAAAACTTTAAAAGTCTAAATTCGCCTAAAAATTCGCCTATTTTTTTGCTTGTCTTTTCGATCGAATATTAGGTATTAATAATATAAGGTAAGTAGCTTAAGCACTTGTGTTACGGATATCAGAATCAACAGTGGTATTACAAATATATTCTTAAATATTGGATATTAACACCCAGACACAGAACAAACACAACCCACAACTCTTGGCACATAGGGTAGGGTAGGGTAGGGCGCACTACCGAATGAGACAGCGAGCTTGTCTTGCTTTTAAAACCTCTCAAAAAGATATTCAAAGATTATTTTGCAATTTATAACGAGATATAGTGCCAGGAAAAAGAAGAAATGTAAAAACAGGAAATAGTTTCTCATCATCTTCCTAGCGTTATGTCCCGTGCTTAGACGGGGTCCGCTTAGACCATAATCCAAGATTTAGCGAGTCTGGTAATTACATTGAAGCGACTGCCGATCTGACCTTTTTAACCCTAAAATAGGGGAACCAGACAATTTTTGGATCATGGTTACAAATCTAGAGTGGTATGAATTTGCAGATTTCATCACGATGTTTTCCCTCACCATCTTAAATACATATGTTCTATTATTATATAAAACGTTTGATTACCTGGTGGAGTAACCTTGATGGCCACGACAGGGCTTTTGTAGCTACCATCATTGGTATACGGGTAGTGCGACGCGGACAACCCTCTCCCCCACGGGTATTCGATCTTCGTGTTGTTCGACTTCTCCTCCCAGCATGACATCCAGATTTGCTTGAGCTGGTGGAAGAGAAACAGTTAAGCCAATTTATACTTTATGAATAAAAACATAAGGTTGACTTGCACTCGTTTTTGTATGTAAGGACCATGCCATATGGCGTTCGGTTCTCTCTGTCAACCCCGCTAGGGAAGTGGCGTGATGTTAGTTAGTTAATTTCTTGACTTGCAACTTCTCTAGTATAACATTTGGTTTATCAAATAAAGCTTGACACAAATCTTTAGGTAATTTTATTAGGAGTCACTCAAGGTGCTGAACTAGAACCAATATTATTATTATACTTGATTTAAATTTTAATATTAACTGAATCAAAAATATGGACATTCTTAAACACAATTAATATTACTTACCTTCGACACATCAAGGGCCCTAATATAATCTTTGAGGTCTTCAGGCATATCAGCGGGTAAACTGGCGACGTCATCATAGCACTCAGGTTTCCAATCAATTATCTGTAACATAATATTTTAGTTGTGTATAAATGTTCAATTAATTTTAATTAACATATAACAGCTACTATTAGAGTTAATAACAGAACAATTAGTGTGCCCATATAATATAGACTAAACGTTGGGATCATGATAAAGAATAATAATATTTTATATCAGCTATTTCTAAATTATAAAATGGAAAACAAGTTGGAAACAAGCACATAGCCTTCTTCGACAAATGAACTATATATCAAAAAAAAAACTTTTCAATTCAGTAGTTCCTGAGATTAGCGCGTTCAAGCAAACAAACAAACCAATTCTACAGCTTTATATATGTGTGAGTATAAGATGTAATAAGTGGTTTGTACCTTATTAAGCTTGATGAAAAAGCATGGCGTAGCTGGATACCCATAACTGTCTTGTGATGAACACTCCTCTGACATAATTAGCTTCGATCCCTCGTAAGCTGGAAATAATAAAGGAACACATAAGACTACTGCCACTAGTTTACTACGAATAAAATAAATGAATCAAAAATTAAATAATTCGCATTTTTTACTGTCTCGATGATTCGGTAGTGTACCTGCTACATGCGCCAAGAGTTGTGGGTTCGATCCCAATCCAGGACAAACATTCTTATCTATACTTATAATAAATCTGCAGAGAGGTCAATTTTGTACATGAAATATATTTTCATAATAACTATCAGGAGGTGATTAGTGATCGATACTGATGCCAAAAATGCAATCAGTAAAATTTTTGTCTGTCTGTCTGTCTGTCTGTCTGTCTGTCTGTCTGTCTGTCTGTATGTATGTTCCTTATAGAAACAAAAACTACTCGACGGATTTTAATGAAACTTGGTACAATTATTCTTCATACTCCTGGGCAGGTTATAGTATACTTTTCATCACGCTACAATCAATAGGAGCAGAGTAGTGAAGGGAAATGTTGGGAAAACGGGAGAAGTTACTCCATTTTTTGAGCTTCCGTCGCGTGTGCAGCCTTAATGGTTAAAGTTACATAGAAATCATGTATGACGGAAATAGTCTTTATAATATTAACCATAAACGCGGGTGACACCGCTGGCACAGCTAGTAAACAATATTTGTGTTTGTTCTGTGTCTGGGTGTTAATATCGACTATTTAAGTATATATTTGTAATACCACTGTAGCCGTAGCCGTAACACAAGCTACTTCGGAGTCAGATCAATGTATTTGTTGTCGTCGGATATTTATTTGCAATCAACCATATTGAGCTGTTAAAGTGAAAAAATATATTGACCGACAAGTCTTACAAAGAACATATTTATCATTTGAGTATAGCTTAACTTGTCCTTTAAGCCACAGCAAAAATAAAAGATATCTATCTACGTTGCGCTGACAACTGTACAAGCGTTTCTTGATTTATGTACGATCCTTTGTACACAAATCCGTGTATAAATAATATCAACATGGTATAGCACTGCTAATATATGTCTGTACCTACGTTTGTAAACAAATTACCTTACAGAATACACAGCTGGGATCGGTCAACGCGGAATACAATGTAATAAATAACAGTATGGTATTATACAGTATTCTGTGTTGAACAATTAATATAAAACTGTTGTAGTAATTCTTTCTACCCTTAAATGGAAGAGAAGAATGTTTAAGCTATTGTGTCTACTTCTTAAGTATGTTTGTATGTGATTATGATGAGTATAATAAGTAAATAATAAACAAATTCTAGTCGTTTATGAACCTGTCCCTAGTAGAAGTCCCTGTTAAATTTAAACTATCAAAGTTAAACATAATAAGTAATGGATCCTTGTTAAAATTATATTCATATGAATTCTATAATCCATTTATTTAGAAGTATTCTTATTGCTTTTCATATTTTCAATGAAACAACACTTTTCTATTACTTACGCTCCTTGAAAAACTTGATAATGTCGGCATGGGTATATAAAATATTTTTTAAATGTAACGGCAGAATAAAAGCATCTGGTTTTTAAGCGAAGTCTGCAAACCTTACACGACTCACTGCCATCAATTGTACTGTGGCTAGGGCGCGCCATAATGGCCCAATAAAGCGCATTGTGGCGCCGGAGTTACGACCGATTCAGAACCGATCGATACTGTTGCAGCCTGGAAAAATACAGCCACTTGTCCAGTGATATGTATGGCTGCGCGACCGGGAAGCTGACACACGATGTTTCAATACTATATTTCCGGTATCGTGGATGTAGAATGGGGAGAAGAAGATTACCTACGTTTTTAGTCGACTGTTATATATGGATATCCCGTCTCCAAAGCCCTAAATTATATAAGAGACTTCGACTTATCTTCTTATATATAAAAATGAATTGCTGTTCGTTAATCTCGCTAAAACTGGAGAACGGTTGAACCGATTGGGCTGATTTTTATTATAAGGAGGTTTGTACGGTAAGAAAATATGAAAACATTGCAAGGAAAATAATAAAAAAAAAATCCGCGAACGGGGCGTTACAAAGTGCGCCGGGACAGCTAATTCCACAATAAAGCTGCATCTAAGGACTAAACCTGACCGAATTATGCCTCCTAAAAGGAAATCTTTTACCAACACGAGGAAACAATATCCCTACGAGGCTCTTATATTCCGAGGGTAGTCCTATGATTGTTTACAGACACTAGACAACGGATAAAAATACCTGAATACGTTCTTAAACACCCACAACTCGAGTACACACAAGAGCGTGTTTATCACGATTGTATTTTGTCCTCAGCGGGATTCGACACATCGCTTTGGCATCGATAATTTTATACAATCGATAACGCGCTATATTTCAATAGTATTTCTCAAATAGTGTTATCGATATTACAATCAATATTAATACGTATCAATAGTTCCGCGACCATTAGGAGCGGTGGTAGCTCAATGGTAAGGACACGCGCCTCTTAGCCGAAGAGTGCGGGTTCAAACCCGGGCACGTACCTCTGGATTTTTCAAATCTATGTACGTATTTATACCACTAGCTCGACGGTGAGTGACAACATCGTAATGAAACCTGCAAATTCAAACAACTTTGGATTTGTAACCATGATCCAAAAATTGTCTGGTTCCCCTATCTTAGGGTTACGAAGGTCAGTCGCTTCAATGTAATTACCAGACTCGCTAAATACTGGATCATAGTCTAAGCGGACCCCGTCGCTACGCTACGCTAGGAAGATGAATGTTCCGCGACCACTTACGTCCAAAGAACTCGTTCAGCTGGCTGACGTAGTCCTCGTAGCCAGTGTGGTTGTACCGGAGCACCAGGCCGTCCTGCGGCCGCGGCCGGGACGCCACGCCGGGGTTGTTGCCTGCGACGGGACACGGGAATTGAGGATGTTTGTAATATTTGAACTAAAAAGCTAATTTAATCATACTAATAATATAAAGAGGAAAGATTTTATTATTTGTTTGTTTGTATTAAATAGACTCCGAAACTACTAGGCCGATTTGAAAAATTCTTTCACCAATAGAAAGCTACTTTATCAGGAAGTATCAGACTATATTTTATCCCCATATTCCCACGGGAACGGGAACTACGCGGGTGAAACCGCGGGGCGCTGCTAGTTACTAATAAGCTACATAATCCCCAAAGTGGTAAGCAAAGTCTAAAGAGATAAGTTTCTTAAACCACAAAAAAAAAAAATCAGTTACTTAAGTGGAAAATTGTAAAAACGTAGATGCAAGTGGCTAGCTCGTCACCCGTAAAATCATTAATCCAATACGGGGCTGAGTTTGATGGAAAGCTGTGAAAAAGTAGTGACAAGTGGCTAGCTCGTCCCCTACGCAATCACATACCCAAAACCCGATATACCATTAGTCGCTTTTAACGACATGCTAGGCAAGAACCACAGTAAGCACATTCTATTTAAGTCCTAGATCAATGGGACAAATCCTTACCTATTAGTGATTTTTCCAGTGTGTAGGTAGGCATCTTGTTATCCAGAGTGAGGAAAAGTCCTCCCATGCACGCTGAGAAGAGGAGGGCTAGTACCGCGTAGAACACCGAGTAGAATATCAGCACGATTCCTGAAATGGCAACAAAATATCTCATTATAAAATTATTTTATACAATTTATGGTATGAAAGCCTGATATATTCTCGGTCTAAACAAGAACTATGATCAGTGCTGCATACAAAGGACTGGTCTGGTCTGCTCTGATTTGGTGAATTTATACTTTAATTTTGTAAACATCGTTATTTTATATTTCGGTGTCTGACAAACCGACTTCATGACATGGTTCAGAGGGAAATATGATCTATACACCCTTGTGAAAATGTTGTTGAAAAAAATTAAGTCGAATTGAGAACCTCCTCCTTTTTTTTGAAGTCGGTTAAAAAAAGTAACTACCGAGTCTCCTGCCGGTTTCTTCTCGGTAGAAGCAACATTAAGAACCGGTGGTAGATTCATATTATTAGTTGATTTTCTTGTTGAATTAATTCATAAGTGTTTGTTTCAAACCTATATAAATAACAAGTATTTTGAGTTTGACTTTGAAAGATATGAGGCGCGTGTCCTCACCTAACTCATTGGACCACCACTACTTTAAGGACTTTCAGTTTGTACTCTAAGAAGCTCTTCAGGAAACGCTGAACGCAGAATACCTTTTAGTTCCAATTTGCCATCAGCCCTGCTATGATCTTTATTATTTATCGATGCGTTTCAATAAAAATGTAAACGTGTGTTTCAACACGATCTATGAAGCTATGATGGAGCTACTTTATATAAACGTGTCACTGTAACAATTGATGGCTCAACTTAATACATCAATTTGCATTGACGAGTGTGATTGAATAGTTTGCTAGATCATTTTGAATGAATCGCCTTCGCTAAATAGAAGATGTTCTTTCAAAAACACGATGGAAGTGGTTCTAAAATGAGAAGCCCCGCCACAACTTAGAGAGATGTTGGTTCAAAACTCGGCACGTATCTCTTTACATATTGTCGTCAGCAACTAATTATTCTGCTACGAAGATCGAACCAATTGGTATCATGTTGCAAAATGTTTGATTCATAAGACGTAATCTGTGGATGATTAATTCTGTTTCAGGGACATTTTTAATCATTCGGCGGGATTTTTTAAAGTAGTCCGAAAATTAAGGTCTTCGTAATTTCATGAAATCGGTGTAATGGTTTAGGTACGAAAACATAGAAACGAAAGACGCATTCACTTGTAACATAAGTAAGAATTATTTGCATAATGTGGTTGATTGACGCACGGACGGACATCGCTAATATAATTTACGGGCTGGACAAAGTGTTCATTTATGTTATACAAACGGTCCTAATTACAGTGTTGGGGTTTGGTGAAAAATATGGCCCTAGATTATTATCTATGCAACTAGTCTTCTTTCTATCGTTATGGCCCTATCAAAATTAGGGTCCGCTTGGACCAGTAATCCGTGGGTCTGTTCATTACATTAAAGCGACTGCCACCTGACCATGGTAATCTTTACACAGAACCAGACAGTTTGGATCATAGTTACAACAAAGTTATTCACTCGTATATAAACAGATTTCCACACAGCATTTTCCCTCAAGGCCTAGCAAGGAGTACATTTGTGCATAGATTCAAAAAGTGCAAAGGTTCGTGCCCTGGTTTGAACAACCACTACTCGCATGCGAATCGCGTGTCCTCGCCAATGCCACCACCGCTCTTAATGCAAACTGAGAGCTGGTATCAGCACTAAATCAAACCTAAATTGGGTCAGTCGTCCTTTGTATCAATGAACAAGTTTTATTTAGTAGCAGAATGCGTCCGCGAGCTATTTCCGTGCGTGCGTGTGCGCCGCTGTCGTCACACACTCGGTTGTTAACATTTGACATACAACACGAGCAATCCAATTTCGACTATATCTTGTTAATAGTAAAATTCATAATCAATTCGCAAGGTCTTAGAAAATATCAGTTTGTTTGGACCGTGATTTTGGAATTATTTTGGAAATGTCAATTGCCGTTTTAAAATTAGAATGATCGAAAATACCTGGGTGCTCAAAATGTTTTGTGAATTCAAGGTCGGACGTGCATAACGTCTGTATCGGCTAGACGAAATTGAAAGTCAGTGACGCAAAATCACAAGAGAGTTCTCAGGCTAGATTCGAGGGCTTCCTTTTTCCCTTTAGCGCCGGAACACTTACATTGATTTCATGCTTGCCTTCAGGATTCATGTGTGTATGTGTTTTTGAGTCAACATATTTTCTGTGCATAATTGTATATCAAATCTCTTTCACTTGATAATCACTGAATTTAGATACCGATGGGATTTTTATAATGAGATTAACTGGGCATAATCTCATGATCTAATAAGAAGAGGTCCAACGCCCTGACCTATCGCTTATACCTATATCTGGTGTAAATTAAAAAGAGCAGAGACCTAGTTAAATAAATTTTTCCTTTGAAAAATCACGTAGCTTTTTGTGTGTATAGCTGCGTTTTTACATGCTTGATGGCGCATTCGGTAGTGCCGCTGCCCAAAGAGTTGTGGGTTCGATCCCCACCCAGGACAAATATTGAATAATTGAGTTTGATCTGGGTATATCCAATATTTAAGTATATATTTGTAATACCACTGTTGTTTCTGATATCCGTAATACAAGTGCTTAAGCTATTTACCAGTAGTCTGATATTTATTTATTATTATTATTATTCAAAATTAGAGCCAAGTTACACGAAACGTATATCTACTTAAACAAAAATTGCTCGTTAAAAGTAATAACATGTTTAATAGGCCCGTAATAAATACCTACTCGAAACACAATCTGTGCATGCGCACGCGCAGACAAATCAATAAATAATTTCTTCCCCATTACCACGGTGTGCGGGAGCTGTTCAATAAATTCGTCTTCAAGGTCAAGTCGCTGAAGCCATATTGCACTGAGACGCCACGACTAATATATGAAAGTATATATAGTTCTTAGCAATCTATAAATGGTTTATTGTTTGTCGAACAGGATTTCCAATTACTTCAAAAGGTATCTAAAATATAAACAAACACACTTTAGAATTTACGGTGATGATTCTTAGTTAGGTGTTAAAACGCCAAGACTTTAAGTTTCGAAACCGGGATCTCTTGAATACTATGATTGGATGAAGAGGCTTCAAGTTCACTTGAACATAATAAACTGTGACGCTATCATCTACGACTACCACCATATAAAATTTGTAAAAGCTTTCCATTCTGACCGCTTGTAGGTCCATGACCTAGTTCACATTGAGAGGTCTAAAAGCAAATGCGCCTCAGTCCAAATTTTAAGAAAAACAAACTATAAATGTAGCTATGTTATTTTTGTCTATGCCTTCACGCCATTAGAAAGCGTTATTTGCAAACATGCTTCAATGTAGAATAAACTGACTCCAAGTATTAGGCTTAGAAGCAAACATGCCTCAGTCCCTTATAGAATGACATGCAGAGTCGCGTGGGTCCATTCTGACCAATCAGCGGTCGCTATTTAAAAATTTCCAATATGGCGAATTTGTTGATCTAAAGTGAATTACGCTGTGAATATTTTGCGGTAATATCGTTGTTTTCGTAAGAAAATGGAGTTGAATATTATACCAGTGGAACCAAATCGTGCCAGAAAACAGCTACGAAAACCCGACCAGTGGAAGCAAGCAAGAGTAGGTAAGTATACTGTTGTTTTAAATTTTTTTTTTTTTTTATTTAACTGCCAAACAAACTAAACGCTATGCTTTTGACCAACAAAAATGGCACCTCTTTCTATCAATAAGCTGGTGTCCCATTAGACATGTGACATTGTCTGATGTTATGATAGTGACTAACACACATACTGTCCGGTCTTGACTTCTGGCAGAACCGTCTTTAACATATTGGAGGCCCTGGACGCTTACGATTTATGGGCGACGAGCGATTGGCGGAATTAATTTAATCGACAAATTATTAAGCAAAAGACTCATGAGCGAGGCATAATTCATTGAATAGATTACAATTTATTTTCTTTAACGTTTGCCTGGGTATATTGATATAGCTTTTAAGTGATAAATATCGGTGATGCATTGGTAATCACAGGAGCGGTGGTAGCTCAATGGTAAGGATACGCGCCTCTTCAACGAGGGGTGCGGGTTCAAACACAGGCACGTAAAAACATCGTGAAGCAAATTCAAACTTTGGATTGTAACCATGATCCAAAAATTGTCTGGTTCCCCTATCTTAGGGTTGCGAATGTCAGATTGGCAGTCGCTTCAATGTAATTACCAGACTCGCTAAATCCTGGATCATGGCCTGAGCGGACCCCGTCTAACCATGGGACATAACGCTAGATATAGAGATATCGGGGCTCCTGGAACCTGCCCAGAGAAAGAAAGAAGGTAATGTCTGTGGGCGTCCCAGTGATACAGGCGCGCCGGCAGAAAGTTATCAACACAATCAATATCAATAATACGTCACGCACATGCACAATCGTAGCACGCGGAGCGCCGGCGCGCGCGCAGCCGACTTGCCGACGCAAACGAAACTTATTTGCTGTCAGTCGTTTTCCTAGAATATCCAGTTGCAATTGGTTTGGGAACGCTTGGCAACCATAGTTTCTCAAACTTATTTTAGCTAACGCCCGTTTTAAGAATACTTAATTATATATCGTAATTAAATTAATTATCTAAATTTCCCAGACTGACACCAATTCCCTTGTTCCAAATTAGGGATATGCAATGAATACTAGGTGAACGGATAGACATACTTAAATATGTTTATAAACATCAATGACTCGCGTACAAATGGACATATTCATCACTCGAAACATTTGCCTCTAGCAGGATTCGAACCCGCGACCCTTGGTTTCGTGGCCAGGGTCTCAACAACACTTGACCAACGGGCCTGTCAAAATTTTATTGACATTAAACAAGACACAAGGTCGCGTTAACACCGACATTGAAAATCTAAGGCTTAGACCAACTTGGCGAGACTCGTTATTAGATACATTAGTGAACTTTGTAAAACATTGATAGAGGTACCAGCAATTATTGATCGTGATTATACAGCCCCAGTTAGTTAGATTGCAATTCAATTGGTAATACTATAGCAATAGTAGATAAGTACTATGAGTCTCAAATGTTTTTTTATCAACATTGCTCAATGGCTTTGTCCAATGTTGGTCTTGCTTGGACTAAAAAAAAAATAATGTGCCAACTGTGTTTCTAGTCGTAAAAGGCGACTAATAAATATATCGGGTTTTAGTTTGTAATTGTGTCGGCGACAAGGTAGCCACTTGTCACTACTTTTTCACAATTTTCCATCAAACCCAGCCCAGTTTTATTTCTGGCTGAATGTGGTTAAAGGGGCCAGCTGGCCCTTTGACTGCGCCTACCCTTTCCTACCCTATGGACGTGATGTCATGTTCAATGGCTCAATGCTATCCCTACAAACATGAGAACGTCGAGGAAAATGTGGTAAATAAGTACTCAGTTCACGTTATTTTTGGCGACGGACCGCGTTAATCCATTGTAAACAAAGTAGTATACGTCGTAAGGATGGCACTTTTGCATCTTTTTATTGTATAATCACGGACTAGTAAAAAAATAAGTACTCCGCGCCACTAACTAGACATTGAAGCTCCTCAGGTGCTCCACTTTGACACGAAACTTACGTCACACATTGACATAATAAGTGCTCCACATGACAGATATCCGGTAGCTGGTATCCATAAGTATCTCACTTACACGTGCATAAACGTGGCTTCACGCTTTAGTATGATAGCGTGGAGTCCTTCTTTTTTTACTAGTCCGTGTGTATAATCGATGTTTTTCTTTCTTTAATCTATATCTGTACTAAAATTTTATAGAGGAAAGATTTGTATTTTTGTATTTTTGTGTGTGTGTGTGTTTGTAATGAATAAACTCAAAAACTACTGTGCCGATTTCTAAATTCTTTCACCTTTGGAAAGCTACATTATCCGGAAGTAACATAAGCTATATTTAATCCCCATATTCCTAGGGAACTATGCGGGTGAAACCGCGGGGCGCTGCTAGTAAATAATAAATAAAAAAATATCAGACTAAATCACATACATTGATCTAACTCCGAGCTAAGTAGCTTAAGCACTTGTGTTACGGATATCAAAATCAACAGTGGTATTACAAATATATACTTAAATATTAGTTAAATATTGAATATTAACACCCAGACACAGAATAAACACTAGTATTCATCACACTAATGTTTGTCCTGGGTGGAAATCGAACCCACAACTCTTGGCGCATAGGGCAGGGTCACTACCGAATGAGCCATCGAGCTTGTCAATGGCATCATTCTTTCTTGAGAGGTTTATTCCTACTAATGTCGCGAAATTGAAAGTGACATCAATAGAACAAATCATTGTTCTAGCAATCATGGATTCTGTGACTATTCTTTAAATAAATTGATTGTAGAAGCATACATTTATGATTCAGGTAGTAAATAAATATATAATAAATTTTCTCCAGACTGACACACCAATCCCTAGTTCGAAACTAAGCTTAAGTATAATAGGTATAATCTTGTGCTATGGATACTAGGCGAACGGATAGACATACTTAAATACGTTTATAAACATCCATGACCCGAGTACAAATCTCCATGTTCATCAAACAAACCATTTGCCGCTAGCGGGATTCGAACCGAAAAAATTGATTTGAATGAGGGTTTTTTGAATTAAAACATCAGATAGATGGCGTAACTGTGACGTACGGCCTTGTCACCCTCCTCATTGGTAGGTTTTCAGAACAAACTGACATGCTGTCAACAAAGAGCCAATAGTGACAATGATAAGACCGAGACTCCCTCGTGCCATCTGGCGGTTTTTGTATTTGTAAAAACCCTCATTACAAGTGGCTTGCTCATCGCCCACAAAATCCCTTTTTTGAGTCCCTTTGAGTCCCAGACCATGCATGAGAAACTAATTAGTCTTAAACTGTCATCTACTAGAAGAAATGGAAAGTTTATGGGCTTAATCCCATGGTCGGGATTAAAGGAATTTGTAAATAACCGCCGGCCCTACATCGCGTAAACATTTCCTAGAACAAGGCCGAAGGCACGGCCGGCGCCATTACCAAAGTAATATTAGGTCCGCGCATGCTAATTACCCAAACAATGTTGTAACAGCAATCCTCTTATCGGCTGCGCGTGAGTCAGAAGGGATGTCATTAACGATGTGTAAAAGTTTTTATATTGAACTAGCTTCGGGAACGACATAAAAAATCGAATGGTTTCTTCTCGGTAGTATCTTCTCTGCGAACCGGTGATGGTACTATTTTTTGTATGATTACGATTTGAAGTACTTTTTTGAATAGAAATATAAAGATGTTTTGTGTTTAAATAGGTAAGACGACAGGGCCGTTGGTCGAGTGGTCTGAGACCCTGGCCACGAAACCAACGGTCGCGGGTTCGATTCCCGCTAGAGGCAAATGTTGCATGCACCGGCTTCGCACGGTGAGCACAAAAAAATATGAATTATACCTACATATAAACCTTCCTCTTCTATTGGTGAAAATGGTATGAATTTGTGAATTAAAAGTATTTTTTTTATTTCTTGCTGCGGGTTTATCTAACTAACTAATTAGTTTCACACCATTTCTCTAGTTAATTGATTTTAATCCAATTACATAAATGTCTTGAGAACCAATATGAAATTTGACTTTGAAACAGGTCCTGATGACACTTCAGTTATTTGCGGAAATGTTAATTAATCCTGTAATATTAGATCAATTTATATTAGAACATTGCGGCGCGCGGCGCTAACGTATCTACTAAAATGGGGCATCCGCCATGTTTTAATTCGCGTTACGTGTTGTAGCCACATAAAATATCCTGTTTTAACAACAGCCAAGTTGTAAAGAACACAATGGGAATGTTTACACCTATTGATGGGCCTTTGGCACGTTTGCCATTAGGTGCCTAGGTACGTAAATAGTGGCTCGTTTTTATTCCTCCTAGGTAAAATAGGTATGCTGAAAAAGCTTCAAAGACAAATAGGTAGATAGATAGGTACCTATATAACTCTCCTTGCATTGTTATTATAATAATCTTATCTTAACATCACGCCCGTGATCCCCGAAGGGGTAGGCAGAGTCAAAGGGGCAGCAGTCCCCTTTAATCACATTCAGCCAAATAAAACTTGGCTGGGTTAGATGGAAAATTGTGTTAAAGTAGTGACAAGTGGCTAGCTTGTCGCCTACACAATCACAAACCCAAAACCTGATATACCATTAGTCACCTTTTACGACATGCTAGGCAAGAAACACAGTTGGCACATTATTTTTAAGTCCCAGACCAACACGGGACAATGGGCTGGGTTAGATGGAAAATTGTGAAAAAGTAGTGACAAGTGGCTAGCTCGTCGCCTACACAATTACATACCCAAAACCCCATATACTATTAGTCGCCTTTTACGACATGCGAGGCAAGAAACACAGTTGGCAAATTCTTTTATAGTCCCAGACCAACACGGGGCAAAATTACTATAATAAGTTCCATATATTGTACATTTAATGTTAATTTGGTTTATCTCAGAGGTTTCCTATCTACAATTTGGAAAAAGTTCCCTTTATAATAATTGATTTATTGTAATAAACTTATAACGCAGTAATTCTGGTTATCGTTATAATGACTTTAAGATTCCAGTCAATATGCAATGAAGTACGCAAAACTAATTATTACAAAATCAAATTACGCTAGCTCCAAGCCAGCATGTCATCACTGTAAGACATTTTACTCAATCTCATCAACAGGTTTAAACTCCTCTCTAAAATATCAGTGCGCACATACCTAGACAGTTCACATATTATACATGTACTTGTATAAGCTTTTGCATTCCAACAATGAAACCAATAATACCTAATCCATTTAGGTATTAACGTACTCGACCCCATTCATTACTTCCTGATGGTACAGTCAACTACAAATAGTGCAATATTCGGTCTGCAAAATCAAAAAATTATATGTCATTCGGGAAGTTCCCATTATGCCAGGCTAAGTATTCATTATGAATGCAGACATGGACCAACCAATCTATATATTTTATTTGAACCTAATTTACAATGTTTTGGATATGTATGTATATTTCATGATTATATTCTCAAACGTAGACAACGACTTCGTAATTACGAGGAACTAACTTTAATTGACTTCCTAAACTGATTTTCCCATTAAATTCAGTCTTATTTTCTAAATTACAAAGAAATTATGCCAATGCAAATTATAAAATAATAATATATAAATTATAACATAAGCAAGTAATAATTACGTGCGAAAGACGCTGATGCGATTACTCTATGGTTTTCTAGAATTAGGAGCGATTGGGTCTGGCGACAGGTTGGGTGTGTGATTGTGTAGGCGACGAGCTAGCCACTTGTCTATTTTTTCACAATTTTCCATCTAAGCTAGTTTTGTTTTTGGCCAATGTGCTGCTTACCCCTTCGGGGATTATGAGCGTGATGTTCTTTATGTTCTGTATGTAAGGAAGCGACGTACCAAACCGTAGTAGTGTGAGTCTACTGAAAATAATAAGCGGTTACAGTTTTATTCCAAATACTTAAACTTTTGTATTTCACTGTACCATACAAGCCCACACTTTTGTATTTCACAGTACATATGTACGCTCCGCCCTTGGAATCACAAAAGCTATGCAAAATAAAGGGGATCTACAATAAAGGTTTGTAAAGCGGGCTGTACATATAGTGTGCCCGGACGAGTTTATCGTGTTCTGATTGAAAAAAGAATCGTTGTCGCGACCCTTTGCAAGCGGAAAAAAACTAATTGTTACTTTTTTAACGGCCAGTCCCTTGCCCGGCAATGATTTGCATTTTTTGAACCCGATTTCTTTAAAATTTTGTCCGTAATTTAAAAAAAAAATACGAGCCCAATCGCACCTAATTATTTTTAATCTGTGAGGTGCATAATTTGTTTCATATATTTTCAAAGACGTTTTTTATTTATTTTTTGTTAACGGAGTTTAATTTAAAAAATAATTAACTATACAGCTCGTACATTCAGGATTGCTATATCTACCAGTGCTCTATATACACACCTAATGCATTTTTATTTATATGTAGTATGTAATATCATTCCTATGTATTCATCACAAGATCGTAAGCTCCCAGCGGGACTCAAACCTGCAGGTTTGTTGCTATGACCAGTATTAAAACTATAATTAACCAACGGGCCTGTCGAAGAATGTACGATTTCTCAAATAAATATTGCCGTGTTTACCTCAGGGCTAGATAGAACTAACCTTATCTATTACTTATAATAAATCTGTAGAGAGATCAATTCTGTACATGAAATATATTTTCAAAATAACTATCAGGGGGTGATTAGTGATCGATACTGATGCCAAAAATGCAATCAGTAAAATTTTTGTCTGTCTGTCTGTCTGTCTGTATGTTCCTTATAGAAACAAAAACTACTCGACGGATTTTAACGAAACTTGGTACAATTATTCTTCATACTCCTGGGCAGGTTATAGTATACTTTTCATCACGCTACAATCAATAGGAGCAGAGTAGTGAAGGGAAATGTTGGGAAAACGGGAGAAGTTACTCCATCTTTTAAGCTTCCATCGCGTGTGCAGCCCTAATGGTTAAAGTTACATAGAAATCATGTATGACGGAAAAAGTCTTTATAATATTAACCATAACCGCGGGTGACACCGCTGGCACAGCTAGTTCATAAATAAATATTTATCCATCTACGAGTTCTACCATTACGCATGGTTTAGAATACTGTGAAACGTCAAATCAAAGGCCGGAAAAAATATATTACTTCAAGGTTAATAAAGCGGCTCAAAGCTATTTAATATCGTGATGATTTCTATTGCAAACGCTGCCCGATAGATCAAGCTTGCAGTAGTTTAAACTGCAGTTTCATTGAAAGCGGCTTTTATGATTAAAGTGTCGTTTACACACACAGACAGTGCATGCCTATTTGAGGATTCAATCACACACAGAATTCAGCACAATGATAATTAATTGGCTTTAATTAATATAAAAGGAGAAAACTGTGGCTCTTGCCTAGCATGTCGTAGAAGACGACTAATTGTGTATCGGGTTTTGGGTATGTGATGGTGTGGGCGACAGGCTAGCCACTTGTCTGGCTGAATGTGGGTAAACGGGCCTGCTGCCTCTTTGACTGTGCTAACCCCTAAGGGGATTATGGGCGTGATGTTATGTTTTAGAAAACATACCAAAACAGTAGGTATATACGTACGTAGGTAACGCTGGAAAAAACTAACAGAGTACCTAATAGATATCTTTATATCTCCTTAGTTAATAAGACGAGTAATTCATCAACTCGGGCCACAAGCCTACGGCCTATTTGGGACGAGCTGCAGAAAATCAAAATTAATTAAAGTTGCATTCGTCTAGTCGTCTCATGTACTTTTTGGAACTTTAAACCTTATCAACGTCTGGTACCTACAGTTGCCAAAATAAGTGTCTATTAAAGAATTAAACTTTATCTGACTGGCCCGTTGGTCGAGTGGTTAGAGACCCTGGCCACGAAACCAAAGGTCGCGGGTTCGAATCCCGCTAGGGGCAAATGTTTCGTGTGATGAACATGGACATTTGTACTCGAGTCATGGATGTTTATAAATGTATTTAAGTATGTCTATCCGTTCACCTAGTATCCATAGCACAAGCTTAAGCTTAGTTTGGAACAAGGGAATTGGTGTGTCAGTCTAGAGAATTTATTAATTTATTATTATTATTTATTATCTCTTTCTATTTTTTTTTTATAAATATAAATGCAGATCTTCAATAAATTGAGAGCACACAGGCACTAATCCTACTAATATTATAAATGCGAAAGTTTGTGTGTATTTGGATGATGGATGGATGTTTGTTACTCTTTCACAAAAAAACTACTGAATGGATACATTTTAATATAAATACATTTTAATAAAACTTTAGAATAATATAGCTCATACACCCGAATAACATATAGGCTATGTTTGATCGATGTAGGTACCACGCGAGCGAAGCCGCGGGCAGAAGGTAATGTACTATAATAGCCGCTAGCAGAAATAAAACAATAAGTATTAATATTTGTATGCGATTGTATTTGAATATGTGGATATCTTACTACCGTTATATCCCCTCTTTGCCGAGGACCGCTTAGCCCTTAGAACATAACCCTATATTTAGCAAGTCTGAGAACGACAGGGGACCCTCATTTATATTTTTCGCCCAAAATCTCCAACTTCTGTCCTATTCTATTTCCTATTATTGTCCTTCTTCTATTTACTCCAAACACGTAACTTCAAGTTAAGAGCAGTGGTAGCTCAATGGTAAGGACACGCGCCTCTTAACCGAGGAGTGCGGGTTCAAACCCGGGCACGTACATCTGGATTTTTTCAAAACCTATATACGTATTTATACCACTAGCTCGACGATGAGGGAAAACATCGTGATGAAACCTGCAAATTCAAACGAACTTTGGATTTGTAACCATGATGCAAAAATTGTCTGGTTCCCCTATCTTAGGGTTACGAAGGTCAGATCGGCAGTCGCTTTAATGTAATTATCAGACTCGCTAAATCCTGGATCATGGTCTAAGCGGACCCCGTCTAAGCACGGGACATGACGCTAGGAAGGAAGATGACGTAACTCCAAGTTACTGTGAGCTTAAGTCATAACTCGAGTTTAAAGAACCTCTTATCACGACCCTGATAATACAAACAAAGTCACGCTAATCTCTTATTGTTTTGTTCGCCAGTGCAATTCTCACCTAGCGATAATTTTATCAAACATTTGCATACTTGAATTGCTAGTGCAAATAGATACAACGCTTAACTACCATAATTGAATAAGCTGTCCAAGGATTATTTAATAGCAAATAATTATCTACAGACAAGCTTCTGTCTGTGACTTTATTCGCGTAGATTACAGTGGAAAATTGTTCCGTAGAGTGAACCGTCTAGGCATACATAAGCACGTTATATAACTATGAATATTAAAATATCGAACTCGGCATCATTTTTTTCTTCGAACCTAGTATGACTTGCCGAGTCGCCCTTCACTAGATGTGCTTTGAGAGGGACGCTTAAGGGGTGGATACCTAATCCTCCATAGTATTATTATCTAAAAGACAGGCCCGTTGGTCGAGTGGTCAGAGACCTGCTAAGGGAAAATGTTTCGTTTGATGAACATGGGCATTTGAACTCGAGTCATGGATATTTATAAACGTATCTAAGTATGTCTATCCGTTCACCTAGTATCCATAGTACAAGCATAAGCTTAGTTCGAAACTAGGGAATTGGTGTCAGTCTGGATAATTAAAAAAAAAAGCTACTTACACAAGAGGTACCAACTATTACCTAGTAGTAGAAGCTAGGACCAGACAAGCAATGCCAAATGCATGCTGGTGTATAGCCACTTCCATCTTGCAAAAACAAAACCACATAAGACAATAGAAATGATGACTGCATTCAAAAACTACTTATAATTCTAATAAATCCGTCAGTTAGATTAAACAAAAATACTAGACACATATTTTTCGCTTTATCAAATTAACATAAAATCACAAAGATAAAGAGCATCAAAGTTTTGGAGTGGGGGCTTGCGACGTCACTATTAGTAATACGAAATCGTGACGTCACGCGCCACTTGAATGCATGGTATCTTCGTCAATGTTTGTTTGACAAATAAATAAAAAAAATACGTGTTCAATACTTTTTTTTAATCTAACTGACGGACTAAACAGATTTTTTAGTCATCTTGTCTATTGAATGAAGTTCTAAAAAAGCCTATACCAACCTACTCTTTTTCCTTAGTACAAAGCAATAATTAATTCTAATATATTTAAAATGTAGGATGGAATATTTTTCTAGTCATCGTTAATGTTGATAAAATCTGCCTATCTATAATATATGTATGTATAATATAAAAATACAGCAGTTATGTACATGTATTTACTATTAAGCGTTACAGGTATGTTAATTCTCAATGTACAATTATGCCAGTGTATTATGCAGCATCATGTATCAAGTGAGGCATATAAAATATGTAGTGGCATCTTCATGCATGCATATTATTATCGCTAGACATTGCCCTTGGCTCCGCCTACGCGGAATTAAGTAGATACTACTACAACTTACGTCCTTTTATTTTTGTTGACCCAGTGGAATGTTTTTTTTTTTTTTACATCGGTAGTTGGCCGAAGGCGGCCTTTACTACCTACCGGGCTGGCGGGGGAGCGGGAAACTCTCACCCCAGGGTATGGTTGCCATCCGTCCGGATTTCCCCGGATTTGTCCTAGTTAAGAGGGCATCCGAGCGTCCGGGCGGGGCTTCATTTGTAGTCCGGGTTTAAAAATTTAAAGTCATGGGCTGTCCACGACACATGCACTGTGCCCGCACGCCGCGATCAACCGACGAACCGACTCGCCAAATTCACCATTATTTTCAACTATTTTATAACACTGATGTCCAGCGCCTGGGCTCTAAAATCCGGGGGTTTCACGCGTTTTGTCCTGGTTACCAAATGTTAGAGATGGCAACCCTACCCCAGGGGAATGCTTCACGCACCGTCCCGCTGAAACCGGGGGGAATCAGCGGTGTGTGCCCTCTGGATGGTAAGAGGACCCTGCTCTGCCAAAGATAGTGGTGGGCCGGGTATACCGACTAAACCCCTGGGATGTACCTTCTACGCCTTTATATGAGGCGCCCACGGGATGGCGTAACGCTAAACCAGTGTGAAAGGTACCTACGTCCTGCAAAATCTATATTTTTCCGGAATAAAAAATAGTCCATGTTTTATTATATCACAAACGTTTCCCTTTTTATTTTTACCCGAATAAACCCGAAACTCTAGAAAATATAGTAGTAGGCATAAATACAGTTATATGAAATAACTGTATTTATGGCTAACTCGTCGCATACTAGTAACAGACATACTAACATCACGCCCATAATCCCCGAAGGGGTAAGCAGAGTCAAAGGGGCAGCATGCCCCTTCAACCACGTTCAGCCAAAAATAAAGCCGGGCTGGGTTAGATGGAAAATTGTGAAAATACAGTGACAGTGGCTAGCTCGTCGCCTACACAATCACACACCCAAAACCCGATATACAATTAGTCGCCTTTTACGATATGCTAGGAAGCACCACAGTTGGCATTATCTTTTTAAGTCCCAGATCAACATGGGCCAAGTCCCAGACCAATAGGGGACATACCCATTAAAACACAATAAATCAAATTAAATCACACAAATACCATGATTTAGACATAGTAACATATGATTTAATTGCCTACGAGGAATGTATCGCGTTTATGATCACTAAAGTCGTTATTATTATTATTTTTTTTTTTTCAGACTGACACACCAATTCCCTAGTCCCAAACTAAGCTTATAAGCTTGTGCTATGGATACTAGGTGAACGGATAGACATACTTAAATACGTTTATAAACATCCATGACTCGAGTACAAATATCCATGTTCATCACACGAAATATTTGCCCCTAGCGGGATTCGAACCCGCGACCCTTGGTTTCGTGGCCAGGGTCTCTGACCACTCGACCAACGGGCCAGTCAAAATATTAATATTTGAATTGATAAACTGTTGCGTTCGCGTTCAAAATCTTTCGCATACAAAATATCTTTTCACCTTGCTCGCACGACCGTCGTGCCTATATTTATGGTTGTCAACATAGATGGGAAGGAAGATCATACATACATTGCAATGCACTAACTGCAGTACTGACAACTAGAGCAATTAATCTTCACTCCCCTCATCCTAAAATAGATTTACATAACACGTAGAACGACTACGTACTTCCATATTTAAACAGGAAGGTCTATTAAATTTCGCTGTGCTGATCCCGTTGTTCTAGGACTTATAAATAATGCACAAACTGTGTTCTTTGCCTTGTCTAACTAACTAACTAAACTTCACGCCACTTCCCTAGCGGGGTCGGCAGAGAGAACCGAACGCCATATGGCACGATCCTTACACACCTCACTCGCCTCTTCAACATTCATGATCCTTTTCAAACAAGCTCTACAGTTTTTATGACTTCTAACATCACCTTCTGTTAATACACGACCAATCTGGTCGTGGTAGGTGAGCCTGGGCCTTCCGCGGCTCCAACATCCTTCCACTTTCGCATTGTAGGTATATCTGTCTAGTCAATCTTTCGTCATTCATTCTTTCCACATGTTCGAACCATCTGTGCCTTGTCTAGCATCCCGTAAAGGAGACTAATGGTGTATTGGACATTGGCTTTGGTGTTGTGTAGGCTTCGAGCTAGGTAAAGGAACACAATTTAATTTTTTGGCTATAATTGGTGCTTGCTTTTAAAGATGATTTTAAGATACCTAATGCAATTAACTGATGAAAAAGATGGATACGGAATGAATACCAGGAAACGGGATGGTCATGACGCCTTTAACCTGCCATAAAGGTATTGACCTCACCACAAACGATTCGAAATCAATAATCTTTTTAATTTTTGGATAACCAATTCACAAATAAACTAACTTACTTTTTATAATTATTTCATATTAAACGAGAAAAACATTTTTAAACTCCTTACGTATCTAGTAATTTCAGTAAAGCTTACTCAGTAATGTATGTAGAGTGCTACTTTTTAAACAGATCTAGATATTTATTTTTTATCTATTGTACAGACGTCGTAAAAATGCTGTAAAATATATTAAATTAAATCAAATTTTAAGGCATCGGGCCCTGCGAAATTTACTAAAAAAAAACAAACTCACTTTCGCATTTATACTGAAAAGAAAGAAAGAAAGAAAAAGTATTTATTTGACACCACAATAAAATAAAAAATAAAAAACATTATCAAAATAAACGTAACTAACCAACATAACAATTAATTGGGACCCTATCCCAAATAATAACATAACCAAAAAATAAACAGATCGGTGTCAAAATGGTCAACACTCAGTATTAGGTAATGACGACAGAGAACGTCGTCACTATTGTTAGTTAATATATACCTAAGCACAGTATTCAAGTAGCCTTAAGAACATTATCGCTGCACCATGAAACATCGACATTATAACGATTTCCTAGCACATAAAACTAATGTATGCGTTCTAATCGTAGCAGGCTAGCATACCTATTGCAAGCGCTTCGCGACCTACGTGATCAGATTGCTTCTGATTAAGCAAAGGATGATATTACAGATACGATTCAAACTGACATTCGCTACAGTGAAGTCGAATCACCAGTACGATAGTAGAAAGAACCTAGAAATGTAGCAAACTGTATGCAAATTACTATTAACAAGTATAATGGGTACTTTTACTTACTTGACTGGCCCTTTGGTCGGGTAGTCAGAGACCCTGGCCACGAAACCGAAGGTCGCGGGTTCGAATCCCGCTAGGGGCAAATGTTTCTTGTGATGAACATGGACATTTGCATTCGAGTTATGGATAAACGTATTAATTAAGTATGTCTATCCGTTCACCTAGTATCTATAGCACAAGCTTAGGCTTAGTTTGGAACTAGGGCATGGTGTGTCAGTCTGGAGAGTTTATTATTATTATTATTTGTCTCGAAGTATCGAAACGTTATTAAATCATTACTCGAATTGGTCTATAGATATTATTATTTTGATTCACCAAGCCACGCAACTAGCGGCTTTTAATACCTTTACCAAATAAAATCTATACTTTCATATAAACTGTTACATTTTGTAGCAATTTTAAACACTAGAGCATACAGTGCATGTAGCTCAGATAATGAGGTAATCGTTATTTGAGCTAAATGCAATATTCAAAACAACGCCTACATGTAGCTACCTATTAAAGGATGATCTATAAATTGAAACATAACTTTGTAATGAAGTAGTGATTCAGAATCTAATGGAATGCTATCACACAATATTTCTATTTCCTCAATTGTTTTCGGACTTATCGATAGTAATAATAAAGTTTGAAAGCCAAGAACAGCCTTGCCAATATTAATAATATTTAATAATGTTGAATTTTATGGAAATAATCTCATGTAATTGGAATTTTTATTGGAACTCCTTATTGTTAACTCATATAATATGTAATATCTTATGGCATGTGTGTTCTTAAGAATAAATAGTTTAGTTTGAACCTCGAAACCGGCGTTCTCATTAGGTAGGTTATGGGCCTTTTCCCGCGAAAAGATTTGCAAGTTTGTGCTGATTAATCTTCGCAGATTGAGAATATTATTAAGTACTGGGACGCGTGTTAATAGTAATTAGTAAAATGTCAGCAAACTATCTCGTAAACGTCCCTTGACTGAAAGGATGCGAATGCCAAATAACACACGTGCAAATACTATCCATATCAAGCAACAACGCCAACTGGTCGAAATTTTTATCACATATTTTTTTATTTTTCTTGTACATAAACAGCTAAGAAATTCACGGATTCAGCATTTACAAAAACTTTAAGCTTCTACATTAGACATTAGATATTATGCGGAGTTAAATTTTATCATAGGGAGAACATCTCCCTGAAGTACGCAAAAAAAAAATACTGCCAATCAGTATACCACCTACTTATTAGAAAAGTTGGCATCCCATTTCATGTCGAAATTCGAACTTAAATGACTTACTGCTCTTAGTCAGACTGTGCTTACACTAGGTAAGTTACATGCGGTACAAAAACGCATAACGCATTCATTTGTGTCACACATAAATCAATTAACCCGTTGAAATTACCGCGATTATTATCGAATTAAAACTAATAGCACTGATGGAACCATCATACCTAATCGGATTAATTCATGTAGGTACAAATATAATTTAAAATTAATTCGTAAATTTAGGTACCTATCAGAAATTCCTTAGGGGCATAATTACATAAGGTAATATTATTCTAATACCATTCAATCTAATGTCGTTTTAATTCACTTTAATGCTCATGCACGAACATGGATAATACCTTGTGTGGTAAAATATATTACGAATAAAATAAGCTCGGGTCTATAATATTTATATTAAATTGAATATTCTAACGTGTAACCTGAATATCCAGGTACAAAATTTGGTATTTTGTAGATTTTCTTACAAGAATCTTATTAATGATCATAAAATCATTCTTGGTTAAGCAATCCGCAATATAATAATTATAATGAAATCACAACTCACCCCATCGTTTGGGAGTCCGCCCCAAAAAGCTCTTCTCCTCAGGATTGTATAACGCGTTCGCAATTCTTCTCCACACCGGCCCGGAGGGGGGCGGCGCGCGCGCCCATTCCGTTTCTATATTATTCGCCTTCCCGGCCATCGCGAAAAATAAAATCTAAATTAAATTCGCGATAACAGGACTGTCGCGCGCGGCCGTTGGGTGGGTACTGCGGTAACCGCACGCTGCTCTGCGTATGCGCACGTGTGTTGCCTGTAGTTGATGGGACGTAAACACGGATTTTTTTGTCTCCCACCTTGGAGAGGGACGTCTGGGTACTGTCACGGCGAGAATGGGATACTAATTACGTAGGATGTTCCTGTTGGAATGATTGGAGTGGTTCCGTAACTTGGGATCTTCCGTCCGGTAATTTGAATAAAATGTGTAGTACCTGAGTACCTACCTTATTTTTTTTTTCACCAGAACTAAAAATCATCGGTACGATATGTACATCACCAAATAACAAGAGGAGGTCAATATAAGAGGGGTTAGGAACCCCTCTTATATTGCTACCTTCTGGTTCCATGACATCATACTACCTCGACGGTGCCTTACCATTGAATTGCCACATTGTAAGTAACCTTTACCTAGCTTAGCTCAATCAGACGTCGGCATGTATTGAAAAATAGATTGCGTATGTTAAAAGTTGCCGTTTTAAAGCTTTTAAAAATTAAATAATTTACTACACTACTATGTAAGTAGGTACTTACATAGTATTTTATAAACAATAGCAGCGCCTCACGGTTTTACCCAAATAATTCCCATTCCCGTGGGATTAAGGGAATAAAATATAGCCTATGTTACTCGCTGATAAAGTAGCTTTCCATTGGTGATAGAACGTTTCAAATCAGTCCATTAGTTTCGAAGCCTATTCAATTCAAACCTCTTTTAAATATTAGTATGAATATGACATCTTTTAATCTCATATCTAATGGTTAGATGAGGTTATTCATATTTTATAGTTTGTTATATTAACGGTGTCAAGACCGATTTCCTGTTGGAATCATTAGTAGATATTTATGTAACGAATCCCGTATTAGATCTGGACTATTTATAGTCCACCCTTTCCCTGGCTCAGATAAATATAACGGAATGTAATTTTATACTTAATTCGTCATGTTTAGTTTATTTAGTTAACAGCAGAGTTTACGCATGACTTATTTATTTAATTAGAAAATGCAGGTATTAAACCTATGCATATTTTAAAAAAACACCAAAAAGCATTTTATATTTCAGACAGATATTAACCAAATTTTAAAGTTTTAGATAAGATAGTATCTGTCTATCTAATAGCCACAAATACCATAAAACTCACATAGAAAATATGTAGACGATATAACTACAAGTTACTAAAAATTATGTGTACGACTGTACCCAGTAATACGTAAGTCATAAATAAAATTCTTGAAGCTTTGTTCCTGTGACGCGACAAGGCTCCCACAGCCGTGAATCTTAAGCCTAATCAAAGATGAAGGGATGTGTAAGGACAGACAGACAACCTTCAACTTTAGGCACGGCCTAATAAACAGGATTTGGGGAAGGTGACATTTTAACCCTTAGACGCGAGATTTAGCGTGAGCGCCTATGATACAATTTTTATATTGTGGTTTCGCGCAGGATTATTTTCTGTACTGACTTTTCTAATAGATTTAACCGCAAGGGTTAAAAATTTATAAAATACTGCTTACTGTTTTTTTTTTGTACAAAAGGAATAGCCGATAAAACTATGTTATCCGTTTTTAAAGGATGATTTCTCAAAAATATAGACTGACCTGGAAATTATGTTTTTAAATACATAGGTACATTTTTTAATCCTGCCTCTTGTCCATATTTGAATCTATTTAGATTGTTTTTTGTAATCTTTATTCGTTGATTGATTGAAATTGTTATAGTAATAATATTTTTAACAAATGAAGTCACGAGATCGGCAGCTTCTTACGCGACTAGGCAGATCTTAAAATAGCAGCCATGTTTACACCTGTTTATCTTTTCGCATTGTAAATCTTTCAGGTTACACCAAAGCTGGTGATTACCGATGTAGCTGCCCATGTGGGTCTGGGACTTAAAAATACTGTGCCAACTGTGTTCCTTGCCTAGCATGTCGTAAAAGGCGACTAATGGTATTGAGATTTTGGGTATGTGATTGTGTAGGCGACGATCTAGCCACTTGTCACTATTTTTCACAATTTTCCATCTAACCCAGCCCAGTGTTATTTTTGGCTGAATGCGGTTAAAGGGGCTTGTGAAAAAGCGAGGCTGTTTTATTTTTAACAACCTTTAAGAATACTGATTGTAATTACCTAATTAAATAGATTAGAAATAGGTTTTTGTATTAAAACAAAGGATACGTTAGTACAAAAATAAAATACGAATTTCATTTGTCATTCGACTTGTCATTTATTTTAAAAGGCACACATTGATACAAATACTACTAACACATACATTCGAGACTCATGTTAGGACGGACTCATTTCATTGAGGATATGCTCTTCCTGAGATTAAAACCTACTGAGATACATACAAAAATAATATACATTGTGTTTCTAACCTACAAAACAGTATAAATACATAGAACATGCAGTAAGATATGCACATAGACCATTGATGTAGACTAATTTCCTAATTATTGTGATTTATTTATGCAAAAAAGGGTGTCTCCATTTTTTACAAATATTCGATTCCTACATTTTTAATCCGTGACAAAGTTAATATTTTGGAAAACACTAACGTTATTTACTATCCGTTTTATATTGACGGAATTTTAATTCGCTAAATTAGTCGCTCTTCAACTAACTTGTCTGTATTTATCACAAAACTGATATTAAGAGTAAATGCTACGGACGCTCGAAATTCAGGCGCCTACTGGCTAATAAGCCTCATGTTCGATTTAAGCGAGTCCAAGATTCGTCTTGGATTAAATCGAACAACGCCATGTCTTAAGTATAAAGTTCATAATTGTTTTTAGTTAATGAATCAATAAAAAAATTAAAAGTGGGACAATTTGGCGATATCGGTTTTTAAAAGAAATGGACTTAGAAAAATAATCGAGTTTCTTGCCGGTTTCTTCTCGATAGAATCTGCCTTCCGAACCAGTAGTAATATTTTCTTCTCTTTACATATTGACTATTTATACGTTTTTGAAACCTATTTAAAAAATATAATTAGAAATTTGACAAAATGTGACTTTTATATATAATCTTATTACCAGTTCTGTGATATTTAGCACACATAATTAACTTAAGTAGGTAGGATTATATGTTAGGTACAATTACAAACATAATTATAATTAATTGCTGACATAAAAAGGCATAATGAGTAGAATAATGAATATTAAAATTGATTTAATTGATAAAAGAAATATATTTATAGACAAGAAATTGATTCAAAATATTAGTAATTATTGTAATGGACGTTCGAAATAAAATTCATTAAAAAGTTATATAAATATTGAGATTATTTGTGAGATTTAATTAATTGAGATTCAAAATATTTAACTCGATTGAAAAAGCCCTTAGTTGTATCAAAATAGATAATTTATCTTAATACATACATATCATTTCATCAGTCTTGGATTGACTTCTTAAGTTGTCTATACATTTACGCTACGATAAAATAATTAAAATATATGTAAAAAAGATTGAGAAAAAGATAAAAAAGTTTTATAAAAAATGTGTAAAAGGTAATTGAAAAATATTTCACAAGAAAATAAGAGAGCTATAAAAATGAATACAGCCAATTAAAACTGGTAATGTTAAAACATTTAGTTTAGTTTTAATAGTTGTATAAAGTTATTGTGTAAACTTTAAGTACCTATAAATATTTTTGGACGGAATATACTATATTAATATATTAAAAAAATAACATGAATGTCAATGACAATTAAAAAAAAATACATTATATAAAATTATTTTTCTTAGCAACTCTTTCATTGTGGAATGTAAGATTATCTTTGTAAATAATATCATAGCTAATAACATGAATGGAAAATTTTACTTTAAATAAAATAATTCTTATATTTATAGCTGCATATTTATTGCATATTTCTTGTATTTGTGAATTATTTTATTATTCAAGCCATGCTTGTGGATATATATTTTTTGTGTAAATTATATATAAAATAAAGAAGTAGTATTTTAGTGAAAATTCTTAATTATTTCAGACTAATATTGCTATTTTACAATAAAGTTTTCATTCTACTTTAAAGCTTAAAATGTAAAGTAAATGTATAAAATGCAAAAAAAAAAAAACGTTCAGACAGCTCGAGATTCTCTAGTTTATAAGTCTTAGGAAAAAGTTTGCAGTCTACTAAGTAGACCAGTAGCCAGAAACTATAACTTCATATTTTTAACTTTTTTTTGCATATTTCTTTTCTCATTTTATTTTTGCATAAGTCTTTTCAGTAGACCGAATTTATAACTTGCGAATTCATACAAAAAAACAGCTTAACTCACTTGGATACTCACTGGACTTCGCACGTATACGAAAACAGGACGGTCTTTCGCCGGTCTACTGAGTAGACCGACTGGTAATAGCTGTAATTCGTGTTAGAGTAGTGTTGCAGCATGTCTATTCGATCATGAGCTCAAAATGCACGACTCCAAGTCGCTCTTTTCTGTTGTACTTGATGTTCTTCGCCCACGCGCGACACTCAATGTTTATTACTATACCAGCTGTAAAAAAAAATATACAAATTAGTGAGTAGATATTATGATCCATGTTTAATTTAGTAAAAGATATATTATGCTAGATGAGTTCCTAAATATAAAACAATATTTCAATAATACACTATTTTATATTGCCATTATTTCACACATCTTTACAAAATATATGACATTAACTCAACCAGATCGTTATCAAATATAAAATAATTACTTATCATATATGTATATTGATGAGGATGAATAATGACATAGCAAAGTAATTATGTTATGAAGCTCTAAATCAACAAAGTTTTAAAAGCATTAAAACAACAAAAACGAATTAATTTCACAATGAAGAGAGAACCGAACGCCATATAGCATTGTCCTCAGACACCCCACTCGCTTCTCCAACTTTCATAATCCCTTTCATACAAGCTCTACGATTTTTATGGCTTCTAACATTAAAACAATGCACTGATAGATTGAAATTAACAAACAAAGTGTAACTACATAATAGCTATTAAGACTTGGCATTTAAAAGAGTAACTATCGAGATTCTTGCCGGTTTCTTCTCGGTAGAATCTGCTGTTTGAACCGGTTTATATTTATTGTTCTGACGATTTATAAGTGCTTTTTTTAAGCCTATATAAATAAAGATCATTTCATTTCAATACTCACTCTTAGGCCTCTGCAGATGCACCGCCACCAACGGACTCAGATACCCCTCCGCGTTTTCATAGGGGTAGAAGTACCCCGGGAACCCGGGGTACGGGAGGTACCGGAGGGGGCCGATGTTCTCCTGGTCAGCCGGGGTCTCCCCATAGCACGACACCCACACCATGTTCGCCTGTCAATAACAAACATATAAAAAAACTAGCCGGCGCCAATTTCATTTTAATAGAGACCATCGGATATCGGTGTGTACCGATATCTGATAGAGGTACAGGAATTAGGCAAGATGACTAAAAAATTCTGTTTAGCCCGTCAGTTAGATTATAAAAAAGTATTGAAAACTTTTTTTTTTATTTATTTGTCACACAAACATTGACGATACAATGCATTCAAGTTGCGCGTGACGTCACGCTTTTGTACAATTTTTACTTAATAGTGACGTCGCAAGCCTCCACTTCAAAACTTTGATGCTCTTTATCTTTGTGATTATTTGTTAATTTGATAAAGCGAAAAATATGTGTCTAGTATTTTTGTATAAATCTAACTGACGGACTAAATAGAATTATAGTTTTTTAATGCAATCATCATCCCTATTCCAGTCCGATACAGAGATCTGCGTGTTTCCGGGGCTAAAAAGCCTAGCCTAACCCTGACCTGAATCCTGAAAAAGGACATCTCAGGAGTCAAAGTAATAGTAGTTTACGCTTGAAGACATAATAGACTTACAGACGTGAGTTACTTTCGCATTCATAAGTAAGAATGCGGGTTTCGATAATCATGTCCTATTGTACACTAGTCAGGCCTTAAACATAAAACACTGAGAGTATTGACAGTCCCGTTGGTCTAGTGGTCAGAGACCCTGGCCACGAAACCAAGGGTCGCGGGTTTGAATCCCGCGCGGGGCAAATGTTTTGTGTGATGAACAGTACTCGAGTCATGGATGTTTATAAACGTATTTAAGTATGTCTATCCGTTCACCTATAGATGGGAATGGAAAAAGCTAGAGGAGGCCTTTGCCTATGGTAACCGAATTTGCAACAGAGGAGCAAAAACTTAATAATACATATAATAAACTAAAACTAAGCTAACAGTTCGAATATAAATAAATAAATAATAGTAATAAATCCGTTAATTTCATTTCATTTCATGTCATACATCCGTTCACCTAGTATCCATAGCACAAGCTTGTAAGCTTAGTTTGGAACTAGGGAATTGGTGTGTCAGTCTGGAGAATTTATTTATTACTTACTTATTTAAATTATGTACCTTATCGCCCAGTTTCGGACCCCTACGTAAATAGAGTTCTCCCCAGGGCCACAATATCATATTCGATCGTCTATATTATAATCTGCGACGTCTGTATTAGGGAATTCCGAAGTCGCCATGTCTCCTAATATTTGATGTAAGATGGTAGCATGGTAAAGGAGCGGTGGTAGCTCAATGGTAAGGACACTCTTAACCGAGGAGTGCGGGTTCAAACCCGGGCACGTACCTCTGGATTTTTCAAATCTATGTACGTATTTATACCACTAGCTCGACGGTGAAGGAAAACATCGTGATGAAACCTGCAAATTCAAACAACTTTGGATTTGTATCCATGATCCAAAAATTGTCTGGTTCCCCTATCTCAGGGTGACGAAGGTCAGATCGGCAGTCGCTTCAATGTAATTACCAGATTCGCTGAATCCTGGATCATGGTCTAAGCGGACCCCGTCTAAGCACGGGACATAACGCTAGGAAGATGATGATGATGGTAGCATGGTAAAAAATCCACTTACATAATTCCTGTTGTAGTTCGTCAGGTTCCTGATGTGAGTCTGTAGGTCTGGCGGCATCTCCCCGGGCAGATGCGTCGTGTCGTTATAGAACTCAGGCCGCCATCCATATATTCTGTAAAAAAAAAAATATTGAACAACTGGCATTTTGGTTGAAAAGTTTACATGTGGTTCAAGCTCGATGGGACATTCGGTATTGACCCTGCCCCATACGCCAAGAGTTTGTGGGTTCGATCCCCACCCAGGACAAATATTCGTGTGATGAATATGTTGGTACTAACTATCTAACTAAACTTCACGCCACTTCCCTAGCGGGGTAGGCAGAGAACCGAACGCCATATGGCACGATCCTTACTAATATGTTAGTCTGGGACTTAAAAACAATGTGCCAACTATGTTTCTTGCCTAGCATGTCGTAAAAGGCGACTAATGGTATTTGAGGTTATGGCTATGTAATTATGTAGGCGACGAGCTAGTCACTTGTTACTACTATTTCACAATTTTCCACCTAACTTAGTATTATTTTTGGCTGAATGTGGTTAAAGGGGCCTGCTGCCCCTTTGACTCTGCCTCCCTTCGGGGATTATGGGCGTGATGCTATGTTTTTTTTTTATATCAAACGAACTGACTAGCATATTATCATAATTAATGGTATTTTTTAAGGTAGGGCTCTACAACTTACAAAGAACTTACAAAGGCTATAGAACCTAACTTAACAAAGTATTTTGATGTTTAAAATAAAATACTGTTAGTGTCGCAACCCTAGTCAGATCCAATTTTGGCATCCCCAACACCATCACTTTAAACACCTCCCTGTCATCCTATCTCTTAAATTCAACTCATCCAACAGACCTGACAAAAAATCTTTATAACAATACTCATTCAGCAACCAATATTCCAACAGCGGATTCTCTCACCTGTTCAGCTTTAAAAATATACACGGCGAGGACTTGTGGTAGGAGAAATGGTTCTCCTCCATGCAGGGGTCCCAGCCGCGCACGTCCACGTCGCACACCTTGCCGGGGGGCGGGAGATGGTTGAAGTCGCAGTTGAAGATGTTCTGCCCCGCGCCCGCCGTCTGACCCTTCTTCTTGTATACTGGAAGAACAGAGCCGGTAGACATTGACAGGCTGGTTTAGTGGTTGGTGACGCTGACTGGAACCTTGCCCTTCTCCCAGGTCATACAGGTTTGTTTTGTTTGTTATTAGGTATTTATTATATTTACTCGATGGCGCATTTGGTAGTGACCATGCCCTATGCGCCAAGAGTTGGGAGTTCGATCCCCACCCAAAACAAACATTTGTGTGATAATTACTTGTGTTGGTTTTGTGTCTGGGTGTTAATATCTGATATTTAAGTATATATTTGTAATACCACTGTTGATTCTAATATCCCTAACACAAGGGCTTAAGCTACTTACCTTGGAGTCAGATCAATGTATGTGACATTGTCGGATATTTATTATTACATATTTTGTTTATGGAATGAATATATATTCTCCCTAAGAAAGGGGTAATTTTCATCATTACGGGCTACTGTTATTAATAAATTATAGGTAACAGTACAGAGGTGATTCGATCATGAATGATTGTAAAGTACTTATTTAAGTATATATTGATTACCTAGTAATCAGATCACAACCATAATTGCTTAGTTTAAAGTTGATCAGATTTCCAATTCCCTAAATTGGCATGTTAATCTGATGAAAGCGGTTATTACAATTATATTGCCACAAACCCCCTTTCGAGTTGCCAGATATCCAAACAATTTTCCAAGATGTATGCAATTACTTAAATTTTTTTTTTTAAATAGATCTTGGTTATATTTGGTATGTATCTGCGTACATACAGCAACATTATCTTAAAGCAAATGTCTTTTTTATCCAAATACTACTGTAAATAAAAATCATTTACCTGAAAGAAACTGAATAAGCTCATCCTCCCAATACTTATAGCTTTCATATCCCGTTCCCTTGTACCATATGAGGGTGCTCCGGACATCTTCAGGCAGTGGACGGAATCCGAGCCCCGGGCTGGTGCCAATCAGGCTGCCTTCCTGCTGCAGACGCGGCACTCGAGGATTGATGAAGTGCTGCAGAAACGTTGCCATGCAGATGGCCAGTAATGCAATGAGTGCGGAGTAGAAGACTAAGTAAAAGATGAAGAGTTTTCCTGAAAAGATACATTGTTATGTTAACAGAGCTTGGGCATTTTAACATAATGGTATTACAGATATCTTAAAAATAATTTGTTATTGTTAAACTACATTTGTACAAAGTCAGAAATAATTAATATTTTGCTGAAATAAAAAAAATGCTTTAAATTACAAGAAATAAAACGAACTTAGGATGATTGATGGCTTGAAGCATGAAGGCTCTATCTCTATAAATATATTTTTATGCTACAAATGTCTTTGTTTAACAAAATAAAAAAAATTACTGTAGGTATCTAGTATACTGAAATTTAAACATAATACTGGGAACAGCTTCTATAATAAGAATGACCTCTGCCTGTTAATTGATCAGAAGCATAAGGCTTCCCGGATTAAGCAGTATTATAGCCAATTAAATGCTAGCTATTAACACCACAATGAGATTAACTGACAGCAATGTCTATGATTTATTAAATTAGTTGCTTGCGTTTTTGTTACACAACCTTAGATTAAGCTGTTGCCTATTACAACCAAAACCAATGAGGAATGTAACAAAATATCAATGGTTTTTCGTGAGGTCCTAAATATTTTCTAGGATTAAAAGTAGCCTAATTTACTGCTTTGAACAGTTGCCATTTTGAAGATTAGTGAGAAAGACAAACCAAAACATTAAAAAAATATTTAATTTTTGGTATTGGTGAAAAATTTAATTAAAAAAATGGTTTATTGTATCTCATAATATGGTTTACTTAAATTTAGTGGCCGGAGCCTCTTTTAACCATGAAATGCCGGTGCCAGGAGAATTAGTACAAGAATGAGTACTGTATATACTTAAATAATACTTACATTATGTATTAGGCTGTTTGTGACAAAAGAAACAGATATCTCAATTTTATTTATTAGTAGGTATAGATGAAGATTACTAACAAAATATATGAGAATCATCAAAAAAAGAGTTAGGACATGTTTATGAAATTAATTAATAACCAAAATTATGAATTAGATAAATAATATAGATTGTGTTGTAGGTGTCTTGTTTTCATATAATGGTGCTTTTAATTTGTAAGTCATTCTTATGCACTAATTAGGTAGATACTTAGTTGAAATACTTTTCCATCTTTAAATTACAAAATGAAAGTATTTACACTGTTAAAAATAACCTGCACTAACTCACATATAACTTTTAGATATAATTTGTGTTCCTACAATTTTTCACTAATTTTTGAGAAACTTTTTACACATTGATCAATAATTCTAATAATTTTCGGTCAGAGTTTCTCACTATCGAACAGACACAAGCATTATTGTGTGTGCCACGCCCTAACAACTAACATTTAAATTGGTTCTTGAAAAGCTAGCTAATTATCCTGACACAAACGCTAATGTTTCATTCAAAAAAGTTTTAGAAAACACTTGAAAAAGATCACTGACCCCATCTTTCAGGCGTTCGACCCAATATCGTCCCCGTTTCATCGCTATACAACTTGCTCCAGAATCCTTGTATGTCGCCCTTTTTGGACGGTTTTGTTTCGATCTCGAAATTCTGGAGTCTCCGACTTGTCATTGTTTCACTAATAAGGCACTTTGTTAAATAAACACAATAAACGAGGCGATAAATAAAATTATAAACAACACGCCCAGCCGCTACTACCGCAACCGTTTGTTATTTGACGGCAGTGACGGCACGCAGCCTCACGCAGGGACGGACGCACGCAAGCAGTGCTGCCAACACCAAAAAACTAAAAAACAGCAGCTCACCAGTAAAAAAACAGGCGAAAACAGTAGGTAAAGTGAAAAACTGCAAATATCATACTCTAAATAAAACAATTACCTATTTTTATTAGTAAATTGTTATATCATAATAATGATCACATCACAGCATAATAAAAAACACAAAATCAAGGTAAAATTATTCACCACTTTCATTCCATTTCCTTTTTGTTGGGAAATTCCATAGATTAATCATTTTATTTAATCTAAGGGAAATTCCTTCGAATTCCGACAAAAGCAGATAATTTAATTTCATGGCGGTATATTTCCTCACTATGCAAATATTTTTGAATAACCACCTAAATGTAAAGATAGATACATTTAGGTGGTTATTCAAAAATATTTGCATAGTGCAATAGGTGGCGCAGACCATTGGAAAACAGTAACAATTAAAAATGAAAAGAAATTATAATGTGAAAACAGCAATCTACTGTTAAAACACAGACGAGTTATGTGTCAAAACAATATGCTTGGTAACACTGCACGCTAGTGAGTTAACATTACTCGTCTGTGCTAGTGAGTGACACTATAGAGTTGTAGTGAAAAAAAATAAGTGAAAAACATTTTCCGGTATTTTATTTATCTTGTGTTTTTTACATTTTAGTCATTATCACTTTACCTAACTAAGGTACATAATACTAAACGCACTAATTTACGAATTAGGTTCGTAAGTTTAAATTTTTTTGGTCTTATACCAAAATAAAATAACAAAACCAATTATAAATACAATATAAACAGTTAAACTTGATCTCTTCTAATAGTCGATATGTACCATTCAATTACAACACTAGGTATCACATCAAATTAGTTTGACGTTTGACAATAATGACAATTCTATTGACGTATTTCTGAGTTGTGTTTCCCGAATTTTGGTGAATTAATTTAATGTTTATTGGGTTAATTGCTTGTAGTTAATAAAGAACAACACGTTAAAATGCCATCTTTCCATAAGATTATTGTTATTGTGGGTTTCATATCGTTGTTCCACTCAGCGTTTTCAGCTGCTCAGCGTAAGTCCTATTGAACTCGACATTTCTGTTCATATTATAATGAATATTCACTAATAGTTGTCTTTTTATCATTACAGATCGATCCTATTTGAGAATTACTTCTCAGGAATTCACGACGTTACCATTAGACGTAAGTAAATAATTTGTGTTTTATTATTATGTTCTATGCCATTTCAGAGTATTATCATACCTTGGATACTTAATATAAAGTAATTTTTTCAGTCGTCTCACACCCTCGACACTCTTCAAATACCATAGAATTATTTTTTTTCTTTACGCTATTAAAAAAATAATAAGTACCTATTCATTTACCTCATGTGAACTTTGAACCAATTTTTAACTTAAGTACATATCATGTCATGGTTGAAAGAAGTGTTATAAAACACACTTGTTTGAAATGGCACTTTCTAATGATAAATCATAATTTCCAGATTGTTGTGCAAGCTGTATCAAGTCTATTTGCAGTTATGTGGGGGGTGCTCAATGTGGCAGGAAAGCTGAGGGAGATACCGGCTGCTGCAGAGTTGAACATGATACGCTGGGAGACTCAGCGCAACCTCCCGTCATTCTACATTTTCAACCATCGGGGAAAATCATTGTCTGTAAACTATGTGCCTAGTGCTGGGAAGGCAGAATTGGAAAACTTAGAATCGTAATGTTAAATGATATTTAATATAGTTTAATTTATTTTAATAAATATGGTTAATGGATATCACATATCTCTTATTTAATTTCAGCAACTGTCCTTTTTGTTGTAGATTTTATGTAGATTTCTACAATATATCACTACAAAGGTAATGTTTGAATAATCAATGCATAGATAAAAATTTCCCATGGACTAAGAATGTCCTCCTTTTTAAACATTAGCAGTAATTATTGTAATCATATCAATTTATTTTAATAAATGCATTTATGTATGTCTTCAATGTTTGTAATAATTACTAAATATGTTTGTTTAAATATGTACACATATCCTATTAGTAATTAATATTTGGTTCTGAGGAAGCATACATTTTTTTGGTTAGTTAAGTTAATTATTCAGATCATTAGGTCATGTAGGTTTCCAAATGACCTAATTTCAATCTGGGCTTCACTACCTTTAATTAGAGTCATAAGCAAGTACCTATCGGCATTCAACAACTTATTAGTTGATAATACAAATGCCTTATTAGTAAGGCATAGCAAAAAAAAAACGAATTGCAATAATTTTATACTTTATTTTTCTTAAAATTAAAACATTTTATGTGTGGCCCTCACCACACAAGTATGAACATAACAGCACATATTGTCTGATAGAACAATGTATGGAGTAGAGTAGGTACAATACTAACTAAACAGAACTACACAAACAGGAATTATCTTTTGATATCTTAAATCCCAATGGATAGGCATTGGGGGGGTAATGGTGAGTTATGCAAAATAAATATTACTGTTTTCTGAAAATAACAACTACACACTAATTATTATTGTCAGTATCATCAAATTATATAAAAATAATTAAATGTACACTCAAAACTTCATAAATCCAAATTCATGACTGACAACTTAATTTCTAACAAAAATTTTCAAAGTACTCTATACTTTTTAAATTGTAAATTGAGTAAATTTTACCATTACAGGTAAATTTTAAGAAAAATACACGTAGTTCATTAACTATTTCCTTAAAAATATAAACTTAAACCTAGTTTTAGAATAAATTGGTCCTCCAAGTGATATTAAACTTGCATGGCGAGGGCCACCAACACATAATGCGCACAATCTTTGTCAACAGAGGTCTTTTAGTCACTATACTATCTCCTGCCGCCCCGGAAGCCACCGCCTCGACCGCCACCCCCGCGTCCAAATCCGCCGCCTCGCCCGAAGCCTCCGCCGCCACCCCGACCGAATCCACCACCTCCTCCGCGGTTGAATCCACCGCCACCCCCACGTCCGCCTCCGCCACCTCGGCCAAAGCCACCACCGCGGCCACCGCCGCCGCCTCGGCCGAAGCCCCCGCCGCCCCGACCGCCTCTTCCGCCGCCACGCTTAGTACCAGGCGGCTGCGGTAGAAATCTCTTCAACGGCAATAACTTCGCCGGATCAATGTAAAACTGTTGGCCATCTTTGAAACTTTTCGCCTTGATATTCTCTCCAAGCTTCACTGAAACGAAGTAGTCGCGTAAATTTCCGAATATCTCGTCAATCTTGCCGATCTGCTCCTTGTTTTCGAGGAAGATGGGCGCGTTGAAGTAAGGCACATCTTCGATGTCCACTTTACAGACTAGGTCGTCCTGTACAGTCCAGCCGTAGTGTCCGAGTGGGATGACACTCTCAGGTGGACCGGCGTCCTCTCGCCTGAAGCCTCCGCCGCCGCCACCACGACCGCCTCGTCCGCCGCCACCACCAAAACCTCTTCCGCGTCCACCGCCGCCGCCGCCGCCGTATCCACCACGCCCACCGCCTCCACGACCACCGCCGTAGCCACCGCCACCGCCGCCTCTTCCACGGAAGGACATCTTATATCTAAATTTGTACTTTTTATTAACACGCTAAACGAATGTTTGCAGTATTTATAACCTCAAAGATTGATGCGGGAACACGCTGCTTCTGACAATATGACATTGACAGCGATCTTAGACCTTAGTAGTTAGTATCGCCAGTTATATAAAATAATGCGATGGCAATATCACAAAAGAAAATAATATTTAATAGTTCTTGTTCCAAGGCTATAGAAACGATGCAAAGCTGTCACTGCAGTTACTCAATGGACAGAAGTTGTCAAAAACCTGTCAAGAGGTCAAGTGCCTGTTACCGTTGCGTGAATTTCGATTACATTTTATTATTTTTATTGTGCATGTTTTCGCTCTTAACTCTAAAGATTGTGCCATTAAAACCTGTGTAAATTTAGCAGTACTTTACGTACATTTTTTTAATTTTTAAAGTACGCAAAATGACAACTCCCGAGGATGAAATCAAGGATTTACGTGAGAAAAACAATGAGTTGGTGCAGAAAGTGCAGTATTGGAAGATGACTGCGGCACAGAGGGAGAACGAGAAGCTGGAGCTGATGAAGGAGATTAACGAGCTGCGACTCAAGCTCAGCGTAAGTGCCTCCAGCCGGGTCACACCCTTGGCCCGAGTTTTAATGTGCGAAACTACAATGGCGCATAATCGTTGGTATCGCATCTTTCCTTCTCATATTACAACTTATCAGGCTACTGTACAGGCTCTTGTAGCCTCGCGTAACAGTAGGCAACCTTTTCTTTTATGTTTTTAAATATGTGCATGTGTTTAGAAGTAATATCACTTCATTAAAACATCATACACCATATTAGATCGCGCGTCTTTAAATAATATGTTCATATTTCATGCCATTGTTTAGTAAATGTCACCTTTCTTATGCTTATCAGACCCAAGTAATATATAGATGTCTAATACTTGTAGACACTTGGGAACTTAAACATTATTAGCTCATAGTTTTATACAATTTTTGTCAGTAGTTATTTAAGTGACATTAATAATTATGATGAATTTATTTAGTTGGTAGATATAATGCTCTCTGATTATCTAGTATCTGACTGATACAGCTAGTTAGAGGTGTGCATTTAATCATATAATTTAATGCACTTGTTTGATTGCTCTCAAAAGTTACACTCTTGTGTTAAACTCTGACTCTTGAAATAGTTGTACAGTTACAGATTTATTGTTAATTTATAAAATATACAAGCAATAAATAATAAATCTAATAAACTTATAATATTCTTTATCTAATATACTTTTTCACAATTTTCTATTTAACCCAGCACAGTTTTTTTTTTTGGCTGAATGTGGTTAAAGGGGCTTGCTGGCCCTTTGACTATGCCTACCCCTTCTGGGATTATAGGTGTGATGTTGTGTATGTATGTAAACAATAAACCTATTTTATCATAGAACGAGTTTTTCCATATCTATTCAGACACAATTTATCTTTAAGCTATAAATGGGGACTTGTTGAAAATAAAACACAACTTTAAATTCTAGTTCCTTTACCCTTGACCAAGACTGTAATTATTATATTTTTACAGAGAATTAGAAGTGGTGGCGCAGCACAAGCACGTAAACTTGATGCTGAACTACAGACTGCTAGCGAAGAAGCTTTAAATCACTTGGTACTCGCGTCTGGTGCTGTTGCAAGAACCATAGAGCTGGCCAAATCGTACATGAGAGATAGGCAGGAGTTGGACATGTCATCTCCACGATGGAGCACTATCAGTGGCACACCAAACAAGGAGAGAGTTCACCGAGTGCCCCCGATGATGGGTGGGCAGTCAATACAGCCTGTTGTATCATTGAGCAGGACTATTCTGAATACAAGTAATCCAAGTAAGTTTGTTAAAGATTTCAGTAATGTTAAAGAATTTTAACAATTTTAAAACTAATTGTGATGTAATTATAGTATTTATACATTATATGTGTCTAATAATCAAAACTGTTGAATTTTGTAATTTTAACTTTTTATGCTTTTATTATTCAGGATCAACATCACGAAGTCCCAATCAAAGTCGGAATGTAACGGAAAGGGCAGTCCCTATGCACATGTTACAAGGTAAGTTTACTATTAGCATTGGTTAGGTCTTTTTCAATAAATTTATTTTTTACTTTGGTAAGTATAAAAATAATATAGGTATTACATAGTTGAAGTTTTTAATGCACTGTATTGTATTTCAGATGTGTACATACCTCTTACTAGAATAGACGCCACAGAATTGGCAGGTCAAAACGTGGAGTCTGACGTTGAACCCAATAATGTAGAAGACAGTACAGAAGATTTAGGACTAGAAGGTATGTATTAGCAATGTTATGTGTACATATATTGTGAACCGCAGGAGCAGGGGTGTAACTGGTAGTGACTCCTTTTTTTTTCTCTTTCACCCTGTGAAATGCGTTACACATACAACCTCGCCTCGGAGAGACGAGATGGTTATGTGGGACTCTCAGGGAACTCTGCATCAGGAGCCCTCTATCCGGCCAAGATGGTAGCGGCGGGGGTATACCTACTAAAATTCCGGGATGCATCCTCCACGCCGACTGAGGCTTCGCGGGTGCCCTAAGGAATCCTCCGCTAGGCTTCGGCGTCAGCCCGCTATTGGGCGCCCGCCAAAGGAGACGACCGGGTGCATACAGTCGACTCCGCAGTCGGGCAGCTCCGGCAAGCGCGACTCGGAGCCCCGACTCTGACCCGCTGGACCCACCAGCAGCAACGTGCTGCACACCCAGCACGTCATTGAGGGCAGAGCCCTGACGACAAATTATTCGGAAAATGTATAATAAATGTCTTGCAAAAAGGCATACTTGTGTTCATCAATTCAATTAAAAGATGATGTTTTTATTTTTAGATAGTAACGAAAGATCTCTTGAGGAATCTCAAAATATAACAGAAGAAGAAGGATTTGAAGAATCGTAAGTATTTATCATGATTTCATAATAAAGACTTTTAAAGAATTAAATTTAGCTGTGAGCTTTAGGCGGAATATAGATTATTCAATTGAATTTGTACCTTTGATTCAGTAATTATTTCTGGATTAATGACACTTAAATATTCGTCGTGTCTGCAAAATTTGCATAAATTATAGGGCGACATACTATGTAGATACTAAGTGTGAACGAGACAACTGACTGACTTGTCCTTCTGATAGTCAATAGTTTTCTTCCAACAGACGGAGATTAGACGCTGTCACGGAAGATTTGGAAGAAGAAGAGGAAATAGAAACACCACCCAGGTAAGCTTTTTAGGTCAAATTAAATTATTATCCAACTGTTGAATATAAAACAAAATAAGGTATCTATCCAATGGCCAGAATTAGACAATAAGTCTGGATATAATGATACTTTTTTTTGGCTTTTTGTAATTGATTCCTCCAGTTTTTATGGTGACTGTTCCACCATCATAGTTACGGTATTTGGTACGGTATACATAACATCACGCCTATAATCCCCGAAGGGGTATGCAGAGTCAAGGGGCAGCAGGCCCCTTTAACCACATTCAGCCAACAATTAAACTGGGCCGGGTTAGATGGAAAATTATGAAAATGTAGTGACATGTGGCTTGTCGCCTACATAATCACACACTCAAAGCTTGATATACCATTAGTTGCCTTTTACGACATGCTAGGCAAGAAACACAGTTGGCACATTGTTTTTTCTTCCAGACCAACAAACACAAAGACACTAGGGACAAATCTGTTAGATGTTTTATTCAGATCGCTCTTAACAACAAACTAGAAATAGAAATAGAAATATCTTTATTTATGTAGGCTCCACATAAGCACTTATGAATAGTCATAATAATACAAAATAAATATTCTACCGCCAGGTTCAGGACGTTGATTCTACCGAGAAGAACCGGCAAGAAACTCGGTAGATGGAATGTAGGTTTTAAAATTAATAATATTGTTTACCTTTCCGCAGGAGTAGAACGGAGAACCCGCTGGAAGGCCCTAGCTGGTTATTAGACAGACCCAGCAGCACTAAGGTACGTTATGATAATTGGATATTTTACAACATTCCTTTCACACGTCTCATCTCATAATGCCAACTTCGCAAATTGACAACTTTTCAGAATGCCAACTTCTCGAAATGCCAACTTCTCAGAATGCCAACTTCTCAGAATACCAATTTCTCACAATGCCAACTTCGCATAATGCCAACTTCTCAAAATGACAACTTTTCAAGGGGCAGACTGGTAGGCATAAAAATTACTAAAATCTAAAAAATCACTATTTTATGTACCCCTAGACCGTATAAACAAATAATAATTCATATTATTACTAGGTAACGGGCAAAAAAATAAAAGTCTCAAATCAAAGTCAATCACATTGTAATGTCATCATTGTACAATATAACCGCGAGTCCAAATATTCTTTACTAGCTGTGCCAGCGGTGTCACCCGCGTTTATGGTTAATATTATAAAGACTATTTCCGTCATACATGATTTCTATGTAACTTTAACCATTAAGGCTGCACACGCGAAGGAAGCTTAAAAAATGGAGTAACTTCTCCCGTTATCCCAACATTTCCCTTCACTACTCTGCTCCTATTGATTGTAGCGTGATGAAAAGTATACTATAACCTGCCCAGGAGTATGAAGAATAATTGTACCAAGTTTCGTTAAAATCCGTCGAGTAGCTTTTGTTTCTATAAGGAACATACAGACAGACAAAAATTTTACTGATTGCATTTTTGGCATCAGTATCGATACACTAATCACCCCCTGATAGTTATTTTGAAAATATATTTCATGTACAGAATTGACCTCTCTACAGATTTATTATAAGTATAGATTTATATAGGTTTCAAGGAAACACTTATAAATCGTCAAATACATGTAAAGCCACAGCTATATGATTCTACCACCGCTTCGAAATGTTGTATCTACCAAGAAGAATCCGGAAAGAAACTCGGTAGTAACTCTTTTCAATACAATTTATACAAGGTGTACAATCATAATTAACTTTGAACCACGTTTTATGAATGAGATGAAAGTTGGTGGATGTCCGATTTAATTATATCATCATCCTCCTAACGTTATGTCCCGTGCTTAGACGGGGTCCGCTTAGACCATGATCCAGGATTTAGCGAGTCTGGTAATTACATTGAAGCGACTGCCGATCTGACCTTCGTAACCCTAAGATAGGGGAACCAGACAATTTTTGGATCATGGTTACAAATCCAAAGTTTGAATTTGCAGGTTTCATCACGATGTTTTCCTTCACCGTCGAGCTAGTGGTATAAGTACGTACATAGACTTGAAAAATCCAGAGGTACGTGCCCGGGTTTGAACCCGCACTCCTCGGTTAAGAGGCGCGTGTCCTTACCATTGAGCTACCACCGCTACTATTTAATTATATATCACAGTTTATATATCTCTCAATCAGTTAGTTTGTGCTGACTCATGTTAGGTTAACTATGTGGAGTACGTGCTGTGTTTTACAACGTGCGACAATGTGGCGCATGCAACATTAACACATTCACTGCCATTACGATTTTCACGATGTTTTCTTGGATGCCGTCTACAATTAGCGAAAGAAATTGAACTCGCCAGGCGAGTCATCGACACTGTAATAATTATTTGAATTAACTCTCTAGGCGAGTCGGTGGCACTGAATGTGTTAACAAAGTAAATTAGAAGATTTTTCATATTAATAATGGTTGGTTGTTTATATCATATCAAACTAATGATAAATAAAATCTATGAAACTATCACAAGGGCACATGACCCTGGCCACGAAACCAAGGGTCGCGAGTTCCAATACCGCTAGTGGCAAATGTTTTGTGTGATGAACATGGACATTTGTACTCGAGTCATGGCTGTTTATAAACATATTTAAGTATGTCTATCCGTTCACCTAGTATCCATAGAACAAGCTTATGCTTAGTTTGGAACTAGTGAATGAGGGTTTTTTGAAATAAAACATCCAAAAGATGGCGTAACTGTGACGTACGGTCTTGTCACCCTCCACATTGGTAAGTTTTGAAAACAAACTGACATGCTGTCAACAAAGAGCCAATAGTGACAGTGATAAGACCATAAGACTCCTTTGTGCCACCTGGCGGATTTTGTATTTGTGAAAACCCTCATTAGTGTGTCAGTCTGGAGATTTATGATTTCTACTGGAATTGTTACCTTTATGTTCTAGTCGAAGAAGAGATCCCGTGGGAATTTAGAGCCGGACTCGACGACGGAGTGCGAGGAGACCTCCAGCGGCCCTCAGTCCGGCTCGGGCCAGACGAACAACGACTCTGAGGTATTATTTTTAATATGTTTCGTTTGTATTTTCATTTGACATATTTTTTACGAGCTATCAACATTCTGTTGTGGCCATTTTGTATAGAAATTATTATATTGACTGGCCCGATGGTCGAGTGGTCAGAGACCCTGGCCACGAAACCGAGGGTCGCGGGTTCGAATCCCGCTAGGAGCAAATGTTTCGTGTGATGAACATGGGCATTTGTACTCGAGTCATGGATGTTTATAAACGTATTTAAGTATGTCTATCCGTTCACCTAGTATCCATATCACAAGCATAAGCTTAGTTTGGGACTAGGGAATTGGTGTGTCAGTCTTGAGAATTTAAATACTCCATTGTGATTTCATATCTTCCTTTCTACGTGACACAGACGCTTGTTGCTAATACATTTTTTTTCCCATTTTTCTAAAACCCCCAACGAGGCTCGATGACAGTACGGTGATTGAAACCCCAAGCGCGACTCTCGTACTTAGCCTTAAGCAAGGCTATCGGATTGTAACTCAGTGGCGTATAACATCTGCCGTTGATAATGTTCTCTTAACCGATATCGGTCACGGTGGCCAATCTCAACGAGGATTAGCCATCTGCGCAGGAGATGATAGTGCACAAGTGTGTGCGTAAACACAGGTGCACACTCTATTCCTTCACTCTCATAGTCCGGTGAGACGGCTATTTAACATGACTGGTGAGAAGTCAGGCGCAGGAATACAGCTTAACGTGCTTTCCAAGGCACGGGAGTGATTAAACCAACTTCCTGAAACCGGGCTGTATCTGAGTTTAATATTGAAATACCCAGCCACAAATTTTTGGCCCGACCCGGGATTTGAACCCGGGACCTCTTGGTCTTCTGACGGCGCATGCTACCATTAGACCAACGAGGCATTCAACTGACTGACTTTGATATTAGCTATGAGGGAAATGTGAAAGATCGCTGATGCAGCCCTGACTCAGTTGCAATACATGCCCTTTTGACAATGCTTACTCCTTCGGGGATTATGGGCGTGATGCTATGTACGTACATGGACTAACTATGACGGTTCCCGCAGAAGGAGAACGCGCCGCTGTCGGTGCGTGCGTGCGAGTTCACCCCGACGGTGCGGCGGCGGCGGCGCACGTCGTCGCCGCCCTCGCCCGTGTTCTCGCCGCGCGCGCACCCGCCGCGCCGACCCAGGTACTAGACCTAGTACCCTTTTATCTCTGAATCGGAAAAGTGGTGGTATAAGAATATAATAAGAATTTTTCTCTTTGGAAAAAGAGTTAAAATGTACAGCTACTGTTATTGCTAACTGTAACTGCTTCGAATCAACCGAATCCAATTCGAATCCGTAATACGGACGCGCGCCTAATGAAAGAGTTGTCGTAGATCTGCTATAAGTAGTAGGTTTTCTAAAAGGGTATCTTAAATAAAATCTTATTTAATGGAAATTGTGTTTTCGAATTATGTAGTTGTACATTATACCTGAAGACATTGTTTTTTTTTTGTCAGATTGGTCATATGTTGTCAGAACAAGCAACTAATTAGTTTTTTTATGCACATAGCACGCTATCATCACGATGCACCTTACTAATGAAATACTTAAAGATTAAATTCTACAACAGATGTTTAATTGATGTGCCAGGATTATTCATGTCCGGTAGTAACAATGTCATGACCCGCGCGCAGCACGAGCGGGCGCGTGCTGAAGGTGCTGGTGGCGAAGATGCGCCTGGACGAGGAGGCGTCGCCCCCCCGCGCGGGCGGCGCCCCCCGCGCGCGCCGCGCCCCCCGCGCGTGCGGCGCCCGCCTCCCCGCGCGCGCGCCCGCCGCGCCTCGACGCGCCCAGCCCCAACGGCTCCACCGACGCGCGCGTCATTGTGTCGTGAGTACTTGCTGTGGTGAGGTCAAGCCGCCGACGGCTCGGCGCCCTCTCGCGGATTCGGTCATTGAGCGAGTACTAAATGTCGGCATACTAGCGCAGGGGCGTTCTTAGCATATTTAGGACCCTAAAAATCGCACATTTCGAGTACCACATTCCTCAAGGTCAGAAAGTGGGTGATTTATACCAGCGCGCGGCGGAGTCGGGCGCAACTTAAGTCATCGCATGCGCCACCGATTTTCTTTAACCCTTTCCACGCCACGCTTTTTTCCGAAATTCGTGTCCCTAACGCCACGGCCTTTAGAGACAAATTATAGTAGGGCAGCTACGATATCCTATCGAGGTTAGATAAAACAATATATATTTTTATGATAATATGTATTGCTTTGAATTACAATCATGATTTTACTTAAATATGGAACAAATAAAGCAATTTGGACTCTATTTAGATTATTCAATGTAATTAGAACGCAATAAATGTATCTTAGAGGAAATCCCTTGCCCATCACTATTTGTCTGATATATCAGACGTTGGCGTATCTATCAGTTACAAGTTCTTTCAAGTTTTAGTGAAGCGACTACTTCCGGTTTACCTAACATCGACAAGTTTGTAACTGTACCAATATAGATAGATAATAATATATAATTTTTACTTACCTGTTGAATGTTTAAATTTAAATCGTCACTTTCAAAGTCACACCTGTCTTCTCCCTCTAATATTCTAATTAATTCCTCGGTGGTAGTCATTTTTGTAGTAAGGGGACTTACGAGTAACACGAAGTGACTGACGGGATATAATGATAACAAATATATCATTATTGTGTAGGGTAGGTTTAAAAAAAAATCTCAAAATACCTTCAATTCACATCACTAAATAAATTGTTCTAGAAGCATCCATCGCCTCTGAAGTCATTTCCTGTCTGATATATCAGACTTTGGCGTTTAACCTAAGTTATACAATTCATTACGATAGTGTTGGGGAAATACGATGTTTGTTAAGTAAAATTTAAAAGAAACGCATGCAGATTTTTTATTACGATTTCGCGAATGAAATTACATAAATAAATTAAATTCTCCAGACTGACACACCAATTCCCCAGTCCCAAACTAAGCTTATGCTTGTGCTATGGGTACTAGGCGAACGGATAGACATACTTAAATACGTTTATAAACATCCATGACTCGAGTACAAATGTCCATGTTCATCACACGAAACATTTGCCCCTAGCGGAAATCGAACCCGCAACCCTCGGTTTCGTGGTCAGGGTCTTTGACCACTCGACCAACGGGCCCAGCCAAAAAAGAAAAGCACGGAAAGCAGATTTTTATTACGATAAAAGAATATTGTCATTAGGTCATTCCTAAGTATAAAAAGAATTAAATATACCAACTATTCAATGTTAATATGACTAAAATAGTAGCGATAAATTATGTGTTGGTAACGTCACTATTGGTCCCATTTATCAGACATTGGCGTTAGACATTAAGGTAAATATCCCTAAAATTATGACCATAAAAAGGGGTTTGTGTTTATTAAAAATTAAAATAGAAAGGGGATCAGCAATTGTACCTTTATTTTGTACCTTAGATATTAAATGTTTGAAAATACCCACACAAACTTTATTTAATTGTACCAGGCAAGTAAAAACAACATATGTGTTTCTATGTCTTTTTGTCTGATATATAAGTCGCTAGCGTGGGTGGGCACGGAAATGGTTTTGTCTGATATATCAGTCATTGGCGTGGAAAGGGTTAACGCGACCAAACACAAAGGGTTTACTATCCACTTTAAAGTGGTAGTATTGTTCATACTACCACTTTAAAGTGGTGCTGTTGTACTCCACATGTTACACTGGTAAACAAACACTTTATTACTGCCAATCGGTTCAATAATGAACGTAATCGATACTTATAATAAATCTGTAGAGAGGTCAATTCTGTACATGAAATATATTTTCAAAATAACTATCAGGGGGGTGATTAGTGATCGATACTGATGCCAAAAATGCAATCAGTAAATTTTTTGGTCTGTCTGTCTGTCTGTCTGTCTGTCTGTCTGTCTGTATGTTCCTTATAGAAACAAAAACTACTCGACGGATTTTAACGAAACTTGGTACAATTATTCTTCATTCTCCTGGGCAGGTTTATAGTATACTTTTCATCACGCTACAATCAATAGGAGCAGAGTAGTGAAGGGAAATGTTGGGGAAAACGGGAGAAGTTACTCCATTTTTTAAGCTTCCGTCGCGTGTGCAGCCTTAATGGTTAAAGTTACATAGAAATCATGTATGACGGAAATAGTCCTTTATAATATTAACCATAAACGCGGGCGACACCGCTGGCACAGCTAGTACTAAATAAAATAATCAAAAAACAATACGACATGCTATTTCAAACCCAAATATCACCTCCCAGGGAAGTCCTCCAACTGGAGCCCCAAAATTACGCGTCAGGCGACGCCCTCAACCACAACATGTCGCGCGACACGCCGCCGCGCGACCACGGCGCGCGCGAGTCGCGCGGCGACAGCGTCGCGTCGCGCGACAGCCCGGCGGGCGCGCGCAGCGGCAGCGCGATGTCGCGCGACAGCCGGGACAGCGACGAGGGGCGCACGCGCAGGCCCAGGAAGGCTATCACGTATAAGGAGAAGCCGCTTAACAGGTGAGCGGCGGCACTTGCGTTTTTCTCTTGTTTTATTCGGTAAATCGACAGCTCAATTTGAACACAAACACTCAAGCTATACATTTTTTAACTAAGATGTTATTCTATAATTTACAATTAATTAAAAGTCTTTATTAAAGTTACATACTTATTTATTAGGACAGCCAGAGAAAATTACATTAGATCTTATACAGGATCACTGTTGATTCTTAAATCCGTAACACAAGCGATTAAGCTACTTACCTCAGAGTCAGATCAATGTATGTGATGTAGTCGAATATTTATTTAAATTTATATTTATTATTTAAATATGTCATTGGTTCCGGAATATTTTTTGTGGTTACAAAGTAAGCAATGATATTTTATTTTACATAATCTATGGTAAATAAAATATTATTGGTTGTCACAAATAAAAAAAAATAGATCGTAACATAATCTATGGTAAATAAAATATCATTGGTTGTCACAAATAAAAAAAAATAGATCGTAACATTCCAATTTAAATAAAATATGTACCTATGTAAAAGATAAAAGATTTTTCTAAAGAAGAAATGTTCTAATGGAGGATCATTTTGTTACAGAAAAATGCGAAGATGATGCGGTTTCAACAAACGATACTGCACGTCTGCTGGGACTGACGAGCGAGCCGGCTGTACCTGCGAACACAAGACTGGAGGGTTTGCTTAGACGCCCAGTGGCTCTCAAATTGTCAGTACAAAGAGTTCTTGGATGTGATTATGATGGATGACTGTTGTATGATCTAGGTCGTGTAGCTTGTTTAATAATTTAAAAATATTGAACGCTACAATACTATATTGCAATTATGATTAAGCTATACAGACACCGTCTGTTTATGAATTTCAGAGATTAGTCTTTATTTAAAGTTCGGTTCTCTCTGCCTACCCCGCTAGGGAAGTGGAAGTTTAGTTAGTTAATTAAAGATCATTTGTGGCCAACTATGGTTACTTAACTTGCAACTTTACTTGCGCTGTTCGCTACGGTATGTTAAAGTTTTAATGTACTACATACGAGTATGAGGAAAAAGAATAATTTAAATGGCTACAGTTTGAGAACCGCTGGTGTACCTAGTGTGATCACCCGGAATTATGTCAAGCTTCAGTAAAGAACTTTGAGTGTATTAAGTTTCTCTCATACAAAGCATTCTAACAGGAAGTACTCATATAATTAGATGTAGAGAACGCATATTTTAAATTAGTACTTAAAGCTGAAGTATGTATGCGCCAAAAATGCTGTCATTGTAAGAATAACCTGATTTGAACAATTAAAGTAATTTGCTAAGGCCGGGGCGTGTAATACAGCGGGTAGCGGGTAGATGGTGTGTGGAAAAAAGCATACATTTGTTATTATCTCAGTCGGAATCCAGTTTGGCGCGTTTTGGCGGGAATTCTAAAAACTATTTTTAATTTCATATTTTTTTATTGAAATTCGTATTTAAATAGGATCTATCTATGAAACAAAATCAATTCCAAAAATTTGTCAACATCCCTATTATATACTATAATAATAAACTTAAAAGTTTATTTCTCGCTCGCTTCCGCTCCTCTTCCCGCTGTTATTGTGACTGCAGCCTTACGCTTGTTTTTAAGGACATTCATGCAAGCCAATTTATATCGTATCTATAGTGACATTAAATACATTTTGGCTTGCAACAAATATAATTACAACATTGCATTGGTCCAGAGATTTAAAGTATATTTTGGATTTTAGTGAAAGTATTAATTTCCCACCGATTGTTTTTTACAGTCAAAATATTTCGATTATAGACCGCTAAGAGAATGCTTCTATGACAATTATTATTTTGACATAACTATTAGACTTCGGGTCAAAATTGTATGTTTGATTATAATCATGGTGAATTTTTATCATAAATAATTTTTTTATTTAATTTTAACATCCATTTTATTGTGAATTATACTACATCAATATTTGACATTGAAAATAATCTACATTGAAGTAACAAATAAATAAATTATTGATATTTTAATACACAATGTTGACTTAATTATTCTGTCAAAGCTGCAATAGGCTCATCCTCTTAGCAGCAATCTGAATAGTTAATCTGCTTTGAAAATAATTGTGACAAAACTTTCAACTCAAATCCGCACTTCTTACTAAGTATTTTTATATATAAATTATTAATTTATTTATGGTAGTTTATTATTGTCTAATTAATTATTCGATTCTCGGAAATAAATAGCATACAATCATGTCTGGTCAGTCACATACATTTTAGATTTCGTATAGACTTGACACAGACAGATGTCGCTACAGGCATCATTTAGACTGATTGAGAGATAAAACCGAATAAAAACGTTATATTTCATTTAAAAAATATTTTTTTTCGTAAAATAAATTATTTACGTCATTTCTTAGATAATTTATTAAATTTAGATGAAAAACATGTTTATAAAATATTTTCTTCAGAAGCAAACCAAAATAATCTTTGTTTTAAAACCATGAATTTTACACAGATGGCGTATTATTACTAAGAAATAACTAACCTGTGCTTGTAGCGTCATCTCGTGTTATTCCTGACAAACAGACTAAACTTTGCTGTAGTTCCAACTACTCACCACTGTCGCTGTTCTTGCGCGAGTTAAAGCGGTAACTTTTCAAGTATGGGCAGTGACCCTCTGTTGTACGTAGTATATTATTACTCTGTGATACAATTAAGAGTTATCCATAAAACAATCCACGATAGTTTTCCTTCCTTACAAACCAGATCACTGCCCGTATAGTGTAAACAAATGACTCCGTAACGTAAACATAGGTCCAAAAGTAAGTAACAAGTTAGGGTATTTACCATAGATCGCAGAGTAGTAACAAAAGAAGGACTCCGCGCTGCCATACTAAAGCGTGTAGCCACCTTTATGCATGTGAGTGAACTGGAAATCGGTAATTTGGAGCGCTTATGTCAATGTATGACTTAAGTTGCGTGTCAAGTTCCTCGGGTGTCTCAATGGCGCGGAGTCCTTTTTGTTTACTAGTCCGTGGCATAGATAGAAGTAAATACGTGGTTTATTTTATCTATAAATTAAAATGTTGATTAATAATTAAACTGTTAATTATAAAGATAATCACAATTGTATTTGTATTATTAATGTTTTATCACATTGGTTCTAACTAAATTGGTATCCTTTTTAATCATAACTTAGATTTTGAGCAATAAAAAGAGTTTTATCGGTCACTCGCAGGTTAAGTAGCGCCGGTCAGGCTAAGTTGTTCGCTAACTTAGCTATCGGCTTTTAAGTTACGATTTAAGTGGATGCCGATGAAATGATACCTTGCCTGTAGATTGCGGAAACACACAAATCTTGTCTAGTATAACTACACTATTATAAAAGACATAACTATCTAAAATTAAAGTAACTAAATTATAATTTTAGATAGTTTACAACAGCCATACTCAACCTTTTTTTTTTATAGCGGCCATAAATACGATTCAGACATGGTGTCGAGGGCCGCAAGCAAAAATTATTTAGGTCTTAATTAAAACGTAATTCAATAAAAATGATTTACAGTAAATTTTAAACTTCAGGTGAGCCTTTCACGGGCCGCAGGTTGAGTATAACTGGTTTTATATATCATACGAAAGTTATAAAAACAAATGGTTTTTATGAAAAAAGAACTATTTCTGTTGCCGACTGTTCTAACCGGCACTACGGAACGAAGGTAATTATGCTGAGGCAAGATTTGTGATAAGGGGAAGTTTAAGTATTACGTAAGCAGATTTTTTGTTTTTATAACCTCCCCCATTGTTAGCAAAAGTTAACAAAGGTCTTATACTCCATGCTCACGTAAGCATTGGTCTAAATTAGTTATTGCAAGACCTGATCATATTTCTTGCTGACATAATCGCAATACGGATGTTGACTTGCTTTTGTAATTGATTTTGTTTCATAGATAGACCTTATTTGAACACGAAAATAATTACATACGTCAAATTTCAATAAAAAAATAACTAGGTAATTAAAATTTGTTTTTAGAATTCCCGCCAAAACGCTCCAAACTACCACGTGACTATGATTACGTCACAGACCGCTAAATAATCTCGCACTCTGTTTTATAGTTAACCTGATATTGAGTGAGCTTACGAATATGTCTGTCGGTCAGTGACATCAGGGTATTAAATAACGCAATTTAAAACAATTTTCTATAATTTATTACGAATAAATAAATTCTTAAAATGATAATATGGGTTTTTAAATACTATCTGTATAAAATATAACTTTATATGAATTGGTAAAATGTGTCAACATCCCTATTCAGACTCACCAGTTACCCACTAAAAGTATACAAACCAAAGACCTCACCCCCTCATTTTTGCTTACGTAAATGCTTGAACAGCCCCATAACATGTGTTATTATTTGTGATATATGTAGTGTACCTACCCTAATAGCCATTATAGAAGTAAACCATTCCATTGGATTGAACAGTTAAGTGCCTCGACTTTGCTATTTTGATACAGACGTATATGCGACTAGTTTTACCTATATGACGGACGGACTCAGCCCGAGTGGATAGCAAAACCATTTAAGTAAGTAGTTAAATATTTATGTTAAGTTTAAGAGGGCGTTTAAGACCTACTTAATACACACTTCCGTGAAAACGTCCTTGCATGGGAGAATGAGTTTTCTTAGGTATTACATTTACGTTCCCTATATAATATCTTGTTCATCTTAGGTAAAACTAGTCTGTTTAGAACAAATAGATTCTCGCTAACATTTTCGGCAAACTTTGGAAAACTTAAGATCCTACTTTTTTAAGTTTTCCAAAATTCGAACGCAATCCCTATGACTTAAACTATTAAAAATAATTTATTTCATATTAAAATGCGAGATATTTGCATTCTTGTAATAATATCACTAGAACCACAAAGTAAGCTTACAAATGAGCGACAGATACATCAGCGACTGTCGCCGACAGTGAGACTACGAGACTGGCATCTCCACTCGGGCATCAGTGCGTGTAAAAAAAAGTGTCTATGCTGAATAATCGGTTCTTTGCCAGTCATCTGCAGGAATAAGTGAGAGACATCTCTTGAGAACAGTGGCGGATTTACAGTCTTGGCCGCCCTAGGCCCCAGGCCATAACTCTCGGTACTAAAGCGTCATCACTTACACACACTTAATTTTTATTACGATTGGCCGCCTCTAATATCTGGTCGCCCTAAGCCCGGGCCTACTGGGCCTTAGGGTAAATTCGCCACTGCTTAAGAACAATATTATACTTAACTTTTATATATTTATAGTTAATATCTCGCGCTAATCCGGCGTCACACTTGGCCCCGTGCGGGAGCCCTAGTGAGCTGCCAATGACCAGATACGGTATAGCTGTGAGAAAAGGAAGTAGGTCAGACGGGATCCTACATGGCGTGGTCATGTTCGGTTGCAGACATAATGACGCGTATCTGAAAGCATACCGAATCCATTCCTTGTGGTAGCAATCCTAATTCTAATTTTAATAAAAAAAAATTATGTAATCCGCCTTTTGTTTGTTTAATCGAGTTGTTGTTAGGTAACCAATTGTAACGGCTTTATTCAAATATAATTTATACAGAAATGTTTTGTGTTGTATTATTTCTAAGAAATCTATTGATACTCGCGTATGACCCCTTTATAGTACAGCTCATATTGACCTGGGTGTCCTGTGAATCCAGGATAGATTTAACGATGACATATGTCCTTGAGATCATTAAGTTTAGATGACGAAAACATATTGGACTATGGTTACTAATAGATAACGGAAGTGTCTATGCCTATGATCAGATAACACCGTGTATTTTTGGTTGGATATGATATATTCATTGTGCCTGTTGTAATTATAAAACGGCAGTTAAGTAACATAGAATAAAAAAAATTAGTTATTCTACTCAACTTTATTAAATAGATATAATAATAATCATACACACCATAATTAACAACTAAAATTCGGGTTTCACGTCTAACATCAAAATAAAATTAATAAGTATCAATTAAGTAATTAAATTTTAATACAATCTACAGTAAAACTTGGAAAATAATGAAATGTTTCTTTTACTACTACAATGTGAACATGAATCAGGTACATAATTTGAATGAACCATAAACAACATGGGGGCGATCCATAAATTACTTACATCTATACTAATATAATAAAGAGAAAAGATTTGTATTTTTGTGTGTGTATGTTTGTAATGAATAAACTCAAAAACTACTGTGCCGATTTCAAAAATTCTTTCACCATTGGAAAGCTACATTATCCGTAAGTAACATAGGCTATATTTTATCCCCATATTTCCACGGGAACGGGAAATACGCGGGTGAAACCGCGGGGCGCTGCTAGTTACACATCTAAAGGGGCGAAGGTGTTCACGGGGCAAGAAGAGGGAGAAGTCTAAGTTTTGTAATGTAACGTGCGTCAATCTAAAGGAAGTTACATTAATCTATCTATAGTATCAAAAATTTTAACTTCAAAACATTCCCGTTGGTCGAGTGGTCAGAGCCTGGCCACGAAACCGAGTGTCGCGGGTTCGAACCCCGCTAGGGGCAAATGTTTCTTGTGATGAACATGGACATTCGTGCTTGAGTCATGGATGTTTATAACCGTATTTAAGTATGTCTATCCGTTCATCTAGTAGCCATAGGACAAGCTTAGAGCTTAGTTTGGAACTAGGGAATTGGTGTGTCAGTCCGGAGAAATGTATTTTATTTATTTATTCAAAACGGTATTTTTCAATTTCATTTCAATTTCAACATGTTCCCGTCACACAAGAGATGGAGGTAACATGTAATTGGAAATAACATGAAATTTGTGTGGCGTAATTTATAGATGCCCCCTATTCCAGTAGATAAAACGATTTACAAAAAGTTAAACATGTTCTAAATTATTACAGAAAAACTGTAAGAACCACAAAATGTATGGTACGTTGTCTTTGACTATTTTCATACAACATTTAAACGTCATAAATAAGATGCTAGTTACCATTTAACATTTTCCATAGAACCTAAACTGAACAACTACCCCCTGACCAAAAGGCCTTCAATGTATTTTTCTTCACCGATTAAATAAACCGTACCTATCTATTAATTTACGAAATAGTTACGGAATTAATGTTCATTTGTATCATTAATTATAATCCTTTCTAACCTCAACCCCATCATTATAACGACTTGAAAATAATTTCTCATAAAAAATACTATAAAATATTCACATCATAATCAGTCATTACCATCACCGTCATTTAAAATTAATTAATTAATAAATTTCACAAACCCATTAAATTTTTTTTTTATTTAATTAATAATTTGAAAAGCAAGATAAAAAAAATAAAACGGAACCAAAAATAATTTACAATGTTTATTACCATAACTACAAGACACTTAAACATAAACACTAAAACGAAATTAAAGTATTTTAAATACAGTTATGTAACTAACTAAAAGTTAAGTATAATGGCGTACGAATTTCTTCAGAGATTTTGACATAATCTAACAATTGCTTCTCTAGATTGTTCAATCAGTATTTCGACGGTAAGTAAGTACATATTGAAAATCTTAATGGTGCAAATGATCCGATATCCAATTGAGTCGGTATTACAGAGGATAGACAAGCCGAGCAAGTATGTCAGTGACTGCCTCCACAATAGTCGGCCGTTCGCTGACGTTTGCCTAAATGACACTGACAGTTGCCGTTAGTCATTTACTGTAACAGACTGTTGCTAATGGTCGCAAATAATTGCCAACCCTGTCGTAGTACCGCGAGTCAGCGAAAGTTGCTGATAGACGCCGACAGCGGCTGACAGTTGTCGACAGCCGCTGACAGTTTTCGACAGTTGCTGACAGTTGTCGACAGTTGCTGCTTATCGCCCACCGTGAATAATAACTAAGTTTTAATTAGTAATGGAGTAAAGTGATTGATAATTCTGAAAACTAGTGTTGCCGCTCGATAGGCCAATATCGATTGGCTATCGATGGCCTATCGATAAGTAGTCGAAGAAAAAACTATAGTATAAATATCGATAGTTCATTGGTTGGTAGCGATCGAAACTATCGATACTATCGATAGTTAGTATTGCACTAACAGAGACGTCGATACTATCCATAGTATCGATACTATCGATTGTCCTATCGATCGTATAGATGATTTTAGAGTTTAACTATCGATTGCAAAACTATCGATTTTTCGGCAACACTACTGAAAATGTCCTATTATAAATTCAGTACACATAGTACAATATTTGTAAGCAGGAATTAGATTTTCTGGCCTCGTTAGCTAAATTGTGTGGACAGTATTAACACTAGCTTAACGTACTATTCTGTTATGTCCTTAGGAATAGAGTTCAAAATTAGTCAAATCACTTATAATGCTGGCAATCCAGGACTGGCTTTCTCGTATTGGTAAACCAAGCAGGACAAAAGTCTTGCATATTTTATTATTTATACTTAGTTAAAAATATTCCTGGTCCTCCCAACATCTTGCCCAAGGGAGAGGACGCTTCCTGCAAAATCCTAATCGGAACTGGCAGATCACATATTACTTTTAACAAATCAAATGGTTGTCTTTCAACATCAAGGCAACATGGTCCATGCACCACTTATACTTTCATAAATATCTAGTATATCTAGAAGTCTAGACTAAATCGAAACCTAGGACAGATTCCAATTTAATTGTCTGAACAGTCATCCAATTTGAATCCAAGCTATATTAGTTATTCCCAAAAAATTCAATGAACTAATTTCTTTAAGAATTTAAAGTTACCAAAAGGCCTAGATGTCAAATTGGTGAACTGCTCAGCTAAATCTATGAATAAATTAATTAATTACTTTACTTAAACGTCATTATATGGATTAAATTGTAATACGGAATAAATGTTAATTAATGGATAATAATTTGACAACATATTCTATTTCATTATACATACATACTTTGGCTACACTAACTTGCAAATGTATTAAATGTATTATGTAATAAAATAAATAAATAATAAATATCTGACAACATCACATACATTGATCTGACTCCGAGGTAAAATAGCTTATGCACGCATAGTTTGGTAAAATAATAAATAAGGGTCAGAGGATCTCGTGGTATAATTAAATATGTAATTTTACCACAAGATCCTCTGACCCTTATTTATTATTTTCATTTGCAACATGAAAAAATCAATACTTAATACTTTAATTTGGACTGGCTCAATGGCTCATTCGGTTGTGACCCTGCGCCAAGAGTTGTGGGTTCGATCCCCACCCAGGAAAAACATTCGTGTAATGAATACTAGTATTTGTTCTGTGTCTGGGTGTTAATATCCAATATTTAAGTACATATTTGTAAATAGATCTACTAAATATCTACTAAACCGTAATAACCACTGTTGATTCTGATATCCGTAACACAAGTGCTTAAGCTACTTACCTCGGAGTCAGATCAATGCATGTGATGTCGTTGTATATTTATTTATTATTTAATTAATCCGGTCTCCAGTCATAACTGTTACAACACATACTGTTGTAAATAAACAAGCTTGTTTAATACTTGATAAACTGAAACAACATTTGACAGTCAGTGTGGCCAGAGTATAATAAAAATACACGAGTATTTAATTCTAATATTGCGCCAAAAATACATTCACAATATCAATATTATAATATTAATAAGGATAATATAATACGGTTATCCCTGCCTACCCCGCTAGGGATGTGGCGTGAAGTTTAGTTAGTTATGGATATTTTTTTTTTATTTAAGTCTATTATAGCACAGGTAAAGGAATATGGAAACTGTTTTATCCTGATTATTGATCAACATAGAGAACTTCAAAATCATTCACCAGACAGAGATCTGATGGTAGTGTGACATCAATGTGTAGGAGCGCACTACAAAGTTCATACACATATTTCAATAAACATACTTCATAGATCCGAGTGGGGCAGTTAACAAATCAATTCACATACTTTTTATTTCTTTATGCAGAAAATCAGAATTCGAAAAGTGTCGAACTTAGCACCTCGAGACTCACTCGGCTTTCCAATTATTTGCGCATTCCATGGCGCGATCCATTTTGCGTTAAATCAAATAGTCGGCGCAGTGGTCTCCGCCTATGTTAGGTAATGAGCGAACGGATATTTCACTGAGCTTCCCATGTGTGGACGTATGGGCGTGTAGGCTGATCGCGTAACACAATTGTATGACTTAGCTGGGCGGTGCAGCGTGGCCGGGCTGCGGGGCAGCCGGCTCGCTGGGCCCGGCGGGCGGCTCCGATGATGAGGACTCCTTGAAGATACATCCATTCATACATAAGTTAATACATACTATCACGCCATATAGATTTTCCAGAGCATTTGTTAATGATGCTCTGCGAAAATGACTAACTGCAAATATGTCTGTCAATCTGTGTCAAAACCCTGCTGAAACCCTGGTTTCTGAGTCACGCTTACGCCAATGTGGATGGTAAGCGGCGCGGGTCACGAGCTAAGTGTTGCCTTGAACCGCTAAATAATGAAAACTGCCCGCGTTTACCACTCGCGTTGATTACCCTCCGAATACGGTCTTACGAGACGCACTTACCACCCGCGCGAGCGCTCAGCGTGACTGTGTAACCAGCCTAAGGGTTTCAGCAGAGTCCTTCCATCTAGAGCAGGGGTGGCCAACCGGTCGATCGCGGTTATTAGTCCAGCCGATCATAGCAAGAAATAAACATAACGTTTATTACACATTACATTACGAGTATGTACTAACCTTCAGTGTAATCTCCATCTTGTATCAATAATCAGAAAATATTAAAACACCATTCTCGCTTGATACATGCTCATACGTTGGATTCCATAAGGTTGGAAATGTTCAACTACAAACCTTATTACATATTTTATTATTTAAAATTTAAGAAACACGTAATTGGTAGATGGCACTTGGCTCACATTGATTAAAGAGTAGATCTTTAGCATAATCAACTTGGCTACCCCTGATCTAGAGGGCCCCAGAAATCTGCCTCACACTACAATTTCTCGCTTTTAAGGGCCATCAAAAAGGCTACCTGTGTCTCAGCAACGGCAGGCGGCGGCCGGTGCTGGTGGCGGCGCTCCACGTGGCCAAAGCAGTGCTCGCACTCGTCGTCGCTGTCCTCCGAGTCCGACTCGCCGAACCGGTGCGGCTTCTCGTATATGCAGCAGCCTGTTGACCAACACAAAAGGATCGTAACAGCTGGTAATTCCACCTTTATACGGCGTCTCAAGTAGGGGAGACGGACATTTAAAGATTTAATCTTTGTCTCCTCGGGGGAGCAACTGTCAACGTCATCAACTGCCAACTTCAATACTTACTCACACTCACTTTCATTTTCCCGCTATTTCGTACTCCACGTTCCAGATACTCCAAGACGCTTATTTTGTTAATCAATTCAATAACTATAATAACAATTTGTAAACCGCTTTTTTCTAACAACCACCACAATTATGGGGTCCTATCACATAAATAACAGCTGGTACCATTACACATCCTAGTTTTATGAGGGCCACAGATAACCTCCAATAGATACCGTACGTTCACCACTTTGTTCTAGGTTCAAGTCACAATTTTAGGAGGTAGGAACGGGGTGCGGGGGACGTAACACTCATTCATCTAGTGATGTTCAATTGTATTGTGCAATGTCTATAGTTTTATCGATAAATTTATAATTATTCATATTTTATATGTAGATATAAATAAATTTGATTTTTTAGAGTTCCGTACCTCAAAAACGTACCAGACCGTACCAAAAAAAAACAAATGTTATTGTTTGGTGGTTGGTGTTAATGATATTTTATTCTATAGAATACTAGAATAGAAGAAAGAAAACTATAGAATATTGTATGGAATGCCTGGATTATATAAATTTCCGGCAACACATACATTGGTAAATATAAAGAAGGCACGACTGTTTCCATTACTCGTCTTCTATCCTTCATATAGTGAAAACTATCTTCTGTAAAATGTCTCGAACAAATGACGGTGTTTTTGCTCGGGAACGATCCATCACCGCGATATGTGGCATCGATCCATTTAGACTTTCTTTCAGACCCTTTGAAAATCTAAAGTAAATTGAGTTAGGACAATCTCTATTTTTTATCGACAATATCGATTCGACATACTGAAACGTACACAGTTACAACCCTCTTGTTATGCATGTCTATGCCAGAACGGGATAAAAATAGTGAAATGGGTAATGAAAGAAAGGGGTAGTGACAAAAGACATCAACGCGAGCTGACACTTGTCAAAATTTTTTTGCCAACTTTCAAAATTCGACCGTCGTAACTTGAGCTCCGTCTAGAATAAAATAGGTATTTATTTTACTTACCGATGAAAAGTTATGCCTTCTTTTTTTAAATTTTGATGTCCTGGAATTCTTCCCACACCATTTTACGGAACAGAAGGCCATTTTAACGTTTATTTATGCATAAATACTTATTAAATATAAATAAAAGTGTCTCCGTAAAGGCTGACGCGCAGATCTGTCTCTTAGTCGGCACTGAAGATGCGCGTGTATGGCAACTACTTATTTATGTAATAGCATAGATGCATGGGCGCACGTCAATCCTCTTAATGTGGTATCTATTTGGAGGTTATCTGTGATGAGGGCATATGCCTTCTCTCTTTGACAGCCCTGTCAAACAAGTAAGCAATGGTCCAGATTTCGCGTCAAACGCAGGCGGCGTGAATCTGATATTTTTTCAGGTCTGGGTGATTGTGGTTCTGTTGATTCTGAATTCCATAACAAAAGTAATTAGGATGCTTCCTTTGGAATCAGATTTATGTGAGTCATTCGTACCATTTTCGAACACGAAATAATCCAGCGCTTTCAAAAGCCATAAAACCCATAAGACTTAGATTTGACTGCATTCAGTAGTGACCCTACCTCATGCGCTAAGAGTTGTTGGGTTCGATCCCCACCCAGGAAAACATTCATGTGATGAATAATTATGTCTGGGTGTTAATATATTTAAGTACATATTTGTAATACCACTGTTGATTCTGATATCCGTAACACAAGTGCTTAAGCTACTTACCTCGGAGTCAGATAAATGTATGTGATGTCGTCGGATATTTATTAGATATAAGATTAGCATTCTTCATCAAACATCCTCACTCGAGTAACTGGACTTACATTTGGACTTCTTCTTGTTCATGTTCTCGTTGTCGACGGTGTCCTCGGTCCAGACGACCTTCTTGCGCTGCTGCGCGCGCGTCGATGTGGATCGCAGCGTGATCACCGCCACCGGCTCAGGATCCTGCACCATAAACATATTTCCATATGAAAATCCCTTTAGTGGCTTATTGCGTTCAGACAAGCTGATATAGCGAGAGAAGACTTTATGAGAATTTATTAAGGACTTCCCCAGGATTTTTATAATATAATCTTAATATATATAAATTACGCGTCACATTGTTTGTCCGTGATGGATTCCGAAACTATTTAACCGATTTTGATCAAATTTACACACCGTGTGCAGTTTGATCCAACTTAAAAGATAGGATAGCTTACATCTCAATTTATTTAACCCGATTGACTGTTAGGCGGAACGAAGTTCGCCGGGTCAACTATAATCTATAGATTAATACGTGAAGCATAATATTTTTATTCCTTTTTATGAACATTCCGCAGACGGAGGAGTATGCGATTTGGCATAGTTGACGTTTATACGTAGAAAGAGTGCAGAAAGCTAATGTTTTAATAGTTATTAATATTGTATTAGAAATTCATTAAAAAAAATTAATAAATTATATTCGAATTTCGTCCACTAGACAACCTGCTACATATAAATGTATAAACACTTAGTTAACAGAGTTTCACAAAATTATGAACATTATTAAAAAAATACAAAGAAAAACTACCTACTTATAACTAGTAACTTCACTATGCTTGTTTTAACACGCAGGGGCAGTCGCGTTATAACGTGAATGCAAACAGCGCTATATTACGCATACGGTGGATTTTATAATATCATATTATTCAAGTTAGACACGCACATACGCTCGTAGCATTTAGCGTGCACCCCGAGGTGTTAAAACTAGCTAGACTAGATACACCCAATCAGTCTGGTACGTTATTAAATTTAAAATCGTATTTTGGAATAGGCTTTTAGACTCAAATTTGTTTACAGTCCATTACTGATTACAAAAAAAATATTGTTTACGTATTTTTTACAAAGCAAAGATACAGCGCGTTAAAATACCGCGTGACGTTAGGTGCGTTACATTTTACCGTCTAAGTGACGTAAAGCGCCTCACTCCAGATCTTTGGAGCACTATGTCTTTGTCATTTCTCGTATATTAGGTATAGCAAAAAATCGTGTGCAATATTTTTTGATAATCTAACTTGAGAACTAAAGAAAATATTTGTGTTAGTGCACACATTATCCGCCATATTACTATTTTACAAGATACTAGCAGCGCCCCGCGGTTTCACCTGCATATTTCCCGGTCCTGTAGGAATATGGGAATAAAAAATAGCCTATGTTACTTCCGGATAATAAAGCTTTCCAATGGTGAAAGGATTTTTGAAATCGGCGCAGTAGTTTTTGAGTTTATTCATTACAAACATACACACACACACAAAAAACAAAAACACCAATATTTCCTCTTTATAATATTAGGAAGTATGGTAAGTTAAAATAAATAAGTAGGGTAGTGGTAGCTCAATGGTAAGGACACCCGCCTCTTAACCGAGGAGTGCCGGTTCAAACCCGGGCACGGTACCTCTGGATTTTTTAAATCTATGTACGTATTCATACCACTAGCACAACGGTGAGGGAAAACATCGTGATGAAACCTGCAAATTCAAACAACTTTGGATTTGTAACCATGATCCAAAAATTGTCTGGTTCCCCTATCTTAGGGTTACGAAGGTCAGATCGGCAGTCGCTTCAACCAGACTCCCTAAATCCTGGATCATGGTCTAAGCGGACCCCGTCTAAGCACGGGACATAACGCTAGGAAGATGATGATGAATATTAGGAAGTATAGATTTTCTCAATGGTAAACATCTACGATCATAATAAAGCAGCACTAACGTATAAATGATATCTCATTGATATAACTGACTTATCTATAGATACAATCTTAACCGTACACGACAGTTTCAATGCAAATTCATCTAAATCGGATTAGATTATTATCATGTTGTGAAATTTCTACTTATTTTTGCAGAGATGATCAGAGAAATAGGTACCTATTTACTTTACATTACGAAAATAAAACTCACTTTACGCCACTTCCCTAGCGGGGTAGGCGCAGAGAACGGAACGCCATATGGCACGGTCCTTACACACCTCAGTGGCTCGCTGTTCATACAAAAATAAATATTATATTATTAATAATATTGCCACATGTATGTGTTTAAGTGCCATATAGGTACATGTCTTATCTTACTAAAAATTAATGACTATTTGTAAAGGCTCACGATTTTAGCAAGTAAAATGAAAATTTTATGTTCGCTCTTGTTTATACTAACTTGAAACTGTTTGTATCAAATCCCTTCTTAATTTATGAAAGTGACAAATAGTTTTTGATGATATGTTTATTGATCTAAGTATATACGTTTAGCAATAATAATAATAAAAAACACATAAAATAATCAATGATCTTTATTTTTGTACATCAATCATAAAATCGTATCATACAGTTACAAACTTAACAATTCGTAAATTTAATACTGTCGAAATACCAAATCGAATACTAGTGAAATACCTACAATATGTTTGATTGTTTCATTGAATATTAACACACAAAAAAACGGAAGACTTATGTTATATTTTATTCTAATAATAATACTAACGGGACTAAAGCGATATGTATCCATTATATAATTTATGCACACGGTCGTCAAGCTGTCAGTACTATATGTTGTATATCACATTTTCTTCCGTTAGTATAACTTCTAGTGATAATGCTACGCGAAAGTTAAAATCATATAATATTCTGTCGCGCATGTATATTATCCTATCAAGTAATAGATATACCTACTTATATAATTGTGTAGTCAATATAATAAACCCTGTGTTAACAAGATAAAATTCACATTTATAAATTACGTCACACGTTAAGGGGACTGAGGTCAGGACGTGACTTCGTATGAGACGAAGGTCTGTGACGTCACAATTAGGTATGACGGGTTTTTTTTCTCCAGACTGACACCAATTCCCTAGTTCTAAACGAAGGTTACTATGGATACTAGACGAACGGATAGACATACTTAAATACGTTTATAAACATCCACGACTCTAGTACAAATGTCCATGTTCATCACACGAAACTTTTTCCCCTAGCGGGATTTGAACCCGCGCCCCTTGGTTTCATGGCCGCTCGACCAACGGGCCAGTCAAGCCCGCTGTACTATAGCAACACGCTGATTGGTCGAAAGTTGATTGTGATTACACAAAGTGTTTTATATTTTTGCATATAATACTACTTCTAAATGTTACAGGTTTTGTACTAACGACTTATATTCCTCGAACCTCAACCCATCATGAAAGCGAGATTTTAGTACATAGTTACATTTAATTAATAAAAAACTATCCGACAACTTTCTTTTCAAACAGATTATCAATTTTCGCTTCATGATATCCAAGGAAATTCATAAGAACGTCTCTCGTATGCTGTCCTAAAGTAGGAGGCGCAGTTCTAGCATAGTTGCCTCCCTCGCTGTACTCCGTAGGAGGGCCCACCATTTTCACCGTCCCAGCATCAGGATGTGGCAATTCCTTCACCAGTTCTATACTCTTCACATGCTCATCTTCAAAGACATCCTTCATTTTGTTAACCGGTCCATTAGGAAAAGACGCATTCTTGAACAATGTACTCCATTCTTTATTGGTCTTAGTCTTTATGACGTCGCTCAGAATCCTAATGAGCTCATCTCTATTCTTAACTCTGGAGGAGTTATCTTTGAACCTCTCATCTTTTAACAGTTCCTCCTTTTTGATGATTTGGCAGAAATCGACAAACTGTGCATTCGAACCCGTCCCAATAACTATATCGCCATCTTTCGTTTTAAAAGCTTGGTAGGGGACTATGTTCGCGTGGGCCGTCCCCCATCTCTTACCTTCAATGCCACAGTTCAAGTAAATATTTGCAATATTGATCATGCTAGATATCTGTGTGGACAGCAAGTTGCAGTCGACCTTTTGACCCTTGTTGGTCTTCTGCCGGTAGTAGATGGCGGTCATGATGGCCCCGAACGCGTGCAGGCCGGTCGTGATGTCAGTGATGGCCACTCCGGGTTTCACCGGTCCGCCATTTTGTTCGCCGGTTGCGTTCATGAGCCCGCCCATCGCAGCCGCTATGACGTCATACCTAAAATAATATATCACAATAATTTTAATTAGATCTTGATGTCATGTATAACAAACAAATTCAGTAGTAGTTTATAAATAAGGAATCTTCTATTGTCAAGTATAACTGACTGATTTTCCTTGATAATTTTTTAACAGTCAGGTAAAAAAAGTTGGTTAAATTACAATATGGATAATCTTGAAGTGTACATTTTTTATTGATAAATTTTTGTAAAGACTGAGAAAAAGACACTTTCTAATTTCATTTCCCAGACGAAGTCATTGCGAAATAGTATTTAACAAGCATTGATTATAAGCAACTTGTAAATAAACATAAACCATTATTCAAATATAGTCTTACTTTCAACATATCATATAGGCATTAGATTAAAATATCTAACAATGCAACATACCCAGGTTTCTTCGCATAAGGCCCAGATGGTCCGAAGCCAGTAATAGCACAGTATATCAGTCTCGGGTTGATATGTTTCAGCATCTCATAGCCAACATCCATCTGGTCTAGTTTACCAGGAATGAAATTCTCAACCAACACATCACATTTCTTCGCCAGATCATACATTACTTTTTTACCTAAAAAAATATATGACATATATTTTTGCTTCTTTTTTTAATTTTGGCTTAAAAATTCATGATTTTTTGACTGAGCTAGTACATTCGTAATTAGCTGATACATTTCTTTAGAAAAAACATTAGCACATTCTAAATAACAGATAGGTTTAATTCACACAAATATTTTAGTCTTAAAATATAGTGGCAATGTTTAACTTTTAAGGACCTTATCAAAATTAATAATCTAAGTATAAAGTAAAATACTTTTCTAATGTACAATATAATTCATTGTATTGTTGTAATGTTTCTAAAGTACTTTTTTGTCCTGACTATCTATACTAAGGTAATATTATTATATTATTGGTGGGTTAAGTAATTTCTGATTGATATATTCCATGAATGCCATTCATTCATTTTAAATGTTATACAATGTTCCAAATACTGATATGAACAGTAGAATGTAAATATTAGAGTAGTACTTGAGCGGTGGTATTATTTGTTTACAGTATTGTGATAAAAGCTACAGATGTTGATAAATTTATCATCAGTTGGAAACAAGATATGGGATTTTTATAACAAGAACATTTTTTCAAGAGCCTAGGTTGACATGAAAGGAATGTACTCATTCGCATCAAGTTGGCCGTCAATGACCTTTACGAAATGATATCACAAGCGCATCAAGTGGTACAGTCGCCAAAAAAATTTAATCGTATTAGTACTGCATTTTTTTTATGATTGAATTTTAACTAAGATGGTAGCGACCAGGACGGACGGACGTACGTGATAGCATTGCTAACGGTACTAAAAGGGTCTCTTTAGGGGTGCGGTGCAGTGAGGCAGGAGGGGTGGGAGCGGCCAACGCGAAGTGAACGCGTAGTATTTGTTTGTAATGTCTCAATATAGTAATATTGACGTTTTTTAAGTGTGTTTATATGTAGAGGGCAATGAACTAGCGCATTAGTTCCTTAAATTTAAAACAAAATTGTTACTGATGATTATATCTTGCCTATACTATATATGGGCTACTATATTGGAAAATTTCCTTTAGTACACTTGTTTAAACTGTAAGTAGGTATTTTGTTAAATTGTTTGACCTTCTTTTTCAATCAGCTAGTAAACAAACTGGTTACGGTAATTGTGTTCAATTGGCAATTACAAATCAATGCAACTTATAAATATTATCATGAAGTTGGAAGTTATTTTAAATCCAATAACTTGTTATAATGGTCTGTTACAAAATATCAAATTAAATACAAAAGCATTAACAACTTCAAACACACCCAATGTTTGTTATGCAAACAAGTCTAGTAAGTTAGTTTTAGCTTACCTTCTTCAGATTTGAAGTCCACACAGATGCTCTTCTTGTTCCTATTCACGCTCATGAAGTAGAACGAGTCCTTCCCTTTCGCCACGAACGGCGGGCCCCACTTCCTCGCTTCGTCGCCGTCCATACTCTCCACTTTAATCACGTTCGCGCCAAGATCCCCCAGGGTCATGGTGCAGAACGGCCCTGCTATTATCCGCGTCAGGTCCAACACATTTATATCGTCGAGTAACCCAGGCGTTTTAGTCGAAAAATGCGACTTAGTTAGCCGAAATTGATTAACTAGATTTAGCAAACGAATTCTTCCCATAGATGTCATCTCGACGACCTACACTCGAATAATAAGCCGCTCAACGCACTATCTCCGCGGAAACTAAACAGACATCAAGATAAGTGGCCGGGTAGCATGTATATAGACTAATGATAATAACAATAAATGAAGTACCTCTTGTAAGGGTGGTGCGACGGTCGCAACCGCAGTGCTGGTAGTAGCCATGTCTTCAGGTCTCAGTATTCGATCTCCCATCAAATTCGCACGCAATCTCACATCATACACTAAATCTGAAGTCGCTAAAGTTTAACTTAGGAAGGAGAAAAATACAGAATACTTCGCTCTAACCTCACTTCTGGAAATGTCATGTCAAAATCTGTCACAAGTGTGAAACAAATGTCAAATCATTACTTTTTCACAGAGATTTTAATAGCAATGGATTTGTGTTTTTTTACCAGCGATTTTAAAATCATACTTATTAGATTCTAATTGAATAATTCCCTTTAGTGAATCAAAGCGAAGACAAAATAACGAAAACTCAAACAAAATATATTATTACGTAATATTTAGTGACAAGGAAATATGATCTAATCAAATGATCGCTAACGCCTGACGTATTTTTGCTACTATATCACTGTTCAGTTTTTCATTAAAATTGCAGGCGCTATTTTAATATGAATGCTAGCTGATATAGAGTCGAATGCATATTATTATGTACATACATATTATCAAACAGATTTTGCAACTGGGCCATGCAGAGTCCAAAAATAAAATTGAGTTGCGTTAGATATAAAATTGTCCCCCCCGCTGGGGTCTTCGGTTTGGCGTACCGGGGGGCTTAGTAGGCCCTGGTGCAGGACAGGGCCGAAGCTAAGAAAGACCCCGAGGTGAGCTGCGACTGCTCGGCATTTCCCACCGAGCAGTTGCGGCACCGGCCGCAGCCCCCTGCGGCCGGGCTAGGATTGCCGAGGAAGAGGAGGAGCTGAGTTTGTCGTTGCTCGCCTCCCTATCCTCGGCAACCCGACAGGGGCGCACTGCGCTGCGTTGTGGTGGGTCGCGGAGGGATCTCCTCTCCCTCCGTGACGACAGTGCTCTGCCCTCAATTTAGGTCGCCGGGCGGAAGGCGGCCCCCTCTGACGAGACGCTCTCCGCGTGCCCTCTGGCTTAGCAGAGGGCACAGCGCGAGAGTGGGCCCACGACGCCGGTCACGGGGACGATCGGCGTCTGAATCCTGGGCGGAGTAGTTGAGACATGCTGGGTGGCCTGGCATGTCTCGACGTGCGCGCGTGCTCGGTGCTGTGCATCCGACGACTGATGGCGTGGGCTGCACAGCATCGACCACCGCCGCGCAAGGTGAGCCGCGCAGCCGGCATGCGCAATACCGGAGGAGCTGTCGTATAGTCCCGACAATAGGGATACCGGCTCCTCCGGAACTGCGCCGCGGGAGGCCACGTTGGGGTTTTAGTCGGTTCGAGTCCGACACACCGCCCTCTGCTTCCCCGAGCAGAGGGAGAGAGGGTGACGGCTCGTGGGAGTTTCCCCAACTAAAAACAAAAAAAAGATATAAAATTGTGAAAAAGTAGTGACAAACGGCTAGCTTGTCACTTAGATAATCACAACCCCAGCACTCAATACTCGTTTACTTACATCTTTAGTCGCCTTTTACGATAAGCTGTGCAAGTAACACAGATATTACCTATATTATTTTTGGATCCAAACTGACATGGGACATTAAAGATATATGCAAATAAATATAAAGGAATTCGGTAATAGTGCAATATAGACGATGTCTTATTTTTTTTCTATTAAAAGTATTAATAGAAAAAAATAAGACATCGTCTATAATGTAAACATACCTACCCTAGGCGAGGTTTCTAAACTTAGGCCTAGGGAAGTAGTGCAATAAGAAAACCACAGATAAAAATATACTTAGTTCATTAGTCCTCAGCACCTACAATTCTTGCACGTTAACCCAACAGCAAAATAAGAGTGTTTTGAACTGTGAAGAATTCATTGGAATAATTCCAGAGACCGATGCGTGGTGACAAAATATTCAGAAATAAGTGCGTGCGAAGTACAACGATCCCGTTGCCATTTTTAGAGTCTTCGAACGTGTCTAGCAGCCTTTGGAACTCTGATGCGGAAATGTAACGAGGTTGAGATGGCCCTTACAGTCGTTCGTCATAGAATTCGCTCTGAAAACATAAGCAAAAATAAAAAGCAGTTGATTGAGACAAATAACAATAACGTCACTCTGATTCATGAATATGATTAATTTTTGGGGAAAGATACCTAGTTCTGATGGAAATATATTATAAAAATAATTAAGGCTTTAAAATTCTTTATTTCTGCAATAAGCAAGCCGAACACTTGGATGGACTAAACGAACTCCGATGTACCTAACTAGAAATCAAGAGATAAACCGATAAAAAAAATGTGATATAAGAGAACATCAATAGGGATGTAGGATTTAAAACTATAGAGCATACTTAACACATGAAAGGTAACCTCACTACAGAACACTTAGCATTTAAAAGTAGCCATTGCCGTGATCTGAGAAAATTAAGAGCGTAGGAATCTTTGATGTTTTCCGGGAGGGCGTTTGATCTGGTTTACGAGTACGAGATGCAGTAAAACGGCTACTTTTGACTAATGACCCAGTATTTCCTTTGCGCCAGACATGTTTCATTGGTTGATCACTGATAGGGTTGCCGGTAGTGGTGGATTATATCCGTCAGAGTTTCGGGCCCCTATTAGGGCCTTAAAGTAGACCAACGAACTAAGTAACCTATACGAGTTTAGAAGTTTGTCGGGGCTGTTGCGCGGGGCCGTCCCTCCGCCCCCCGGTTAATTACCATTGGTTTCTGGTAGCATATGAAACTAGTATTTCTCTTAAATTTTCATCAATGGACGAATAGCGGCCTAACATAATTATTTTAAAAACTACTTCGAACGAATCACGTACATCAATGGGACGTCGAAGCAAGTCTACTACATATTAAATATATCTACTTATATTTTTCCTTAATATTGGCAGTAGTTGTTCACTTCCTATTAGGAAATGTGATTTTTCCACACCCCGATAATAACCTAATATCTCATTGACAGGTACTGGTTTGCATTTCGATAAACTTTAGAAGTATTAATAGACAGGTACATAACTTTATTTCAATGTCTGTAAGCTAAATAGAATCGCTCTTCCCCTTAGTTAGAATATGGCCAGACACTTCAGCAGGAACAACGGGTAGTCTGGGGTTTTTTTTTTGCTTATAAGTACAAATATTGATACCAAAAAGATTGTACGTAGGAAATTTACCTTTATTGGTGGGGTATCCAAAAGATTGAATGGCGTCCCACTTTAGGTAGGCATGTATAAAATTTATGTTCCATCATCTTCCTAGCGTTATGTCCCGTGCCTTCGTAACCCTAAGATAGGGGAACTAGTTATTTTTTTGATCATGGTTACAAATCCAAAGTTTTTTGAATTTGCAGGTTTTATCACGATGTTTTCCCTCACCGCTGAGCTAATGGTGTAAATACGTACATAGATTTAAAAAATCCAGACGTACATGCTCGGGTTTGAACCCGCACCTCTCGGTTATGGGACGCGTATCCATTGAGTTACCACTGCTCCGTATAACATTTCTATTTATATTTCACAAAATCATAGGTAGGTATATGGACCGCAGAATTTCTATGTATACCTACTTACTGACTAAACTTTTTTATTTGATCGGGAGCCTTGGTGCTATCAATACGACGAGTCATCTTATTTTTACACACATTTTAGTGTCTAACGGTTTACGACTGCCAGTAATTCTGTCAGAAAAATATCTCATTTAGTAGGCGAATCTAAAGATATAGCTTAGATCGTAACTTCGTAAGTAAATTATTACCTACAGTGAGAAGTCCACCATAACTTTTGGCAAGAGTACATAAACTAAGTATTATTTTGTAAGCAACAGCATAATAACCTCCTAATATCATATGAGAGGTATTTGAGCGGTGGTAGCCCAATGGTAAGGACACGCGCCTCTTAACCGAGGAGTGCGGGTTCAAACCCGGGCACGTAGGTACCTCTGGATTTTTCAAATCTATATACGTATTTATACCACTAGCTCGACGGTGAGGGAAAACATCGTGATGAAACCTGCAAATTCAAACAACTTTGGATTTGTAACCATAATCCAAAAATTGTCTGGTTCCCCTATCTTAGGGTTACGAAGGTCAGATCGGCAGTCGCTTCAATGTAATTACCAGACTCGCTAAATCCTGGATCATCGTCTAAGCGTACTCCATCTAAGCACGGGACATAACGCTAGAAAGATGATAATGATCATATGAGAGGTATTTTTTCACCACTTTTAGATTTAGGCACCACCCTAGTCTAGAAGTTTAGAAGTTATACTTATACCTATCTATCCGGTCTTCATACACCATTTAAACCTAGTAAGGTTTCAATTCAATTTATTGTGGTCCAAAGCGAAATAAAGAGTAAGAATGTGATCAGAAACATCCATACCTTGAATCTTTATTTAAATAAACAATGATTGTAAATTACAAAAACGAAGGCATGTAACACTTTCTTCTCGTAATTTGGCCACTTTACGGGATTAAACGGAATCAAAAAGGTGACTTAAAAGCTTTTGTTGGCTTGTAGGTATTTTATATATTCTGAAACAATTGTTCAATTCACTCTCCAAAGGCCCAAAAGAAATTCTTCGCTTTATGAAAACAATAATGTACCTAATTTGGTTTTAATGTGTTTCCTTTGTTTAAAGATTAAAGTTTTTTTTATTCAGTTGTACGAAAAAAAAAATGTTGTCAGTTTTTACTTTAGATTTGATACTTTTTTTTTAACGTGAAGAATGCATTTACGACCCTTCCAAGTAAACCTAAGTCGGACTACAAGAGTAAGTCGGGCTCAGAGTTGTCTGGGAAAAACACTCCACTACCGACACAAACCACACGGTGGTCATTATTCGGTCGTGGCGCAGATTCCGGGCTCCCCGCTACGGTGACTCTTCGCGAAATCTACGTTACGTCGTAACCGATCCGTGCGGCCCATCTCGAGAGTGAAGCAACCTCTTTCCCAGAACACCTCGCAGGTGCTTACGACGGCACAGACCACAGTGTCACCCCATTCTTATTAAGCAGACGAGGATCCACGTGTCGTCGTTCTACTTTAGATTTTTAATTGTTTTAACTGATTCAACTGATTTGTCCCATGTAATGAAGGCTAGCTCGTAGCCTTCATAGTCACTTCTTTTCACAATGTCCCAACTATCCAACTCGATTTCTAGGTCAATATTTAAAAGCTTTTTGGGCTCTGCGGGGATTGCGGGAGTGATGATACGTTTGTATGTATGGTGATTTTTAGTAGGTATAATACATATGTAGTAGAGCGGTGGTAGCTCAATGGTAAGGACACGCGCCTCTTAACCGAGGAGTGCGGGTTCAAACCCGGGCATGTACCTCTAGATTTTAAAAAATCTATGTATATATTTATACCACTAGCTCGACGGTGAGGGAAAACATCGTGATGAAACCTGCAAATTCAAACAACTTTGAATTTGTAACCATGATCCAAAAATTGTCTGGTTCCCCTATCTTAGGGTTACGAAGGTCAGATCGGCAGTCGCTTCAATGTAATTACCAGACTCGCTAAATCCTGGATCATGGTCTAAGCGGACCCTGTCTAAGCACGGGACATAACGCTAGGAAGATGATGATACATATGTAAGTAATTTGAACATCAGCTCCTCAAGTATTAAGCTGATTTGATGCAATTTGGCATTGCAGTTCTTTAAATAAACTAAGATATTGAATTATGTGAGGAGACATATAGTTTTAAGTTCTTAGTCTGATACAAAGATTTATAGGTTCCAAGGTTGACATACCGACATAATGGATGTAAGTAGGTAGCACACATCGGACTTTCAGTTTGTTTAGTCTAGAGTATATTAGTGTACTATTGTGTATTACATCATCATCTGTAAAATATGAATGATGTTTTCGTTCGTGAAATAGTTCAGTTCACCTTGTGGTTTGACAGCATTTATACGCTTCATAAATCAAAGTGTTCTATACTGAAAATTCGAACCGCCATAAATCTACCTTTTTTTTTCAATAATATTATTAATAGTTTCAGATCGAAACAAAACATAAATCAGACATAGTTAGAGATTAGAATCTAATTTCAGCTGCTTTGGTAGATTTACTCTTAAGTAAAGAATTTATAAATTAATTCGGTGCTATCGTTTCTTAAATACTACCTATTTATTTATACGTAAACTTACTCATTGAGCGGAATTACATTTAGGTATACAGGTGTTTGTTTCTATTAGACTTGTCACGAATATTCATAAATAAAATGAAGAAATCTTGAGATGCGTCATTGACACACATTTCGTTTCCTCCAGCGTTCACAGCATTCTTCAAGTCCAGTTGTCAGACATCCAACGCTGAAACTTTTCGCCAACTATAAAACCGTTTGGAAATAGCCACGCTCAGCGGCGCGCGCGCAGTAGGTACAGCTCTTTGTAATACCCCAATTGTAGCGCACCACTCCAGCGGCAGAAATAGCCAGAGTTATCATAACTCCAAAAATGTGAATCGCAGGCAGAGCCGCATTTGGACGAACTAAAAAATGCGCTGGAGAATTCCAGCGGACTCCGAAGTGCGGTCAAACACGGTAGCGGAGTAGGCGATGCGCGTAACTTAATAAAATATGTTACGACCACAGAGACGTACTCAGTTCCGGATATTCCACTGGAGAATTCCAGTTGCAATTTTTATCAGTACTTGCAAAAAATAAAATCAGTTAAGGACCAATTTCCAAATTTTTAAACGAAATACAAATGCGATGTTTTTGCAGTTTTTCCAGAAATAGAAAAATCTAAATTGGAAATTTAGAACATCCATCAATCACCAGCCGAGCCCACTTCGAACTTGGCATTAAAAGGGCGAAAAAAACATTGTAAATAACAACCGAAAACGCCGTCTCCACCACAGCGGATTCTTGGCGCGACATTTAATTAATCACTGGGCGTCACAAACTGAAAAACTTCACGTTGAACGGGAAATGTGTATATCAAGCTTTGTTCCACTCTCAGGCGTCAGTTGCTTGCTGAGCGCGTCGGAGACTGCATCATTCACCATGAACCACGAGGGAACCAACTTAGTGGCCACCTACTGCATCCTGCTGCTGCTGCTGATATCCTTGTGGCTGCTGTACAGCACAGCATTCTAACATGTAACAGTGAGTATTTTGGAATATTGTTCTTACAAAAAAACCTCTTTGAAGATCTACAAAAAAAAACGAAATAGTTTATGGAAATTGTTAATCAAAATATTTACGGAATGTGTTAATTCAGATGGATTAAATGTGTTTCCCTTGTGACCGGCACTGCGTATGTACAACCTAATTTATAGCAGCCTCCTACGGGAGATCAAAATAATCTGCCACGAAAATGTCATTATTATTTTTGACGATTCTTTGAACGAGTAATGGACTCTTTTTATTATATCTTTCCCCGACTTTAAATTAAAATTGTTCTTGTTACATTAGTATCATAGAAATTATTCTCGTTCAAAGAGTTTCGGCGTATATAATTAATTAGTTTTTTTTTATTTATGAAAGCTCTGTTGTCATAGCTTGATTGTCATTCTTTATTCATTTAATAATTTCAGACTTCTATAAAAGTTTTCTCGTCTCGATCATACTTCAGAAATTTGGCATAATCATATGATTTGACATAAAGTGGAAAAGTTTACAAAGTCGATTACAAATCGCTCTGCTCGGCTCATAGATATATCGATGCATTAAACAAAGGACATACAATGTTATCCATACTATTATAATCAATTTCATATTAAGGAAATTTCCAATGAATAATTCATGTCAAAAGCTTTATGGATACAAACGTTTAACGTACTCATAAAAAGTTTATTTAGTTAAAGCATAATTTAAAATCAGAAAGAAGCCTTCAGTAGATAAGTTTTCATCTTCGTCTTCATGATAGGATACCCTAGTAGGTGGTCAGATACTCCATATTAGGGATCTTAAAGTTTGGGATCAGTGACCTAAATGTCAACGTGTAAGTTCTTGGACATTATTCATTGATACCAATTAATTAGTTGTGTCTCACGATTGACAACGGAACATTTTTAGGTTTCCGTACCCAAAGGGTGAAAACGGGACCCTATTACTAGACTCCGCTGTCCGTCTGTCTGTCACCAGTCTGTATCTCATGAACCGTGATAGCTAGACTCTTGAAATTGAATCACAAATGATATATTTCTGTTGTCGCTATAACAAAGAATGCTAAACTGGTACGGAAGACTTCGTTATTAATTCGCTTAATCCTTCCTCCCTCCTTCGCTGCCTCATTAATTTACTTTTAGCTACAATTTTCGTCAAAAAGAAGTGAAGAATTTGGTCCAGTTGGGATGCCGGTATTATCACAAATAGGCATTACTTACTTGTAGGTATAATACACGGTACAATTCCCGGAGGGGAAGGCAGAGTCAAATGAGAAGTAAGTCCTATAATCTCTAAGCCTTTCTTCATTCACTTTATGTCAAATTTTTATAACAAAATGGTTTATCATAAAAATCATTTCCATAGTCGCAAGTCGTTCGTTATTGTCGTTCGTTGAGTTGACAGACTGCATAGTTGTTGCAGCAAGTGCAGTTGTTGTTGCAAGTTTGAATAGTTAGCATTCCTTAAAGATCTACAAAGTGGTCTAAGCTAGGATGGGTCTTTTTTTATTTCATATCAACCAGCAGCTAGGTCAGCTGAATCAAAGTATCGCCTAGTCTTCCGAACATCGTATGATACCTTTTTCAAGTACAAAGAGCCAAGAATCTGCTAAAATATCTTACTGATGTGATTTAGATATTCAGTAGGCAATTGGAACTCCAACCGAAATAAAAGGACTCCAGAGATCAATATTCCAGTCCTGGAACACGAGTAGGTCCCTGTGCACGCGCACCCAGCGGCCCGCCCCGGCTGATCCTCGGCGTCAGTCCTGCGCGCGCGCCGCTACCATGCCGATCAACGCGGAGACCGTTAACCTCGCTGCCACCTACATGATCCTCGTCATCCTGCTCTTCTTCCTCTGGCTACTCTACTCCACCGTCTTCTAGAAGAATAGTGTTGTAAGTTTATTGTGTATTGCTGTTCATGGTTTAGTGGAATAGGTGGAGGCATCCTAACTACATTTAGTTGTTGTCCTGTATCGTGGACTGTCTTCTGTACCGTATATGGACTGGGTAACAACACCGTGAATATAACAAACCAGCACACACCAGTGTACTGGTTTGTTATATTCACGGTGTTGTTATAATGATTGGATTCACATAAAAATTGTACTTTCGTCCAAGTTTTGAATCAAGACGTATAGATAATCGATAAAAGGTAAGATTCTTTCTTCAGTTCCTTGAAAGGGCATGGGCAGAAATTTTCAAAGAGTTTAGTCCTGAAGGAAGCAAGCAAGTATACCTGCCTTAAGGTATGCGATCAACTTAGCCTATGGATATTAATCTTTTATGATTATGATTATATCTATGACAGGTATGTGAAATAATAATAAGCGTGACTTACCATCTTCATCCATGTTTGTCTTGGATATGGATAATCATCCTAGCTTAGCCATATATGAAAATTCATTCTTTCATTTTGGGAGGACTTTGGAGGGAATTCATCTCCTTGAAGGATATATCATGCATGCTGGAGACAGCTTTGTTATATTAGAACTTGGATGTACATATCCCAACATTCCTCAGTTCCAATCACATCCAGCTGTCTGCATTGACATATCACATCGAAGGCCAAAGCAATTCGCACTGAACCGACGCTCAGCCAACCGCATCCTGACACCTGTCACCATAACGACAGGCTATTATTGAACTTTCATATTTATAAATGCGGCAATTTGTGGAAGGCGTGGCCTGCGTAGGCGCTTGCCAGCCGGGCGCCGCTCCTGAGGAGCCCTCAGTTCGCTGGAGCCATTTGTCCAGTGCAGGCGCCCGCTGCCAACATGCCGAACCACGAGACCACCAACCTCATCGCCACCTACCTGATCCTGGTGCTGCTGCTGGCCAGCCTCTGGCTGCTCTACTCGGGGATGTTTTGAGGTGCTTATTGTGTCGCTTAGTGCCTTTGACGTCTTTGATTTGTGCATCTGCATTCTATATGTATTAGCAAAGGTCAATAGTGCATCTATCTTTATTCAACCGCGAAATCAATTATGTTCGCTTTATCTGCGCGTCTTTGTTTTGGTAGGCTTCCAAAATTGAGATAACGAAAGTGCTCACACCTACATCTTTTCGGAATAAAACCTGCAAACTATTCTTAACAATGATTCATTGATTCTTAAAAACAAAATCAGTCGGCATATATACGTATCACGTAAAATGTTAAATTTACCAGTAAACTCAAGAAAAACAGGATAAAACAGCGTACATTTCCAATCGAACGATTATTATCGGAGCCGTTTACCAAATCCATTTACATAAATCGTCGAGATAAAAGATTGATTGCTACAGTCTTGTGTTGTGTGAAAAACTCGAACGTTTTCAAATAAGCTTTCAACTAAAGCAAATAACAGTATCGCTAACTGGGTAAACAAACAGAATCAAGAACTGGCAATAACCGTTACGCTATGCTTAGATTATTGAAAACCTTTGAATCTTTAAGAAATCTTTGGGTTTAGTAATGTTGAAGAAATAAAGCAACTAAATGCTTTAAAAATTCAAAAATAAAGATACAATATTGCCAACCAAATAGGTAGGCACACAATTTGATAACAACACCATCAACCTGAGATAAAGTGAGTTTATATTGTTCAAAGCAGACTCAAAGACCTCCCTAATACGGGAACAGTTTAATATCTACTTTTAATTCTCACTCGAAAGGTTATCCAGGTGACTAATAATGACCTAATGTACCTATACACTTGAACTTCTTTTCTACAAGTCCGTTTGCAAGCATGAAGATTCTGACGTTACCTAACATTTAACATGCCATACATAAGTTGACATTGTCTTTTAAAGTTAGTTCAACACCACACTCTATTTAAACCTAACAAATGCTTATTCGTTATTACTTTATTTACCATTACGGCCCGATCTTAACTGTAATACCGTTCACAAGTCGTTCGAGTTCCGGTCTCGTTCTGGCAAATACTATCATGTTAGAAATGTATGTGTGCATTCATACTATCTGTTGCAATCAAGTTTCAAGAATTCCATTTCAGACACGATCAATCTTAAAGTTTTTTTTGTATTTTATGAATATGAAGATCGGGAATTTGAAAGAAAACTCCAGTTAAATACTTTCACAACGCCTGCTTGCTACAAATAAAACCATTTCAAAACCGTTACAATATACAGGCCCACACCAGACATCGCTTCAGCCGCATTGCAATAGGTACAGAGTCTAAAATTGAACGCAGGCGCCTGCGTCTTCAGATATCATAAAAGCCCGCTCTAAAATAACTAGAATAATCGAATCGAATCTTGAATGACCGCCCGTAAATATGCAAAGCCGCAGATGCCAAAACATTCTTGTTTTTCTGGACGAGAATTCGTGATGCTGCCAGTTTTTCTTGATCAAACGGAGTCATGTGACAAGGGCCCGGTGCCTCGTAGCTGATCGTGAGGAGTACCAGCCGTTGCTCTTAACTCAACAAACAAAACACGTGTTTCCAAAGCAAATTAGACAGAATTTGTCAGGCATCTAATGGGAAGCGGTAATAAACCGAGGAGAGTAGATCGTTGAGATGCCAACTAGTCACCTATCGGAACTGCGGTTGAAAGCTCCGGTAATGAATCATGGTGCCCGAATTCTTCAGTGAAGTCTCACTGATGACAAGATATGTGTTCTAAAATAGAATAGATATTTTTAATCGCTGTTAAGACGTCTTAATAGATCCTGATAGATTGCTTGAAACATTAATAATTGCATTGGATTTCGTGTTTGTTTAATGAACTTTCACTTCGTGAAAAAATTACTTGTACACATTGTAGAAGCAAGGTTGTTAGCTAATGAAAATTGATTAATTAGATAATAATTGATTAGAATATATATCACCACCACCGCAAACCCGGAAAGGGTAGGGAAAATAAATAGCAAGTCATTTTAACCACTAACTATAATTAACGAAGCAATTTCATTTTATGATAGGTAAAATTATGCGATTTTCTATATACTAGTTACATGCTTCACTCATACATTTCTAGAATAATATATTATGATTATGAATATTTTTTTGTAAAAGCTGTTCATTAATCACAGATAAATGTAAGTAAGTACTTATCTAGTTTAGGTACATAATTTTAACAAGAAAAAAAAATACATCTTTAGTATTTTTACACTCTATTCATGTCAAGTCCGCCATAATCTTGATCTCATTATAAGAATAGATTTTATTACCCCCAATCAGTTACATATCAACAAAGTTTGCATTTACTCCAAAGAATCAATCACAAAACCTAACCATCGACATTTACCTAGTTTAACTACGTAAGCCATTAATACCAATTTTTATAGTCTTTGCATTAGCGATTCGGATGTCATCGGGGAATTTCACACAGTGATATTCGTGAATAGCAACATGACTCGGCGCGACGTGGGCAACATCAAGTTATCATCATTAACCGTATATCACAACGGATTTTATGAATACTTCAGTGAGCGAATGTTGGAGGGGCCATTAAACCGCCTACACACTTGGGTCGGGCCCAACGGCGCTGCAGAAAGAATTTCAAACTTTAATTTTCCGTCAAATGCAGAAGTGGCCGCCGCTCGCGCATCAATAACTCCAGACTAATTCCGACGTTTTAAAAACAACGAGACAACGCAAATAAATCATTGTAAAGACTCGACGTGGCGTCGAGGTGCGAAAACTGTCAGGGAAATATTGTCTGAGAAAATAAAGGCCTGTTCAACATTGGTGGACGGGTGTGTCGCGGGCTCGACGGTCTAAAAAAACCTTATATTTAGGAGACGACAACAGAAATACGTAATAGTCTATTAGGAAACGCCGTTAAATGTGAGCTTTGAACGTTTTAATGAATACGATTACTATGTTTACGTGGGCACGGTACAAAAATACCTCCGTGGTAACGAATTTATATTCTTAGATTCACGGCTGATTTTCAGATGGTCAGTCACAAATTAACAGTCCAATAAAGTAAGATTAGGCTAGTTTCGAAATTACATTGTCTATTTTACAGTCAGAATTAGACCGAGTGATGTCCTAAAGTACGGTATTCTATACATTATTGGTTAAGTAATTCATGTCACCAATGTATATGATATTTAGTGGATAACATAAAATAATATTACTAATATTATGAACGCGAAAGGATGGATGTGTGGATGTTTGTTACTCTTTCACGCAAAAAGTACTGCATAGATTTTAACGAAACTTTACAATAGTATAGCTTATACAGTAGAATAACACATAAATTACGTTTCATCGATGTACCATGCAAGCAAAGCCGCGGGAAGACGCTAGTTATACGTTAAAATATAGCCCGGCTAGCTTAAACATGTAGTCGCCGCCTATTCATATTGTAAGACCAGCAATATTACCATTTCAAACTTTAATTCATTGTCCGATAATTTTCAATTGAAATAAAACTGGCCCTGAAAATACCCAATAAACAGTAGGATACTAAATTATGGGATCAATAAATTATTGAGTATTGAGCATCAATTGCAAATATTCACAGCTTCCTATATTGTCCAAACTGTTATTATCTAAAAGCCGTAGAGCTTGTTTGAAAAGGATTATGAATGTTGAAGAGGCGAGTGAGGTGTGTAAGGATCGTGCCGTAAGGCGTTCGGTTCTGTCTGCCTACCCCGCTCGGAAGTGGCGTGAAGTTTTAGTTAGTTAGTTAGTTATTCTCTAAGAATGGTTACGTAATATTTAAGTAGATAGGTTCAGTAAAATCACAAGGAAAGATCTAACAGATAGTATATTTTTTTTAATAAATATAAATTTTATAATATAAAATGTAGCCTAATTTTAGTGTTACGCTTGCAGTTAAGATGACTGAGGACTACAAACAATAATCTTGACCACTTAAATATCTTCACAGTAACATAACATATAGTTACTAAAGCAGCTATAAATATATGTATCTAACTACGCCGCGTTATTTACATTAAAAGCAGTAGTTAAGTTAAATTTATTAGACATGCGCAATAATTTCATTAGTCAAAGTTTCAGATCTTAACTATTTACATGGCCACCTGTTTATCAACAAACTAATTTGTAATTCTTTACTAGTATTTATATTAAGAATGGTCGTCTACATTCTACGAGATCAGATCGCCTCAGAAATAGACTACATTGTCTGTGATATCGCTTTGAAACGGCACAAATCATAAATTCGTAAATACTACGGTTACATACTGAAAGCATCTATTTCTAATCATGCGTCATACTTATTCAAGACTATTATAGTTTATTTTTTTTAAAACAAATCAAAAATTTATTTTTTCTTTATTTAAAAGCCTCAAAAAAGCACTTGTAAATTATCAAGTTTCCAAATATCTTGGTACAAAGCAACGTGAATCTACCATCGGTTCGGAATGTTGATTCTACAGAGAAGATACCCGCAAAAAACTCAGAATTTACTTTTTTCAGCGTCAAAATATATCTACATACTTATAAATTATACACTTTCGAGTTCTAAGATATAAGTTTATCTCCCTGTGTCAGCTACATTGATTTAGTCGTTACATGATCATGAATAATTAAATTATTATCAGGTATCTAAATCGTTATAAAACGGACTATTAATTCATGTGTATGTTTTCTGATTGGACCAACCATGCTACCAACTCAACATAATATGTGTAGAATTTCGTGAACTGCTGGCAAATTTATTTACACTGACTCATTTATATGCGTCTGATTTAGATCGCAATGATTTAGTAGTTTATACAATAATCTAATCTAGAGGCTTGTGGTGCAATCTAGCAATAGTAAATTGAGCTACACACGCTGTAATCAGAAAATGGATGGGTGTGCATTGAAATGTGACATATCGACTTCAGGATAGAAGTTTGGAAATAGTTGTACAAAATTGTAACGTAAGAGCACAGGAATTTCATGAGGTAGTCAGTGGCGGATTTACAGTGTTGGCCGCCCTAGGCCCGAGGCCATAATTCTCAGTACTAACGCGTCATCACTTAATTTTTAACACGATTGGCCGCCTCTAATATCTGGCCGCCCTAGGCCCGGGCCTACTGGGCCTAAGGGTAAATCCGCCACTGGAGGTAGTTTTAGCGTTGGCCAACATTACCACTTACTACTTATCTAATGAATTTAATTTTACCCCCAAAAGTCTAGGTACACTTCATTATGTAGTAAAAGCTATGACCAGAAATAACGTAGTCTGAATTTATTGTTTTAATCGAGGACATATTACGAGGTTAAGGTCGCCGAAGCTAATATCGATTCAAACCGTTCGAAGTTATGGACACAATTACGACGTTTCAAACACATATAAATCATAATTACGACGCTATGGCTATGAGTTCCACATCAAAACATTTACTACTCAGTTTAACTACATGATTGTACCTATATACAGCACTGGCAAACAATTGGAAATGTTTTCAGGAAATCTAAATATGTAATAATTAATAATCTATATATAAATACATAAAACAAAAACTTTGAACACCTTTTACGGAAGTTACGCGGGGAGTATTCGACTTGGCACAGTTAAAATTTATATGGAGAAGGAATGCTAAAAGCTTATATTTTAATAAATACACATAAGAAATACCTACATAAAATATTAAAACAAAAATTTGAATTATGGTCGAATTTAGACCAGTGGGCGACTACTAATTATAATAATTATCCTTTCATACATACTATCGTATTCGCAATTCCCAAAAGCAGACTTCAAGGAGCAGTTCGTCTTAACCGCTTTTAGCTTAAAATAATATTATGCTGGGTTAGATGGGAATTCGTAAACACAACCGGTCACAAATATCACAAACCCATTACCACCGTTATTATTTAAATTAAAAAAGAACAATTTTTTTTTATTATTATTAGATTGTAATGAGTACGAACCTTTATAATGTGGTTAATTGGTTGTTATAAGGTTGTAAATTTCCGTAGGATGTCTCCAGTCAGAAACCCGGGAGCGTTACGGCGGGCCCAACCACGTAAACGCGTAAATTACGCTTATTGCGACTTTTACCTCGACCGTAAACATTTTTTAGCTCCTCGCGTCCGCACAAACATAAATTAGTCAGGAATGCACATTGACGTCAATATTCGTGATGTTTCCGGATTTTACGGCGCTGTAAATAGGAGACGATGATATTCTTTTATTTTTGTGACATTCGCCGCTTCAGTTTCTTCTTTAGTACAGGCAATCGGCAATGATTTCATTTTTATTTTCACACGCCTCATAAATTGTTGATATGTGTTTCCTTGTGGTTTTCTTGTGATCTTTAAATAAATAAGATTCGTATTTCTTAGTTAATACCCGCATATTTATGCTAGTTTTGCCTACAATTGTATGATTAACAGAATTTATAAAAATATATTTCTTTTGTAGTATAATCTTCCTAGTGATGACCGCGAAGATCAATTTCAAATGGGGTCTTTAACCACTCGACCAACGGGTCAGTCATATTATTTAACCATGTACTTTAAAGAAAGACCAGCAATATACTAGTGCTACACATATCGGCTTAACAAAAGTGATATATGTTTTTCTAAAGGTTACGTTCATTTGTTACAGAGCCAAGCAGAGCCGAGAGATGCCACCTGTAGCATGTGACCAAGGAGGGAGGCTGGACGAAATGCCACAAAAAACATTAACGTTAAGAAACCGTAACCTTAGTAACTAAGTTATTCATAAGTAACCAATGTTATACACCCAAGCATTTAAGTAAAATAAGACCGAAAACTAGACATGGAAGATCCGACTCATGACCACCAAGAGGGAAAATGGTAATTTTTAACAATGCAGTGCTGGGCATTCCAATTTAATTAAACTCTTAACTAAAAATGTAAGTGAAAGACGACTGTTTGGATGTCAAACCACCATCGTTGACCTGATCATCTTTATTAAGAATTTTATCGTTGTTAAGAATTATTAAGCGTTTTTAATAAAGTTTTTTTAGGAGTCCCTTGTTTTAATTTATTGTTTCTAAATTAAATACTTATATTGAACTTCGGCCTGAAAAATTGGCCAGACGTCTTACAAATTGACATTAAGTAAATATGACAAATAGATCATGGAAGAATTTATAGTACATATTTGATGCTTTTGTAAGTGACATGGTGTCACACAAAGAATTCCAAGACATGATTGTATCGTTGGATATTCTTTATTTTCAATCATGATATTAATAGTAACATAAAAGTTCAGTAAACAAATAAGTATGTTAACTTTTAACTTGATTATTTTTATCTGATTGTGATTTTTTTATCTAGATTTTATTATGGTATCATAGTCTCTTATTGAAATCGTTTTATAAGTAGGTAGGTAAATTTGACTTCAACAAGCTATAAAAGCATGTGATGCTATTAAATCATTACATTACATATCCTAAACGAATGTATATACATCAGTGTTGAAACCAATTAATCATACGAAAGAAACTAATTCAAATTACATAATGGTGTAAACCATTGATCTCTACAAAGTTTACAAACAATTCAGTTCTAAAACCGTCACAAGACAACGCATTAAAAAATAAAGGAAAATAAAAATAAGAGCATCGCACCGAAACGAAAATAACAATAAAATTGGAACTGGTTCAGAAAAACACATCGGCAAACAATTTCGGGAGAAAACGTTGACGAGTTTCAATTAGGAGCATTTGGCACGCTGGTCACTGATATATAGTAGAATTATAGACATTTAACGCACCAATGTCTCTGAGTCAGCTCATTAATTTAAACGCAACTTATAACATACTAGCAGTGCCCCGCGGTAACACCCGCGTAGTTCCCGTTCCTGTAGGAATATGGGGATAAAATATAACCCATGTTACTTCCGAAAAATGTAGCTTTCCAATGGTAAAAGAATTTTTGAAATCACCACAGTGGTTTTTGAGTTTATTAATTACAAACATATACACACACAAAAATATAAAAAAATACAAATCTTTCCTCTTTATAATATTAGTATAGACATACTTAAGTAAATGCCTTCAGTCCCGTAGAGCTTGTATGAAAAGGATCATGAATGTTGAAGAGTCGAGTGAGGTGTGTAGAAATAGTGCCATATGGCATTCGGTTCTCTCTGCCTACCCCGCAAGGAAAGTGGCGTGAAGTTTAGTTAGTTAGCCCTCAGTCCTCAAAGTGGTGGTTGAGTCCAAGCATTGCATAAGCTTCTAAACCACATTGATTCCAAAAATATTCAGCAAATTAGTCTATATCATCATCTTCCTAGCGTTATCTCCCGTGTTTAGACGGGGTCCGCTTAGACCATGATCCAGGATTTAGCGAGTCTGGAAATTACTTTGAAGCGACTGCCGATCTGACCTTCGTAACCCTAAGATAGGGAAACTAGACAATTTTTGGATCATGGTTACAAATCCAAAGTTGTTTGAATTTGCAGGTTTCATCCCGATGTTTTCCTTCACCGTCGAGCTAGTGGTATACATACGTACATAGATTTGAAAAATCCAGAGGTACGTGCCCGGGTTTGAACCCGCACTCCTCGGTAAAGAGGCGCGTGTCCTTACCATTGAGCTACCACCGCTTCCAAATTAGTCTATATGTTTTGAAGATTACTAAACCGAGTTGACGCAATGGGATAGATGAAACCAAAAATCTCCAAAATATATGTAAGCACAAAATAATTAAATAATTTTCAAAGTTTGAGTTGTGAAAACCTAACTTTTCCTTAAATTCTGTATATTTCGATATAGTTCATCACGCAGTCTACACACAATCGTATCCTTTATATCAGCAGAGGCTTTTTAGGACACATTAACATGATTAAATGAGAAAGTTTAAATTGATTGCAATGAAGGAGATTAGGCCAAAAATCCACCAGAATCCTGAGCTGTGCAGACGACCTAACAGTGTGGGAGATGTGCAGTGTAGGTGAGTGTATAAACGGATATATAAAGTAAACTTATGATATTCAAACATACCCATGTTCTTCTTAGTATGTACATGCGTACGAAAAATTTAAGTAGTCTCTGATTTTTCATTGACTTCACTAAGTACGAAGTAGTTAGTACCACTGTGATACTTGGGTACTCCAAGATCATAAACGCCGACCTTCAAACTCAAGTCGCAGAATCACACTCGAGCGAATCAGCAACAACATAAACAGCTTAGGATAGTAATCTTGTTATATCGGTCGCGGTTACTGGAGTAGATGGTAGATACTCGAAATAGTTGCATCCCTGGCTCCAGGCCAAGTGGATACGTGCTAATTGATGAATGCGCAAGATAACCCCCTTTTGTGAATGGGGCGGCAGATGGTGACGCGACGCGTGCGCAGAGATTTATTACATACACGCTGTCGGATTAACTTTTACATCATACAAAACGGTCCAATCTATCATCGCTATTAATCACTATTTAATCCTAAAATAGATTTCTCTGGATAGACATTTAGACAAACCGATTCATTTATTTTAAGGAGAAAAATAGTAGGTATTATTATCTTATGCCAGACTGGAATTAAAAAAAAATTGCCAGCTTGGGTTTGTGATAACATAGGCGACGAGATGGTTCACAATTTTCTTTCTAACCCTTCTCGGCTTTGATATTAGCCGGATGTGGCTTAAGAAGCTTTTTGTTTTTTGGACTCCGCCTAGCCCTTCAGGAATTACGGGCTTGATGATATGTATATATGTATGTACGTTTTAGTGTAATATTCTTAGTGAAGAACTATTCATCTGAAGAAAGACAATATTAGGTTAAAATTTATTTTATTAAATATAATGACAATTCCATAATAATTAATCTATCTAGAACAACATTATAACAACACTATAACATGAAGAAAAAAGCAGCAACTACTTCTCCTTTTTGTCTTGCTCCTTCTTTCTATCTTCCTTCTCCTTTTCATCCCCTTTCACCGTTTTTACAGTTTCTTCTTCGGAAGACGATTTATCTCTTTTATCCTTGGGAATTGAAAAGTGTACACTGCTTGTACTACCGTGATCTTTAATTTGAAGACTGCGCACCGACAGAACTTCGCTCCGTGTGCTTTGTACACTGTCCCGCTCTTCGTTGTCCACGCTGCGCTCAGGAGGTCCACCAGCCGTTTCCCTTGGATCTTCTTTGTAACGCACGGAACGCTTCATACGAGACGTCGACGTTGGCTCCTCCTTAATTCCACTAACATCGAACTGTCTCGACGATTCTGCCAATCGCCTATCATACGGTATCAAAGCCAACTCCTCTAAAGAAGGCTCGTGAATTCGCACCGCCGATGCCTTCTGGCGTTTCTGATCCAACGCTTCTTGGGAGTGTTTTAATGTCTCACTACTCGGAACAGTAGTATCGCTGCGACTCCCACGTATTTTCTGAATTTCACGAGCGCGATCTTGTTTTTTTATTTTGTGAAGCAGGGCTGACGTTGCTGCTTCATCTTCCTCTATAAGCAATATATCTTTATCGCTCAATTCCTCGTTGCCCATCACTGCCTCACTTGACGTCTTTTTACGGAAAAGCTTTTTAGCCCTTGATTCCATTTTGTCTAATAGCGTCATGGAACTTTTCAGTGCATCCTCGACGTCTCGGGGCCCTCGTACTCTAGTTTCTTGTTCTAAGGACATTTGCGACTGTATTGATCGAATCGATTTTATTCGTTCGACCTCAGTTTGTTGATCATCCTCCTCTGGAACCTCTGGAACTGCGCCGGACTTTCTGCTATCTAATGGCCATAAAAACGGATAATTCACAGAAGCGATATCGGCATCTACAAATTCGAGGTCTAACTCGGTCAACGGCTCCCGCTGCGCTTCAGCTGATTCATCGAAGCGTGACGTGGATGGAGCAGATACCCCAGTAATTTGTGCCGAAGAACTACTTGGTACTGCTTTCTGTTTGCTATCAATCTTAGATGCTTCAGTAACTGATTTTACTTTAGTTACAGAGGGAGGTAACTCTATTATTTTCAAAGAATGTGAAGAGTATGGTTGTGTTACAACAATGGGTTCTTTCGTATTCAACAAAGGTTGTGATGTTTCAGTAACGGGTGCAGGTAAAGCGTCTTCTGGTGAAATGTTTTCTAACATAGTTTCAAACCTTGCATCCAGTGATGATTTTATTGATTTCAAATCAGCAACTTGTGATTGAGCATCAGCCTGCACTCTGATTCGTTCAGTCGAAGTCGCCGTGGCCGTCGTCGTGAGTTGAGGTGAAGATGTAGCTTGATTGACCAATGTTGGTTCCAGTTCGGACAAAAGTATAGCTGAAGGTGAACTGAGTTCGGGGGAAGATCTATCTACGGGGAAGAATCCATAGTTGCCTGGCACTTCAGGAGGTGAGGAGAGCACAGTTGGAGGCGGGGGAGGCGGTGGAGACGGTGGGGGTGACGGGGATGGCGGCGGTCCTTGCCCGGGTCCAGATGGTCCATGTCCTGAAGGTTTTTGTCCAGAATGTCTTTGTCCTGATGGTCTAGACCTGCGGTGCTCAGTGGGTGGGCGTCCTTGCGATGACAGATGTCTTGGACGCATCGTTTCAGGAATCGGTGACAAAAAATCAGACCATCTTCCGTCCATGGACTGCATCTGGATTCTGACTTGGGGTGAACGAGGCGGATAATCGCCGTCTCTTCGTACATTCTTGTAAATAGTCGCCCTGCTCTTTGGAAAGTGTTCCATCAAGTACTCCCATTTTATGAGTTGTAGTGTCAGGACTTGAGACCTTACCAGCGTCCGGTAGGAAGACGCAAACGGAATGTCATAAAGTAGTCCATGTTCCTGAAATACAACACGGCTCAATTATATAAAGTTCTCTACTCAGATTTTCTCATACTCTATTGATGTTAGTTCTAAAACAAAGTCAGTACATGATCCGTTTATTCATATATGCATACCTTCACGTCTGCAAACCCCGAAAGGGCAGGCAAAGTTCTTGGAGCGATACGCTCTTTGAATCAAATTCAGTCAAAAATAAAATTAAGTTGTATTAGATGATATTTCGTCCGATGTTGGTCTGGGACTCAATAATAAATGTGCTAACTGTGTTTCTTGCCTAGAATTTCGTAAAAGGCGCCTGGCATATGGGGTTTTGGGTATGTGATTGTGTAGGCGACGAGCTAGCCACTTGTCGCTACTTTTTCACAATTTACCATCTAACCCAGCCCAGTTTTGTTTTTGGCTGAATATGGTTAAAGGGGCCTGCTTGCCTTTTGACTCTGCCTACCCCTTCGGGGATTATGGGCGTGATGCTGTGTATGTTTATGTTTGTTTGTATTAGATGAGAAATTGTATGAAAAGTGATGACAAGTGATTAGCTCCTCTCGCCTATTTAATCACAAACCTTTAAGGACACTATAAGACACCCAACACCCAATTCATCATCAGTCAGTTTTTACGACAAGGACAGGATCAGAGTCGAGCCGATTTTCGAGTTCCAGACCAACACGGGAGAGAATAACCGTTGAGTTCAGTATGAAGATCTAAACGGTTGTCTAGCTTTGACTACATTTGAGAAGAGGTACGAGGGTGTCTCACCACGCCGAAGCACTCCCCGGGGAGGAAGGTGCGGCCGTCCCCGAGGGCAGCGCTCGTCTCCAGCACCCGGCCCGCGTGGATGAAGTACATCGCGTCCGTGATCTCACTCTCCTTCACCACGTACATTCCTGCATAACATACGGCATACATACATTTATAGATACATATATGTACAAATAAGGGGGCAAAGGGGCGGCAATCCCTTAAACCTTTTATTTCCATAAATCTGACATAGTAAAAAGTGGCTAGATTTGTCACCTCATTACATACACGATACCTGACATTACATTAAAGGTTAAGGCCAGTTTAGGTACCTTTAACATATAAACATTTTATCTATCTACCTATCTAAACATATAAACCAGGATCCAGTTTTTAAACAAATGCTTATGTGTTAATCACATTATTACTACACTATTCTGTTGCAATAAGAATTTGAATGGCCAGTGGCAGATTTACCCTAAGGCCCAGTAGGCCCGGGCCTAGGGCGGTCAGATATAAGAGGCGGTCAATCGTAATAAAAAATTAACTGATGATGCTTTAGTACTGAAAACAGGCGGCTGGTATTTACTATATGGCCTGGGGCCTAGGGCGGCCAAGACCATAAATCCGCCACTGTGAATGGCTCAACTTCGAGCAGAATACACTAGTATAAATTACTTCACCTACCTATAAGCACTACTGTACATGTGAAAGTCCCATGAAAATCGGTTCTACCGTTTAGACACAACATACAAAAACATAAAAAAATATATTTTTGTTACAATTAACGTATTTTTTCACATGCATTTAGTAATATGCTATAATTTTGTTGTTAAAAACAAACAGACACAACAATATTGTAGATTACATACAGTGTCAAGTCAAATAATAAGTATTCAAATGTCCGCCCCCGCGCGTTCGTCGCGCATCCGTCACGCCCACGTTACAGAGAGTGGGTGGTGACTCGGTTAACACGCGCCTCAACGGTAACGTTGTTTTGTTTAAACCTTTTCTAATAAAATTCAATATCGTGCATACATTAATCTGATTCTAAAATCCTTCAAATGCACTTCTACTTTGGACGTCGGAATCAACGAAAGTACCACTAACACCCACGTTAAAATATACATGTTTCAGCATCAGCCTTCTGTCCCGGTGCGACTATCGTATCCCTGACTCTCAGGGCTGTCATTTAATGAACATATAATTTAATGACAACATTGAATGAAGGTGACGAGCGATGGTAGTGGTAATTGGTAAGGACACGAGCCTCTTAACCGAGGAGTGCGGGTTCAAACCCGGGCACCTACCTCTGGATTTTTCAAATCTATGTACGTATTTATACCACTAGCTCGACGGTGAGGGAAAACATCGTGATGAAACCTGAAAATTCAAAAAACTTTGGATTTGTAACCATCATCGAAAAAATTGTCTGGTTCCCCTATCTTAGGGTTACGAAGGTCAGATCCGCAGTCTCTTCAATGTAATTACCAGACTCGCTACACCCTGGATCATGGTCTAAGCGGACCCCGTCTAAGCACGGTGACGAAACCTGTGCAGACAAATAAGATATTCTAGCCATTAAATAAAAGCCCCAGGATTAGAATTTCGTAGTGAAGTCAATAACGAATATACTTTAAGAAAAGCACAGGTTAAATATTATTACTTACCTTCGTTGTAGGTGTAGGGCTGCAGACAGCCAACCAGCTGCCGGAGGAACGCCGGCTCACAGTCCTCGAAGATTGGGTTCTAAAAGCAATCAGAGAAGATTAAAGTCTCCGTAGGCCTGTTTGTGGCCTTGGAGAATGCGACTCCAATAAAACATACACATACATACATAGCATCACGCCCAATTGCCCCTTCAACCACATTCAGCCAAAAATAAAGCCGGGCTGGGTAGATGGAAAATTGTGAAAAAGCAGTGACAAGCGGCTAACCTGTCGCTTACACAATCACACACCCAAAACCCGATATACCATTAGTCGCCTTTTACGACATGCCAGGCAAGAACCACAGTTGGCATATTATTTTTAAGTCCCAGACCAACACGGGACAGTTCAGTGGGCTCAGTTGGATGAAAAGCTGTGAAAAAGGATTGACATGTGATCCAATAAAACAGGATGGAATAATGCATACATCGACTAAACCTATATAATGTACAGCCTACGTCTTCATGTTACCCACGGAAATCCTTAAATACACCTAATCTTTAAAATATAATCCATTCGGCAGACGGTGTAATGGAAAAAACTTCCGTATCCCGTTCTGATGCCGTGCATTTAATAATTTTTCAACCAATCCAAAGCAACCCTAACACCGGGCGATGTCCATCACCCGGACGCGTCAGGCGACCGCCCGCTGACGAGTAATCGCCCTCGTAATTACTCCGCCATGATGGAGCTTCTGACAGCTACGTCCGCTCTCACTTGGCTTTCAGTGAACGATGTCACCAGAGACTGATGTTGAGATAGCTGCGATTTATTTCTGCTGTGACAAATGGTAGAAGATTAATATGTAAGTAGATTATGTAGGTACCACCACGCCAGCAAGCACAAAGCCAATACCAAGTACAGAATAGGAAATATGCATAACTTTTTTAATTTATTTGTTTATGTCTACTATAGAACAGGTAATCAAATCTGGAAGATTTTTTTTGTGTCTTGATTATTGACCAAGTTATAAAAAGTAATGTGTCAACTGTGTTTCTTGCCTAGCATATCGTAAAAGGCGACTAATGGTTTATCGGGTTTTGGGTATGTGATAGTGTAGGCGAGCCACTTGCCACTAGTTTTTAACATTTTCCATCTAACCCAGCCCGGTTTTAGTTTTGGCTGAATGTGGTTAAAGGGGTTTGCTGCCCCTTTGACTTTAGCTACCCCTTCGGGGATCATGGGCGTAATGTTATGTATGTATGAGTAATTTTATTCCATCACACAGTTACAGCAAACTCTTCAAATACTCTTGTCAGTCGTTTTCTAAGACTCGATTATAGCATAAAATTGCCAGTGACCACAATCATATTTATAACAACTGAATGGCGATCCCGACAGCTCCTAATCACCGGCAGCGTCGGGTGACGCGGCAGCGCCGACACGCGCGGCTCATGCGCTCGCACCGACACTTGGCTGCAATTCAACTATGAGTATAACAGGAAGGATCAGAAACTCCTATAGAGATTTATATAAAAAACCACAAGAACAGATATATACATCTTAATGAAGAAGTAAAAAAGTGACCAGCACTATTATACAAGCGGTGGTCCGGCTAAAAGCATTAAAAAACAGTTTCAAAACAGGCTATAATTAAACAGACTAAAATTATGATGACTAGAGTTAGAACCGTGTGTTTTCTTTTATACCTAAATGTAATTTGTTCCACAAACTAAATGAACCTAGCATATTTATGATAAGATTCTGTAACTGGCTGTTTGTTTCATTGTTCCGTGCCCTAAGTTTTTAATGTACAGCATTTTCTTAAAAAAATAGATTCAAGGTACAGTGGCGCCACCAAAATATAATGCCTTGATGGACATTATTTTATATAGAGTTTCCACTCTTCCACTTCCACGCTCCACAATGTCAGCGCCGCAACGGATAAACGGACCGCTCTATTTGCTCCCACCAGCCGATGTATTGAGTAAAACTACCTCGCAAATAACATGATCTATGTGCTTCATTTTTTGCATTCACATGTTGAGATGGTTTAAAAAAATAATTATCAGACTACATCACATACATTGATCTGACTCTGAGGTGAGCAGCTTCAGCACTTGTGTAACAGATACCGGAATTAATAAATAAAATAAGATATTGGATAATAACACCCAGACACAGAACAAACGGAAGTATTCATCACACGAATTTTTGTTCTGGGTGGGGATCGAACCCACAACTCTTGGCGCATGGAGCAGGGTCACAACCGAATGCGCCATCGAGCCAGTCAATACTATTACTATTCTAGTAGATTATTTCAAAGAAATGCGTGCAAAAGATTTTTAGTATTCATTGCTACCAATGAATAATCTCATAGTACCATGATCATTCAAAAAAATGGTATAACCATAGTAGCAAACTATATCACCAAAACCACAAACCAGTCAACATAAAAAAGCTAAAACAAGTTACCTCATGCAGGTGGTGAATAAATGATGCAGATATGATCTAAGTCAGCGTTCGGCGGCGAGTTACCTCGTCGAGGTGCTGGATGTACGCCGCGGACATGATCTGCAGCCGGAGGCACTGCGGCGCCGCCTTGAGGAAGTGCGGCACCTGCAGCCCGCGCGACTCGCGCCACAGGTGCAGCGTGTAGCGGTTCACCATGTTCACCAGGTTCTTGGACACGCGATTGTTCTTCAGATACTCCTGTAACGAAGCAATACTATATAACGAAGCAATTCTGTGCAGTTCCAAAAGTACATACATAACATCAAGCCCATAATCCCTGAAGGGGTAGGCAGAAGCAAAGAGGCAGCATGTCCCATGGTTGGATGGAAAGCTGAGAAAAAGGAGTGACTAGTAGCTAGCTCGTCGCCTTCTCAGTCACATACCCAAAAGCCCGTAAACCATTAGTCGCCTTTGACGACATGCTAGGCAAGAACCACAGTTGGCACATTCTTTTTTTTGTCCCAGATCAGCATGGACCAAGTCCCAGACCAACATGGGACCGAAGTACAAAGCGTGGTAATGTATTGTGGAATGTGAAGCAACGATCTATCTATACTATTTATTCCCTATGCAAAAGCTATTAAAATTAGGGCACTAACTAAACCAGAATATTAAAGAGCCAACATTTTTTTCTTGAACAGAAGGTGAACAAATCTTAACATGCCTGGAGCTCAAGGTACTTGCTGTAGAAGCTGAAGGAGCGAAAAGACTGGAACTGGATGATGTTGGAGAACTCGCCCACGTACACCATGTAGACCAGGGTCGAGATGATCTGCAGCAGCGACACGAACACTACCTGCAATGAGACTAGACTTGAAGTTTTCAAGTCCACCTGAGACACATGATATCATGGCAGCATCCATAGCACAAGCATAAGCTTAGTTTGGAACTAGGGAATTTATGTGTCAGTCTGGAGAATTTATTTCATTTCATTTATGATTGAGCTGCCGCGACGAAAGTAGGACTACCCTTTTAGAGAAACTAAGAGCAAGGTAGTGGCTCTCAATCTGCAGCACCTCGTTTTTGACAGAGTTCTGGAACCCTAAACGCTAAGTACTTTCAGGGCACATAAGGACAACGGGGCACATAAGGTGCTTGTCGCGCTCTTGACCCTAAAGACGTCAACGCGTATCCTTAACGAAACCTGGCACACATTATACTTTCCAGTCTGTGCAAATTAAATAAAATAATATTTTTTATGTTATTTTTATATTTTATTATTTCGATTTTTGTTTGCTCATTTTGTTTCTTTTTTTTTGTATTTTTGTGTGCCTGTTGGTTGCAAATATTTTTTTTACTTACTTACTTACTAAACCTTCAAAGGTTTAGGGACGTACAATATTTGGATTGCATTTTAAGCACATACACTTTGTCAATCGCTTGTTAACTTGTTATCCATCTGGGCAAATGCTTCTTCAGCTTGTACACACTATTCAATGTTGTGATTATTGCTGGATGCTGGTGTTATATATATATATAAATATAAACGTAAAAGACAAATAAAAACATATAAACGTATAAGACACGAGTATCTGAGAACAATTTTCGTGGTTGTTATAATTCGACGTTTATGAAGTCAACATATTTCACGTATTCTTATGTAATCAGAAGCACGTTTCTATTTTACACGAATTTTATTGAAACAAATGTTAGCACAGAATAAATTCGTGGCTATCTGTGCGTAACATAAACAATGGTAATAATAATATTATGACATACATTACTAGTCTAATTAAAACGTGACGTCAAGCTGAAGCAATGGAATTAGTAATATTATTTATACGCGCAACGTTTTAATGAACGAGGCGGGAGCTCCGTCGAGAACAATATTTCAGAGATCACAGGCGAAGATGATGGACGGCCGGCGCACGCGCACATCTGGCCGACGGACGCCACAACTTTCTGGACGAAAGATCTGGTGTCACAGTTGAATTAGACAGCGCTATGTTGGACATTACGATGTGCCGTCGGAAGGAGTAATGTAAACATTACTAGATCACTATCTGCGCACGGACAGCGCAAGATGGTGCAGATAATTTTCCGGGAAAAAATATTAATTTATTTTAAAAGCTATGTCTTCATACATCTATATACTTATCATATCCATGTCCATGCGTTGTAAAAATATTTTCATGTTTTTCAGATTGACAGACAATTTTTAGCATGAAATTCATGGATCTTTTAACATTATGAAATAAATTAAATATGATTACGTGTCTTGTGAAGAATAAGAGATGGTTTAAAATTAAATTTGCGTTGCAGATGGTAGATATTTTGAATAAAATATATGTTTATAGGGTCACATCATCTTCCTAGCGTAATGTCCCGTGCTTAGGCGGGGTCCGCTTTAGACCATGATACAGGATTAAGCGAGTCTGGTAATTAAATTAAAGCGACTGCCGATCTGACGTTCGTAACCTTAAGATATGGGAACCAGACAATTCTTGGATCATGGTTACAAATCCAAAGTTGTTTGAATTTCATCATGGTTTCATCACGATGACCGCCGCGCCGAGCTAGTGGTTTAAATACGCAGATACCTAGATTTCAAACATCCAGAGGTACGTGCTAGTAATTGTACGATCTATGTAAGTACTAAATCATAGTAATGAATTGTCTATAAAGTCAGCTTGACAAATTCATCAAGTCAAAGTAAAAGTCATCACTCTAATAAATATATGAGTAATGGTGTGAGCACTAATGAAAAATAGTAGATGGTCCTCAAAATCATTTTGACAGCACTGTCAACTGTCAAGCTGTTTTCAGCTTTCGACGACTGTAAAAAGATTGCTCAGACATTCGCCAATAGTATCTGTTTCATTGGTATCCTCGGATCGGTACTTGAAGATAGACTGCGTTTCTTAAAAAAAAGACGTCTGATAATTATTTAAAAGGCTGACTTATTTTCAGCAGTGGCTTCGCTCGTATAGATTTCAGTCTTTAGGTGCGGCTTAGACAAATAAATATATAATGAATATTTTAAATATAGTAATTTTACGATCTTCCTAGCACCATGTCACGTCATTGTCTTCTTAGTGCGGGTTCGACTCCTACATTTGGCGAGTTGTTTGGATATAAAATTTAAGCCACGCCCATTTGAACTTATCTACTATTAGACAAGGGTACTAGATAAAATGGGTCATGATAACATATTTTAGTTATTTGAATTGAATGTTCAGATTTCTTCTCGTTATTATCTCTCACCGCCGAGCTAATAAATAAATAAATAATAAAAAATAAATAAATAATAAAACCATCGTAAATTTTAATCACCCAGAAGTACTTTCTCCGGGTTGAACCAACTCCAGATTTGCCTCACCCCAGGAGCTACCATTGCCTTACTTCATTATACTCTGATGCAGAGTTATTAATACTCAAATATTCAGTATATGTTGTCATTTACTTTCAATCTTCTTCGATGACTCAAGATTATTCGATGAAGTCATCACATGCACTTTATCATATGCACTAAGTAGATAACGATATCTCTGCGGAGTGCTGACCGGCGCGCGCGCAGCGGCGCTTTTGATCAGGTGCCAAACCGCACCACTATTATTTGCATCGGAACAACGCGATATTAATGCTAGTTATTAACAATACATCACGCCTGGAAACATTGGCCCCGATTGTATATAAATCAAAATAGTACAAAAAATAAATGCGGCTAATGTGGAATATTATTTACCTAAATTTAAAGTCTCAAATATTGTCAACTAGCGAGCATGTATAGAGTAAATATAAGCAAAAGAGTTGATCGAAGAGCGTGACCACCCTATTGGACCGTAATTAATATATAAATTTTTTTTTTTTCCCTCCTTCTTGTAGATATACATATGGATTAATGCATGTAACTGCTTGTTTATCGTTTCCACTTTATTTTTAAGTAGTAAAATAATAGTTTCTTAAAATATTTTTCCTGTAATTGAATGTGTTGTTTACCTTTAAGAGATTGTGCATTAAGCTCTTAATTTTGAATGTCAAATATGTATGTTTTAATGTAACAATTGTTGGTGAACTGAATAAATAAATAAAATAAATAAAATGTATACAAAACGTGTTCTACTATTTAAAACAATTTATTATACTTTTTATCTGACTTTCAAAAAACAATGATGAACAGAAAGACTTAAACTAAAGAAATCGGAAGGAATTAATGGAATGTACCACAAATACTTACCATCGGAACAATACCAACAAGTATTTGTCCTGGTGCGGCTCTTTGGGTTTGTAAAACAACCTCCCGAACCAATGCGTCCATTGAAACAGTCACTTTAATGATAGTACCTCTCTAGAGTTGCTCTCAGCTAGCTGGCCCATTCAGCTGCTACTCAATACCAGCACTATCAATGTGGTGCGGTCATTAACCTCTGCGTGATTCTTCGGCATGATGTCCCCGACGCCGTTCTGCGTAAACGTGGTCAGCACGAAGTACACGGAGCACACGTACACGCCCTGGCACCAAGTGCTGCCATCGTCTGTGTACAAGCACTGGGTCGGTATAAAACAGTGGAAGAAACCGGCTCCAAGAATTCCAGCTATTTCTCTCAGAGAAAAACTGTCAAAGATCTTCTGAGTGTTATATTCTGTTCCATGTTGGGATGAGCTTCAATCATGACCGTAGAACCCTCTAACCCTAGATTAAACGAGCTTATTGGCACGTGATCATAAGACAAATTGAATCTTGGACACATCCATCCGTAGTTACGTGAATGTGCAGATTTTTTTCCCTTACCGCCGAACTTCTGGTATCTGGAACTAGATTTTTGCTTAAATCGGAAGACTTGGTTTTGAACTAACTTCTCTGGGCTCGCGCCTGTTGAGCAATTATCGTCCCATGGTTTTACTAATAATTATAAGAGGAATTTGGCTTTTGTTCATATAAATGCACTAACCACAAACTTTAAGAGAAGATTTAATAAAATCTTTCCGGTGCTTCAAAATTAGTTTAGACTTTGTCCGCCGAATACATAGGATTCTATGCAAAGATTATTTTGTCTCCTATTTGTATTATTTTATTTTTATTTATTTGAAGTCTAGTCTAGTTTAGTAAGTTTATTTATTTATGTATTATTTATATATTATATCCTTCATTACAAATGACATCACCTTTATGTCTCCACGAGGACAGGGGCGAGGAGCGGTCCTCGACGAAGCTGATGAAGTACCAGAGGCAGGCCACGGTGTGCACGAAGAGGGTGAACCACACGAACACGGAGAACACCGTGCTGAGCGTCAGGTTGACGGTGATGCGCGAGCTGTGCCGCTTCAGGCACTTATACACTGTAACCTGGGTAAAATAAACTCACAATTTTAAACTTTCGCGTTGCATTATCACTGGAAATAATACTGACGGGACTAAACGCGATATGCATTATGTAGTACATGAGTACTTACAGCTTGACGTTTCGGCCGCGGACCACGGTCCGCTTGTGACCACGGTCGTTGCAACACGGCCGAAACGTCAAGCTGTAAGTACTCATGTACTACATAATGCATATCGCGTTTAGTCCCGTCAGTATTATTTCCAGTGTTAAACTCACAATTTATGTACAGTAGCAGAATTGACTGTTCGGAAGCAATTGATAACTAAACACAGGTGTGTTGCTAACTAGATAGTTAGCTTTGTTTCTGTTAAGCAGAGAAGTTGGGCACCTAGAACTAACTGTCACGAAGTGAAGCATATTGGTATACTAAAATATTTTTGCACCTCTTGATAGAGCCTGTAACCAACCTATCGATTTGAGTCGTTCATGCTTTAGTCATAAAAAAAACCCTAAATCGTACAATTCTGAGCATTCTGTTAAGTCTGAGCAGCGAGAAGGCCATCCACTGGTGCTTGCCATACGCCAAGCTCAGCAGCTCCAGTGGCAGACACGACATCAGGTCATACTTGAAATCGTTGCGGAAGTACCTGGGTGATCAAAGACATGGCCAGTAAAAAATAAAATAAAAGGTGAAAATGCTGGCTATAAGTATTGATTCTAATTTAAAGGCTATATGTTGTTATATGTTGCTATATGTTGTATGTGGCTGTTGATCTCCTGAACATCGGAGTCAGGGTCGAGTAAGTGAACTGCGATGAGAACGATAAAAACTCACTGCCGCCTCACTGGCAAGAGCAGCTCCTTCAAGTGGTTGGTGGAGACGATATGTGGCAGGGAGTATTGGATCAGTATCTTCAGATAGAAGCCTATGTCCAACCCGTACAACACTATTATCAGTAGCATGCTGTAAAAACGTATAGTGCAAATTAATATTTAATAAAAAAATACGAGTATGTATAAAAATAGTACAAGGGAGGAAGCAATTTTGATTGGCAGCGACGGAATCAAATCAAGATTATCTCGTTTTACTAATGTATTGACGTGAAAAAACTATTTCTGACGTGTATTAATTAATCCTCTAAATGAAATCGTTAAATAAAACGCATTATAATAGGGATGATGATTGCATTAAAATATTATAATTTTATTTAGTCCGCCAGTTAGATTGTACAAAAATATAAGACACATATTATTCGCTTCATAAAATTAACAAAAAATCACAAAGATAAAGAGCACTAAAGTTTTGGAGTGGGGGCTTGCGACGTTACTATTAAGTAAAAATTTTAAGAAAGCGTGACGTCACGCGCAACGTGAATGCATTGTATCTTCGTCAATGTTAAATTTTTAAACATAATTTTTAGTCACCTGGCCTATTACATCAATCATCACAGTAAAGACAGGTTTTATGGAATAGTTTCAAATGGTTTGTAACGGTAAATACACACCTGTTGTCCTGGAAACCGGCATTATACAGGTCTGCGTAGACGCAAGCGAGCGCGACGATGATGAGGTAAATCTGCACGACTTTGTCCTTGAAGTAGAGGTACCGGATCAGGCCCCTGCGCGCGGGCAACATCTGGGCCGTGCTCAGCAGCCGGTCTTTGTGGCCGACTTGTATACCTTCGATGAAACTCTGCGTCATACCATACCGACATTTAAGTAAACTGCGGACCTGACCTTACAAGTCTGGTGAGATACTACTATTATGTGGCGAGACGAGATGAACCCGAGAGATGAAGCGTGAATAAGTGATAATAATCATCTAAAAAATAATCTTTCTGAGTTACATACTAAGTAATCGTTTTGTCCTAATTACGGCACACAGAGGCTACATGAGCGGTGGTAGCTCCATGGTAAGGACACACGCCTCATTACCGAGTGGCGCGGGTACGGGTTGTTTTTTTTAATTATGTACGTATTTATTATACCACTAGCAAATCCTACCCCGCTAGGGAAGTGGCGTGAAGTTTAGTTAGTTAGTTAGTTAGCAAATCCAAACAACTTTGGATTTGTATCCATGATCCAAAAATTGTCTGGTTCCCCTATCTTACAGTTACAAGGGTCAGATCGGCAGTCGCTTCAATGTAATTACCAGACTCGGTAAATCCTAGATCATGGTCTAAGCGGACCCCGTCTAATCACGGGACATAACGCTAGGAAGATGATTGTGAGGCTATCGTGTGATCGTTTCATGAGTCTAGAAAAGCAAATTATCACATTCTAACATCACACACACTCTCCAGAAAATAGGGACTGAAATGAAGATAAGCATAGAGTGCAGTATTTAGTAAATTTTCAAGAATTCTCCCCAAAGCACCTCATTGTTCGGCCGATGCTGCTGCAGCGACTGGGCCACCTGTGGGAAGTCGGCGATGACCAGGTGGAAGGCGACCGCGTTGATCTGCAGCAGGTGGACGCGCGACGTGGCCACGATCGACACCGGGCACCGCAGTGTCGCCACGTTGCCAAGGTTGCCGAACACACTGACATAAGAAGCAGCAAGATGGTACACATTCGTTGTTCTTTTACAGATAATTAGAATAGAGGTTTATAAGCTCTTTGGCGTTAGTTCATTAGTCAAAACACGAGCCTTACAAGTAAGGGCCGTTTGTTTAAAACTAAATCCCAGTAATAATAAAACGTTGGCACAATGGTCCAGACTGCACATAGTTTCTCCATGTCACCTAAAATATTTCACTACGCAATATTTATAAGAATCTAGTTAATTATGATACTGTCTCCAATGTTGAAGATACAAGAGTGATGTAAGCATCGTTTTACTTCCTTAAGAATATTTGGCAAAACGAAATCACTTTAATAAACGTATCGTAAACAAGTTGACTTTAATAAAACAAAACTAGTTATTTAACCAGAAAATCAGTAAGTTCAAACTCCTTAGTACGTTTAAGAAACTTATTGTTAGGAGTTGTTAGGAGCTATAATTTCGGAAGCCTAGAATATTTTCTAACATTGACATATATACCAACCTGCCCCTATGCAGCTTAACGATGGTGCTGACTTCAGCGGTGGTGATCCGGACGTTGACGGTGCCGTAGTCGACGAAGTACATGTTGCTGATGACGTCATCGCGCTCGATCAACGACATGCCGCGCAGAAAGTACATGTTGCGCACTGCGCGCCCGATGATGCGCAGCAGGGAAATGTCGCAGTTAGACAGGAATGGACACTGAGATGAAGAAGGGGCTGTGATCTAAGTGATGTACCAGATGTCTTTAGCTGTAAAACTTAATATAAATCTCCGAGCATATAAACAATGAGGGTTTTTTAAATTATAACATCAGATAGATGGCGTAACTGTGACGTACGGTATTGTCACCCTCCTCCTTGGTAAGTTATCAGACCAAACTGTCATGCTATCAACAAAGAGCCAATAGTGACAGTGATAAGACCATGAGACTCCCTCGTGCCATCTGACGGTTTTTGTGTCTTTGAAAACCCTCATTGAATAGTAAAGTAGGTAGGTAATTTTTAAAGATTGAATTATTCAGCTATAAAACAATTAATAAAAACTAATGAAATGTTTATCTTTACCACTCCATTAGTTATGTTTGCTTGAAAGTTATTTCTTCAAAACTTTGGGGCAGCTACTGCATTCTGGTAGGCTCACCAAACACGGATTTGGAGCTAGACGCGGTTTTGTAGACTTTTATTTGTGTTTTTTGAAATTAACCATATACATATATTTATTCATAATATCATTCCAACAATTTGAGGATCGGAAATAATCACACCATTGCTATGACTTTCATCTATAAAGTGTCTACTCTAAACCTGTTCAAAGGTAGTCCCGTAGAGGTGCAGCGTGGCGTCGGTGCGCAGCGTGATCTGGTCGCAGAGCTTCAGCACGTTGGCGTAGTCCACGCCGCCCATCTTGTCCCAGCTGTGCTCGTAGTAGTCCGTCACGTCCCTGCGACAGAACCAAAGAAAATAATACCAGACAATGAGGGTTTGCGAAATTAAAATTTAGCACAAAATGTGACCTTCTAATATGTAGGATGTATTTGCAATGGATGCAATGGATGTGATTTTCTTTTGCAAATGTATTTGTAGTTTTTAATAAATAAATAAATTAATAAATATCGGACTACATCATATTGATCTGACTCCGTGGTAAGTAGCTTAGCACTTGTCTAATCGATATCAGAATCAACAGTGGTATTACAAATATTTACATATAGTTACTTATACTTAAATATTAATATTAACATCCAGACACCGAAACACAATTATTCATCGTACGAATGTTTGTCCTGAGCGAGGATCGAACCCACAACTCTTGGCCATCGAGCCAGTCTAAACTTAAAGACCAGTGTCTTCAATACGTTGTTATTTTGAACAAGTGCTATTGTCCACACAAAAATAATAAGCCAACAACTGAAGACCCAGGGCATAGGATTAAGATAGCTGGCAAAGTCTTGTATCAGAAATCAAGACATTCATTTTGGGTTGCTTGGTCAACGGAGTAAGTAATAAAACTGAAACACTTACTTCTGTAAGTCCTTGTCGAGGTTCTCCCTCCGCATGAAAGCAGCTATGTCCTTCATGTCCTCCTGGTATGCCGCCAGCTCCTTGTTCACGTTGGCGCGGATGCTGATGATGCGCACAGAGAAGTACGTCGTGATCATCGCACCTGCCAACGCATTTATTATTGATGATTGATGAAGGTGAACCACTTATCCTTGACTTGACTCACATGCGGAAGGCGACTTTTATGATAAAAGGATAAATACATTTTGTCTCAAATAGTCATGTGCGTCTCAATAGATCTATAACAAGACCATTTAAAAAGGTTTGATGCATTGAGAACCTCCTCCTTTTTTGAAGTCGATTAAAAATTAAAAGAATAGAACGAAAAAATTGGGTTAGATTACAGTGTTCCGATTGCACAGTAAGCTTACATCTGATGATATCCTTGAAATTAATATTTTGATTTCAATTTTCCATCTACACCAACTCAGTTTTATTTTCTGGCTGGATATGGTTAAGGGGGCGCCCCTTTCACTTCCTTCCTTCCTTGCCTACCCCTTCGGGGATTACGGGCGTAATGTAATATTTTAATGGTATCATCAGGTTTAGGCTTAGAACATATATCTAACCTAATGTTTACTTGATTTATAAGCAATCAAGGGAGTAACAAAATAGTTTTTAATTTAGATTGGAGCCAATGAGACATTTTAAATGATGATAAGTAATAATTGAACAACAATAAAAATGCAATGCAATAGCTAACCAATGACCATTCCAAGGAACAGTATCTCCATGAGCTGGAAGTTGCTGGGGTTGAAGCTGTTATAGCCAGTGGTGGTGGTCTCGTACACCACCCAGAAGTACGTGGCCAGGTGCAGGTTCCACGGCGTCTCAGTCAAGTTGAACCGGACTGGTAGATAATAGATCTTTGAGCTGAGGAATATGGCACAATGTTTCTGACGGCAGATATTTTAAATGAATCGTGATGATATTGTCCGACCGTTTGATCTTCAGACCATTTATACAAGTAATTTGATCTTTATTTCTACATCTTGAACCTTTAGTGAACATATACATCCATTATCCACATCAATCAACAATATAATTTGTTAATTGTACTTGAATGAATATTAATACCATAGTTTCGACCGTTTACTGTCGAATAACATAGTCGCACATATGTAAGAGGAACCAGTATTCTTCCCGTGTAACTTAGCAAGATGTTTAAGCTGATGTCGGAAACGCAAAGTTTCAACAAGTTAGACATCATACGTAACTAACAAGTATCATTGAAGAGATTGATCCAGGAGCCTCCGTCATCAGCCAGTGGCACGATGAGCCACTCGCCGCTGGTGGTGGCGTAGATGTTCACTGAGTTGAACACCATGAAGCAAGTCAGCGCGTTTAGCAGCGCCATGAACAGGGGGATCGCTTTCAGTCTGCGTTATAAACATCCCGGTTTAAATTCGACAAATTGATTTACTCCATTACGATGAGAACTTTAGAAAGTTATTTTATTTTTTATCATTGTGTGCCATTCTTGATCAAAGTCTGCTTTAAACAAGATCTTAGATTTAGATTCTAGCAAGGTCGGTCATTAAATTGGTGTGTCATGGTTTCCCCGCGATGTTTTAATCGAGTTGATTAAATATTCCAAATTACATCTGATTCTAGAAAAGGCGAAGAACATCGCCAGATTTAAACTAGCATAATTGGCAATACCAAAACTCTTAATTATAATAGAGAAAGCAAATATCATATGCAGTCATGATATTTCAGCCTTAATTCCAATCTCCTATCAAAGTCACAAGCAAAACTAAAAAGCGATTAAAAGCATTAGACCATTAACAAAAACCAGAACAACCTCATAAAGAAATACTCACACGAGCACAATATCGCGTCTGTCGATGTACCCCCCGAGGTTGTACATAGCCCCGGGCAGCCGGTACAGCTGCAGGAGCCTGTTCAGCATCAGCACCTGCCGGGACTGCGTCAGCCGGTAGTACTTTTCTACATTCATATGAAAAATAAAAAATAAATTAAGATTAATAGGAGAAATTTTGGAAATAATATTTTAAAACAAACAAGTTTATAGAACCGTATTAAGATAAAAGCGATTTTCTGAAGCAAATATTACCCTCAATTATTCTTTTTAATATGCGGTGAATAGTAGTTATTTAAAGTTCCTATTATATCAGCCACTTAATCATATCTAATACTTTGACCACAACCGCTGTAGGTTTGGAGATGACGGAAAGTGGTCAATCCCGCCTTCTTTTCTACCGTCTCACACAGCACAGTTACTTAAAGCGGAGTAGAGTCTTTGTGATCGTACAATATTCATATCTCCCAATTGATCTAACCAAACGTTTCCTTATGCGGTGACTGAAGATACTCCAAAGGCAGCCAAGCGAAGACGTCAGCCACGAACGCGCCCTTGAGGTAGTGCGCGGCGGTGCTCACGGGGTGGTACACCAGCACCCCCTGCTCGTTGTAGTACCCCACCAGCATGCGCTGGATGCTATATGAAACAAGTGGTTATGAAGTTAACGTGATAAATAAAACTTAAAACCCAACGGATAACTAGATAAATGTTGATGACAGAGTGCTTAGTCAACGGCACCATGATTTCTATCCTCGTCATCTTCTCTTTCCCGCTAAAATAAGGCAGCGAGGTAACACAGAAAAAGGGTTAAGCTTGACATCAGAAGAACATACACACATAGGTCGTACATTGATTTTCTATTAACTTTTAGAGCAATTCCCTAGTTCCTAAGTCTGCATGCATGTATAACGAATAAATTTACTTAAATGCGTTTATATATCCATAACTCGAGTACAAATGACCATCATGGTCATCACACGTAACATATGCCCCCGCAGGATTCGAACACGCACCTAGTTACCTACCACTTTGATAGTTACAATTAACATACATATCGAAGAAAGCAGCAAAGTCCAGCAGAAAGGTGAGGAAGTAGAGCCAGGGCCACTGCAGCTCGAGGTAAGTGTAGCACGGGAACACGGTCGCCGAGAGCAGCGCACACGCAGCGCGGAAGCACTCGTACCGGAGGATGTACTTGCCGTCCGGCCGAATCGAGAAGCGAGGGAAAATGTATCTAAGACATCAGACCAAAGCTTTATTCACAATGGTTGTGACAGACACATTTTGAAATCAAAAGGAACTAAGTGTCAATTCATGGTGTAACTGAAATAACTTAGTTTTTTTCCATCCGCCACTTATCATAATCTTCGGTCAACTGTACAAGCCCTCAGTTCGGTTCATAAAATAAGCCGGTATCTTTTGAGAAAACCTTAAAAAAACCTTTTAGAGTACCCAAGTAGTACACAGAATCCACGCATTCTGCTCAGGCATAAAAATCTAAAGAATCCTTATCTATCGAACATCACAAATACATTGAAGATGTCAAAATTTGTTTTAATAAGTTCAGTAGTAGTAGTAAAATTGTTTTATTGAACGTACGTAAATACTCTTGTTTTTCTATACTTGAAAAGACTCCAATTTGGTAAAATACATGCGTAAAGTTCACGTTACACAAAAGAGAAGTGGAGCTTTAGTCAACAAAAGTTTTGGGATAAGAGTCTTTAAGCGCCTGTATCATAAGAATCTTTGCATCCAGCAGAGTACCTAGACATTGTTCTAACTCTTGATAAACAGGAGAGCGAAATTCATAGTACAGAAAGGCCATCACAGTGACCAGTACTACCTGAGAATGGAGAAGAAACCGAGGCGATAGAAGGGGTGGAGGAAGGCGTAGTCCTCCTCGTGCTTGCGTGGCAGCCGGAACCGCTCGGTGTTGGGCGTGGGCGCCGGTAGCCTGTATCGCAGGAACGACGGCCGGTGCACGCACAGGCGGCCGTACTCCTAGCGACATAGAAATACCAGAAGTTTCGGAATTTCTTAAGAGATAAGAAGATGCTCTACCAACGAGGTCATATATTTAGATTTCTGAATAAGCTAAAAGCATGCTTAGTAGTTTTTAAACCACAATAGGCTCCGTATTTTTTTGTATTAATGACAGCCCTATCTTCAACACATTTTCCAAATACATAAAAAAATCTAATAAAATTAAGTCATTTTTCACGCGGATTTCCCGTAACAAGTTACAAATCATCACCCCGTATGGGACGGGACAACGTCTTAGGTGAGACTCTGATGGATGACAATGATCAAAAGATCCGCCATCCGACATCTAGAAAAGAAGGAAGAATATACTCAACCCTGCGCAAGACCTTCACCATCACCGCAGTGATGGTATCTTGGGGATCAGGCAAATGCATTGGTCTGACTAGAACCAGCATCCCAGCCGTTCTAATGACTTACAGGTTGTTCCTTGGCGAACTCGATCGCGTCCCTGACCTGCGGCATCTCCACGGCCTTAGCCAGCACTTTCTTCGAAATGGAGAACACCTGCACATGTGTCACCGCTCGCACCGTGTAGTACGCCGGGATGCCTGCGCACGCGCGCAAAACTTTGCGTTAGACAAACAAACAAATACCTACTCCGTATGTTAGGTACCCTAGGCCGATTCCTGTCAAAACCTGATGAAGCGCCCGATATATTGCAACTTAGCTTGGTCCCGCAATAAAACAACACTTAGTTATTTTCTATGACCTTGAATTGAATTACAGCTATTTTTTGAGATATTTATACACTTATGAAATGAAGGAGTTCATTCAATCGAGGTTTTCCCTAGAGATTACAACTGGGGATAGTTCTTAATATAAAAATAGTTTTTGAAACATAATAATAATTAATAGACGAGCCGCACGCTTGTCTGTCGCCTTGGCGATAAATAAAAACGTTAACTCATATATACCTAAAATACATAAACAGGTCCCAAAGTCTGGGACTAAAAAAGAATGTGCCAACTATGTCTCCTGCCTAGCATGTCCTAAAAGACGACTAATAGTATATCGGGTTTTGGGTATGTGATTGTGTTGGCGACAAGCTAGCCACTTGTCACTACTTTTTCACAATTTTCTATCTAATCCAGCCCATTGTCCCATTTTAGTCTGGGACATAAAAAGAATGTGCCAACTGTGGTTCTTACCTAGCATGTCGTAAAAGACGACTAATGGTATATCGGGTTTTGGGTATGTGATTGTGTAGGCGACAAGCTAGCCACTTGTCACTATTTTTTCCCAGCCACCAGCCCAGTTTTGTTTTTAGCTGAATGTGGTTATAGGGGCCTGCTGCCCCTTTGACTCTGCCTACCCCTTCGGGGATTATAGGCGTGATGTTATGTATGTATGTATGTACATAAATAGGTACCAAATCTCCACCACATATAATAAAATACAACTTACGAAGTAAGCATTCCAGTACGCCGAAATGATTCTTCACCCCGAGGGATCCTATGACTTCTTTCGTCTCGGGATGCACCATCTGCAAAAGTATTTTTTTAACTGGCTCGTTGGTTGAGTGGTCGGAGACCCTGGCCACGAAACCAAGAGTCGCGGGTTCGAATCCCGCTAGGGGCAAGCAGTTCCCGTGATAAATATGGACATTTGTACTCGAGTCATGGATGTTTATAAATGTAGGTATGTATGTCTATCCGTTCACCTAGTATCCTAGTATTAGGTATTTAGTACAAGCTTAGTTTGGAATTAGGGAATTGGTGTGTCAGTCTGGAGAATTGATTTATTTTTTTTTTTACTTCGAAACCGTGTGTCCGACTGTATAGTATAGTATTATATTATATTTTTTTTAGTATAGTATTTTTCTTTCCCGGCTACAGCGATACAAGCTGTGCTTACTGCAGTGGTCATTAGAATAAGTTTAAACATACTCTTGGAAAAGAAAGCTATTATTATTATTATTATTATTACCGGTTAGTTCTAACTTGACTTCTACGTTTTAAGAAATTACAACAGACGTTGAGTGTCCCAAGGTGATCGTCGCGCATTATCTCTTAGAGGGAGTCAGTGTTTGTGGTAGGTACTTTCGTTAATTGAACTCCATAACACGGCAGAAGCTACTTTGAAATCAGATCATTACGTGTTATGTCTGATTTATGAAAAAAAAAATAGCACTTCTGGAGACGAATCGGCGCCTCACCAGTTCAGAAAAAATATGTTATTCACGTATTCATACAGCGTATTAACGTATTTATTTTTGGTATGAACGCTGGATAGCAGAACCGCGTTGAGTTAGAGTGCTAGATAATGCTCCGGCTACAAAAATAAATTCATCTCGCGTCTGCACAACACTTAACGCCAGCTGTTGATAAGAATATACTTTATTATTATTCGAGTAATATTTCTGGAATCTTAACTAGTTTTACTTCTGACTAATACCTACTAAAAACAAAGAAGCCGTGAGTATGTTGGTTATACGTTCATGTAAAAACTACTCAATGGATTCAAATAATATTAGATGGACAGGTTGGCCGTGATCTGATCAGCCTTACTAATAAAATAAATGATAATAAATTGAAATAGCCTGACTCTATGTTGCGAAAACCTGCACATTTAAATAATTACTTATACTGATCTCTAACGAATATTGTATATGAATATGATCAATCAAAGGTCTGCTTTACATCGAATGTGGTTCAATGAAATTATTGCTCCTTGGACTATAGTTCTCATTCGCGGGTGGCATGGGTAAAGGTGTATATTTGTTGGAATCACTGCGATACCAGCGCCATCTTTATTGACAGAGAAGTAAAAGGAACGCCAGCGTTGCCTAGCGACGCTTAGCAGAGTCTCCGAGGTAGCAGACAGCGCTCATCGCTCTCCGGCTGTGCAACTTCTAGAAACTGCCGCGTTCCCTTGCGATGGAGTGGCTTATTGCAGAAAATAGTGAACCGGCCTTGCCTACCGACATATTTATGTGGGTGGAGGTGTGAAGCGTACCTACCTCGCAGATGCCCTGCTTGATGAGGTACATCTCGTTGCTGATGTCGCCGGTGTTCAGCAGGATCTCGTTGGGCGACGTGTAGAACAGTTTGGCCTTCGACGACACGTCCTTCAGGTCCTCCTTGTTCAGAAGCTGACGACCACAACCATTTACATTATTTAACTGTTCTCAACTCTGAAAATAACCTGAACATCGATATTTTCTTTACAATAATGTGAATACAAACTACTTATCATTATAACGTTACGTCTCGTGTTTTTTTTAGACGGGGTCCACTTAGACCATGACCCAGGACTTAGCGAATCCGGTAATTACATTGAAGCGACTGCTGATCTGATCTTCGTAACCTTAAGATAGGGGAACCAGACAATTTTTTGGATCAACAAATCCAAAGTTGTTTAAATTTGCAGGTTTCATCACGATGTTTTCCCTAACCGTCGAACTAATGGTATAAATACGTACAAAGACTTGAAAACTCCAGAGGTACGTGCCCGAGTTGAACCCGCACTCCTCGGTTAAGAGGCGCGTGTCCTTACCATTGAGCTACCACCGCTCCACTACTATAAACTACTATTGTGTCAGAATAAATAGCTGGCGGGACGTCTAAAATATCTAACTACTACAGGCTGTGAACCCTGTTTGCCGACGAAATATTTTTACATAGTATAAAACAAAGTCGTCACTTCTGCCTGTTCGCTTAGATCTTTTAAACTACGCAAGGGATGTTGATGCTATTTACAGCAGGGATGGCAAACCATTGGCAGGCGTGCCATATATGTCACGTTATACAAAATGGTAGGCACGTATTTTCTTTGAGATCACAAATTTATCAACTATAATTGACAATAACATCCTCATTAACCACACCCCGGACACTTAAAGGACCAATTTTATTGAAATTTTCGAAACTTTGCCACGTTTCTGTAAAAAGGTTTACCATCCCTGAAATAGAGCGATTCAAGAAGAAAACTTTTATGTATAGTTTTATATTGTTTTTTGGTCACCGTGCGAAGCCGGCGTATTAACTCCTTACCTTTATGAATGGTATGGAGAGCAGGTACTTGCTCCGCTGCCGGGACACGATGTCCTGGTACACGTGGGGCGGCAGGTCGTGGAAGATCGAGCTCTTCTTGTTCGTCATCGAATACGCCTGTGTGCCAATTTCATTCAATCAACTACCTGCGAACACTTCTTCCCCAAGCAGCATGCTAGACACAGCCTCTCTAAGCCTAGTTCTCACTTCCCAATACTGCTTTTTAAGATCGGGAGCATCAGCGGTGTATATGCGTGCAGCGAGGTCTCTCCGTTAAGTGAAAGATCTACATCCGCCTAAGATGACAAATTTGTATAGAAAATAAAGAGAGGAATCGTGAAATGTTCCAAACTATACCTTATATTAATAGGTGTAACTAATAGGGATGTTGACTAATCAATTGAGATACTTTTTAAGAGCTGTCAAAACAAAATCACTTCAAAGATTTTGTATGGGCTTGTCAACGTGTGACGTCACTAGTTTATATAGTCAACTGAAGTAATATTAAGCAGTTTCGTAAAATTAAAAATCTTAGACTCAATATGATTGAAAATCAATAAGGCTTACTACGATACTTTCTTTTTCAGAATTGATAATTCAAAATTAAATATAAATGGTGTCAACATCCCAATTATATTTAACCATGTGTTCGAAAAAATATCAGTAAACTAAATGTCTTATATACAGGTGCAATAACTTTACAAATGAAAACCTTGTCAGTATACCAGCACAGCTGCAAATAAGTTATGAATCGCTTTCTCAGCAAAGGGTCTACGTCATTTCTTATAAGGAAGTCTTTGACATGCTCGATACAGGAATCGTAATCTTCTCTGCAAACAGAAAATATCTTAGTAGCCCTTCAATATTGTAGTTACAAAACGCATGCATTTAACTTAATATGCGAATAATATAATCTAACGTAAAACTAAATACATAATTATATCAATCTCACGTGGTCTAGTCATTTTGTTCACGGTACAAAACCCCACTGTGTACCTACACAGTGACCGATGGTTCTGACAGAGATACTGACATATACATATAATGTCACGCCCTTTTCCCATGGCAGAGATCACATCCTACCATTTACGGTCACGTGGCTCGTACTTAAAATAAATAAATTTTATTTTGGGTTTTTTGGTGAAAATATTCAATATTTTATATATTTATTAATGGAAATCGCTGTTAAAATTCGTAAGGAACGCGGATGACAAAAAATAACTCATTATTTTTCATACTGTCAAATAGCCTATTGCCTTATATATCTCTTTCGTCAATCTTCTTTCATCCATTCTCTCAACATGCCTAAACCATCCAAGCATGCCTTCCTTATTTTAGTCACTACATCTTTTTTCACTCCACATCGCTCACTTATTTCTTCATTTCTTATTCTATCACTTATATTCACTCCTAACATACTCCTCAGTGCCCTCATCTCTACTGCAACAAGAAATACTGACAAACAGAAATACTGACGATCTCATTAATTCGATAAAATTGGTAGGTAAATCACCTTCGATATTATAAAATGTATATCTAAAAGAATACCACAACAATACCATGAAGTATTAACACGGTTGAGATACATAAATCTAATCTTTCTTTTTAACACATGCCAACGCTTCTCTGTTCGATTTAAAAAGTTGTTTGTCTCTTCAACGTTGATACCTTAACGCGGTGGTGACCATGATAGTAGCGGAGTACACCGACTCGATAAAGATGTGCAGCACCACGCACATCTCCAGCACGAAGAGCGCGTACAATGCGCTGTCCCACTTCGTGATGCCCCACGACTCCATGTGGGCTGCAAGCGATACATATACGATTATTTAATAAGTCCATATCACCCCCAGCGTCAGTTGACTTGAGGCTTCTGATCGGTGTGACAATGACAATTATCATCCTTGTCATTGGATCCATGTCCTTCGAAAAACTGCTAGCATAAAAATGTTGAGGGCAATGAACATAGAATTTTTGAATTTTCTTTTTAAACGAAATCCCAGTTTGTGTATCTACTTCAAAAGAAATGTACTCAAAAAAAATATTACTCTTTTCCATGGCCTTATGATTATCATCACTAACTCGTAAAAGTGATCATCGAAATGGCCCAATACAGGCTGAAGGTGAGGCGGTGTTCGACTGTCTCCACGTCCAGGCTGCTGTTCTCCCAGTATGGCGGATGCGTAAAATTGGTGACCAAGCAGTAGCCAAATCTGTGGAAATAAAGGACAATAGAAATCACAAAATTTTAGCTAAGGGTAAGCAGAAATGTGTGAAATGGAGCTGTTTAATGAAGGTATTAATGTTATACTTTTCTTATCAACTTCAGATCACTTCAGATTCATACTGTTACAGTCTCCCACATACTCACATGTGCTGCTAGTGCTAACGCTAGAACTGATTTAGGTTTAAACGCGACGCTCCCTGGATCTTGGTGTTTGGAGCAGCCGCTCCGTTCATCCTATGGTCGAGCTGGTTCTGTGTCAGCTACTTACTGAAAGCACATGAAACCTTGCTGCAGCGCCGCGATGAGGTAGCACGCGACGATCAGCAGCAGCGTGTACGACATGAACCGCACCACGTTGCTGTGGTACACACACACCTCTTCCATCGACTTCAGCATGCGGAATAACTGCAGAAGTTATATTCAATGTTATCTACATCAGCCTCTCTTTAACGTTTCATAGCGATGGATGTGTTACTATAATTAAAATTTCTGGTATCGTATCTTAGGTTTACGACGGTCAGATCGGCAATGGCTTCAAACTACTTCGAAGTCGCTAAAATCCTGAATCATGCATGATCTGAGCGCACCCCAGACTAACCACGGCTAGGAAAAAGATGATGGTTGTGATGTTACCTTTGGCACCCGCAGCAATTTGTTGATGCCAGCGAAGTGGCCGTCACCGATGAACTCAAATATCGGCAGCATCCCCCCTACGGCCATCACGAACCACTGGCTGCGCATCTGCTGGGAGGCTGTTTGGCCGAACGTGATTGGCACACCTGAAATCATCATAATCGTAAAATGTCTGTATACCATTATCATTTTGCGGTATCGGCAATTATATAGGCGATATTTTTTACGATGTCACGGCACTTCATAATTGGAAACCAGCTTGACAGTTTTTTGGAAGCCTTTATGATACATCTTAAGCATAATTTAGCCAAAAATAAAATTGAGATAGGTTTATGAAAATTATGAAAACTACCTTCTTCAACATTATTTCCTGTGGAGAGGTGGACGACCAGGTCAACGATATACAGCACCGTCACTACGTAGTCAAAAAACCTAAACTCTAGTGGCACGGTCTCTCTGAACACCAGGAAGTACGGATGGGTCTGTTGAAAAAAAAAGGGATTTTGAAAAATATATTTATTTTATGCCTATCCACCAGTTCTTCCGAAAGCACGTCAAGCCCCGACCCTTAAAAATGTAACATAGTTTGCAAACAATCATGAAGTTTATTTATAACAATATTTTGGTTAAGAAAAGTGCCCCTCAACAATTTTAACTCATAACTTAAGCAAAGCGGGTGCACAAACTATTTTGTGTTCTATATTTTTTGATTTTCTTCTTGTTGCGTGTCAATTATAACTGTGTGAAATAAACTTTAATTCTGTTGAATTATATTAGCCAATATTGAAGTGGTGCACTTATATGTATAGTCTCTACGACGATTCCACTCACGAAGCAGACGATGAGGATGAGACAGCACATAAAGGCGTTCCAGGCGACCTGCAGCGAGGATGAGGGCTGCAGGATGCACGGGAACGTGGAGCGTAGGCAGATGGCGTCCGCGTCGTCCGTCTGGGACCCGTCTGCGCGCTGCACATAACAATTAACACACATATTCAACTTATATAATAGAGACGTTGGCCAATTTAAAACGGCTATACTATTTAGTATTTTAGTAGTAAGAGGAATTATTCAGAAACCTGTCTCCGGTCATGTCAGGTTGCCGTCTCACCAAAATATGAGAATGAAGGAACAGAAAATGCACCTGTGTTTGCACAGTGACATGCCCACTATAACACTCCTGCGTAGTTGGCTAATCTTCATTGAGATTAACCACCGTGACCGAAATCGGTTAGAAGAATATAATCATCACGCACGTTCCTCATGATGTAGCAGCCGGCGATCTCGAGAAATACGTCGGGCCGGTCCAGCAGCAGCCGGCCGTCTGCGTCGCGTGCCTCCATCAGCGACAGCAGGTTCCGCTTGAAGTGCAGGATGCTGCTCTTGTACTTCACCTCCTCGGGTATCTTCTGATAGTAGTGCCTTTTCACCCTCTCCAAATGCTCCTGAAAGAAATAGATGCTATGAGTATGCGTTAAAACGTTTATAGAATAAAGTTTGATATAATATTTCGTACACGCAAGTTCTATAAAGCTGTGTCACAGAATTCGATCTCTTATCAGGTTTCAAATTCAGGCCAGCGACAGGCTCTGCTTCATTCCTTGTCGTTCATATAAAAACAATAAAAATTATGAGCAGTATTTATACCTGCATAGGATACATCGATTATAATTTTTAAAGCAAGCAATTTAATATTTTTATGCCAAAGTGGTTTAAGAACCTTGCTCTTTTTGACTCTGCTTACTTATACGGAGATCTTTTCCCAAAGATCTGTATGATATCATGTATCTAAATCCTATAAACACCAGTTGACCAGCTGGGCCAGAAAGCGTGGAGTGTGGAAGGTGGCACCGTGGATGGGTGTGCACGACAGCAAGTCGCTGATGAGGGCTCAGGTAGAAAGCGGCAAGCAAGATCTGCGTCTGATCGATGTCGCGGTCGTACTTGAGGGCGACGCACAACAGGTCAGGCGCGTGCAGCGCTTGCGTGACCAAAAGATGGCGGCGCTGGTGAGGGCTCACGTAAAAGGCGCCGAGCAGGATCTGCGTCTGGTCGGTGTCGCGACCGTACTTGAGCGCGACGCGCCACAGGTCGGGCGCGTGCAGCGCGTGTGCGATGCAGAAAGTGGCGGCGCGGATGGCCGTATGTGCGCGCGCGCATGCCGCCGGCGCGCTGCCCGCACACCCTGCCACTGATGTACCGCGCGTCATGCGCACCACTGCAGTGCTATCGTCTTCCGCTGACAGCATCTGCTTGGACAAAACATCTAGTCATTATTATTCCTCCGAATTATTTTGATATGAAAAATCTAACTGGGTCTGTATAGCAGAGGAAATTAGTCAACATCCATGTGTTGAAATGTCTTTATTAAATATCTAAACATAACTAACTGAACTTCACGCCATTTCCCTAGCAGGGTAGTCAGAGAAAACCGAAACGATCTAAAGATGTCTAAATATGATTAGAATATGTTACCACATAGTATTTTCCGTGTCAGACAAAGAAAAACTTATTTATTATGTGTTGAATGTTATGTTAACTATGTAACTAAATAAGCAGAATCATGCAATCAAGCATACAACTATCACAAATGGTACGACAGCAAATCATGCAAATTTTATCTCTATAGTAAAATTTGTTTATAAAGACTAGCTTCTACCCGCGCATTTGCTCGCGTGGTATATCAATGAAACATAGCTTATGTGTTATTCTAATGTATGAGCTATACTATTGTAAAGTTTCATTAAAATCCATGTAGTACTTTTTGCGTAGAAGTTAACAAACATCTACATATCCATCCAACCATACAAACTTTCGCGTTTATAATGTTAGTAACATAATTAAACGTTACTTCAATATCTCCGTAAGCAATGAAGATCATCGATGACTTCCTGGATGTTCTCTTTATTATAGTGTCACCCGGGATGTAATGTATTGTGTTCATCTTTTTCGCAACTTCAGACAAAAACTGGTACGACAAATCGCATAAAACACGACTCTGCAAGAAAATTCATCAAATGGTAGGATAGGAATATAGGTTCAAACTGATCTAAAATCTATATTAATATTGTAAAGCTGAAGAGTTTGTTTGTTTAGAAGCGCTAATCTCAGGAACTACTGGTCTGATTTGAAAAATTCTTTCAGTATAAGATAGCCGATTTATCAAGGAAGGCTAAAAGCTATATAACATTAACCATAATCGCGGGTAAAACCGCGGGCACAGCTAGTAATAAATTAAAAAGTATTAGTAAATAAACACTGACAAGGGTAACTACCAATTTCTTTTTTGTAGAAACAACAGCGCTTTTTATAATTTATGACAATAAATAATTCCCCCCCCCCCCCCCCATATAAAACCCCTTTTAGTAAAGAATACTTCTATTGTCTTCTATTAATTTAGTATCCCAAAAGCTGCCTAGTTTCATTCCCTTTGGTTTGGATAGAAACAACGTCCTTTTCACAATGAAGGTGCTCCACTTTTAAGCAATCACTCGCTAAATCCTTGATAGATGTTGATGACTGAAATGCCCTCATGTATTCATGTTCGGACTTCATCTTAAGATCAGTCCCTCGAAACATGAATAGGCGAATAACTGATGGAAGGAGGACCGTCACCTTCTGCGTCGCCTCGAAGTATATGTCGGTGTAGATGGTGGCGGGCAGCGTGGGCGGGTACGTGGGCAGCAGCTGCGTCGCCGACACCGCCTTCTGCTTCAGCCAGTACATCCTGTAGAACGTCTCCACCTTCTCACGCAAGCTCGGCGGGATGTTCGACTCTTTCTAAACCAAACCGAATATTAAGAAGAGGCGAAAATTTTCGAACATCACTTATTGAAAGGTATACACTCGAACCGAATAATAAGAAGAGGCCAATATTTTTGGACATCATGAAGCAAAAGATATCACTACTATTGCAAGTGGACTTCACTGAGCAACGGCCAGTTTTGTTTCTTTATTTTTTTACAGCACCGACACTGGTGACTTTATATTACTTCAACCACATTCCCATATAATTTTTTTAACAAAGATAAGTCTAATAAACTTAAAATTTTCTGTAAGCAACCAAAAAAAAAAACAAAAAAACAGGTTGCATTCAAAGCAGATAACCGGTATCATCGTAAAGAGGTTTTTAATCCAACATCATACATTGATGAACAAAAAATCTATGGCGTCTAAAAGCAACAACCAATTTCAAAGTCTTTATCTACACTTAACTCACCATAATCTTCATAATGAGCCGGTATCTCGCGCGGAACGCCTCCTCCGGGCGCATGTAGATGCTGATGACGAGCGAGAGCGACGCGACCGCCGCGCCCGTCACCACCAGACAGCCCGTCAGCATCACCAGCAGACACGCGACGCGCTCTATGTCGTTCGACGGAGCTACCGACGGCCTGACACCGAAAATTAACGAAAATTTTCGTAGAAAATTAATGGGTCGTTACATTCCCTAAAATATGGTTGAGTGAAGCGATGGCTGACACATACGTCATGCTTGGGAACAGGTGCCGCCTGGTCTGCTCTGGTCGGGTCATATTTTTATTTTTTCTTAGTAATTATAAATTTTTATTATCTTATTTCACACCAGGCCCACTTTAAAACATGGTTCAAAGTTAAATATGATTCTTACAACTTTGTTAATATATTAAGAATATTTTGAATTTTGACTTTTGAATTTAACCTTACGAAGAGATCTGGCAGCGTCTGCTTATAAATAACTGATAAACTCAAAATATCAATTAATACTTGACAGTAATATTGTTGCTACCCTTTCGCTTCAAACGCAAAAGGCACGGGTCGGATCCCCGCATCGAGGAAATAGTAAACAGACAGGCAAATCTCATCTTCCTAGCGTTATGTCCCGTGTTTAGACGGGGTCCGCTTAGACCATGATCCAGGATTTAGCGAATCTGGTAAACATTGAAGCGACTGCCGATCTGACCTTCGTAACCCTAAGATAGGGGAACCAGACAATTTTTGGATCATGGTTACAAATCCAAAGTTGTTTGAATTTGCAGGTTTCATCACGATGTTTTCCTTCACCGTCGAGCTAGTGGTATAAATACGTACATACTTGAAAAATCCAGAGGTACGTGCCCAGGTTTGAACCCGCACTCCTCGGTTAAGAGGCGCGTGTCTTTACCATTGAGCTACCACCACTCAATGGTAAAACTTTAAACAGACAGGCAAATGGAGTCAGGTTATTTTTTACCTATGTTACTGAAAAAATTATTAATGAAGTTAACATATTGTTTGTGAGAAGACATTATGTCTAGTAGATTTGAGTTATCAGAATTGGGTTATATTAAGTTTGTAATTTTCGCAATATTATTCCAAAGATTTTTAGAATCCCTGTAATAGCTTTCGTTCTCCGCCCTGTAACGTCTTTTCAGCTTCTTGATTAAGTTATTACAAAAGTTACGGTATATCCTAAATATTTCGTACATAACTCGTACCCGATAGGTATAAACATCTTATTGACAATATAGATGGCGTTGAGGAACTGGCTCGCGGACGAGTTCCAGTACCAGCTGCTCCAGTCAGTGCTGGTGGCCTGGTCCTGCTCCAGCTGCACCTCGTACAGCGCCCGCCGCATGTTCATCTGGTCCCAAGCCGTCTCCAACTGATGACGGTGATATAGTGAGTACATAGTTAATTTTGTAGCGAGAGATATTGTTTGAATTACTTTAACAAGGAAGCAGTTACAGCAAACTTTCTATAGAAGATAGCTTGTTGACCCGCTCTTTTTAATTAATTTTTAATTAAAAAATTTAATTATATGATGAATTGCATAGTAGGTAATTTATTTCTGACAGACTTGAAAAGTAACAAATAATAAATAACTTGAAATTATAAAATATTCTCCAAGATGTAACTTTTACGTTTGTTAAGCAAAGATAATAACGGTGCTGTAGTAGTGTAATTAAATAAAATGCAGCAGTTGACCTTATCGATATGCACCCAGATGAGTGCCCAGGTGACCCTGAGCACGAAGAATATGTAGATGTATTTGAGGGTGGTACCCAGGATGCTGCCCTTCAGATTATAGTCGTTCAATGCCCCTACAACATCATTAAAAAATATCAAACATAATTAAAAGAAATATATTGTCATTGAATTTTCATACGATAACTCAATTTGAAAAAAACTGTCAGCAAAGTCCAGCAGAAGTAATTTAGAAATAATAAGAATATAATGAACTTACAAAGATATTTAAACGGTCTGTGCAGGCGCAAGTAATAGCAAGCGAGCTTGAAAGCTCTGTAGTTGCCCACCACAATTGCGTAGTGGAGATATGACACGAAATCCAGCAAAAATCCGACTGGAACACCAAAACAGATATCGATCATTCATCTCACTGTAATTTTAACTTATTTTTGGGCTGCTGGAGATCTTGATTGTTGTTAAAGTTAATAAAATTTAAAAAGTTAATAAGTTAATAAAAATAATGTTCCTTCTTTAAGTGATCAAACTCCTGACGCACCGGACCACACTGTCAGATACGATCTCCTGATCAATATTGGATCAAGCTAGCCGGACTTTTGTAGAAAATAGTAACCAAAGGCCTAGGGATTTCACAAAAGTACTGTACAGTAAACCTGATACTGGTTCTTTGCCTAATTGATAATGTACCCCCTACTGACAAGCTATATAACCAAGAGGTAAACAAAAGGCAACTAACACAGCGTGTACCAATGCACTTTGACCTGCTGCATGACGACGAGCACGTCGTAGCCCATCGCTACCACGTGCACGCCGTACACCACATTGTACACCACGTCCACCACCATAATGGTCCCCTCCTGCAACAGTTCAAAGCCACCACCACGAGGTTTTTGGACCTACATCATTTGGGATCCTGCCATTCAGCTTAACCAAGTGATTGCCATAATGAACCTGCATCATTTGGGCTTCTGTTATTCGCCATTATCAGGTGATCGCGTTTAAGGATCTACGTTATTTGGGCTACTGTCATTCTCCATTACTTTCCTTTAAGAACCTTCATCATTCGAAGCTACGCAACGGTAGCTCTACGAACTTGTAGCGTATATCAATTATTGACACCCAGTTAGCAGAAACACAGTTGGCACATTATTTTTAAGTCCCAAACCAGCATGGGACGGGCTGCATGGAATCATCAAAAGGATAGACTCCGTAATGCAGACTACCTGCGTACGCATTATAGTATTTATTACGCATTAGAGTACGCAGGATCATATAGACGCAACGCACTAGCCTAGGCTTCTTTATGATCCCGTAGCCTGAGTGGAGCTGGCAGTTTATTTGATGGCAGCTCAATGGAATCCTGATTTAATGGACAACGTATTCCATGTGCTGGTAAAGACTACATATATCAAATGGCGATGTCTTCTTTATATTAAACACTAAAGACTATATGATTAGTTAAGTCTTCTATTTTAGAGGCCAATGCTTACAGCAGGCGAGTTGGTGAAGTCGATGACGACCCAGGTGATGGCAACCAGCACGGCGATGCAGATGCAACTGTTCCAAGTGGTGTGCTCGGGCAGGGCGCGCAGCCAGCCCAGCACGCGCTCCGTAGTCCACCACGATGGGTACTCCAGCTGATTGGGCCACCAGAACAGGTGTTACGGGATAGGCAAGATTCGTGACATACATACCATTACGCCCGCAATCCCCGAAGGGATTGGGCAATCGCTCCTTAAAGCTCTTTAAAGGAGCAAGTATCTTTCTCATCCAAATAACAGTTTAGACGGTCACCAGACAGGTGTGAGGAACTAAGCAAGAAAGATCTCATGCAAAAAAACCAGCTCAATGGCACACCAGCTCCAAATTGAGGTTGATCTATAATTTCAGGCCCAATTTAAGGAAATGAGAATATAGTTATAACCGCTTTAAAAAAGAGAGTGAGGTGTGTAAGGCTCGTGCCGTATGGCGTTCGGTTCTTACCCCGACCTGGGATGCTAATAATTTAGTTATACGAAGACGTGAAATACTTAGAAGACGGGCTAAAGGAATTCTGTAATAATTCGACTAGCTCGATGGCGCATGTGGTAGTGACCCTGCCCCATGCGCCAAGAGTTGTGGGTTCGATTCCCACGCAGGACAAACATTCGTATGATGAATACTTGTGTTTGTTCTGTGTCTGGGTGTTAATATCCAATATTTAAGTATATATTTGTAATACCACTGTTGTTTCTGATATCCGTAACACAAGTGCTTAAGCTACTTACCTCGGAGTCAGATCAATGTATGTGATGTAGTCGGAAAAAAAAAAAAAAAAAAATAACAAATCTGTGAGAATTATACCACCCGTGCTAAGTTAGGGCGAATCGTTTAGTCTCAAATGAGTTACGTTCACAATTTCAATAGTTCACAGTTTATAAGTATAGACAGCCATAGAATTTATAATAGAACGTGCGTGACCATTCGTCTTGCGTAGCCTCTTTTATAGCCAGTATAGCTGGACTACGTACAACCCGTGCGAATTAACTGTGCACCTCGCGCAGTGACGTCATTTAACAAAGATGCTATCGCTACTGAGCGCTTGCGCCGAATGCGGGACACGCGCGGGGCAGCGGGAGCGGGGTCGCATTCCAGCGGGGTGCACAGTTGATTCGTACGGGTTGTAGATAAGTAGTATTTACCTCTGAGTGCCTGAGCCTAACTCCAAAACTGCCACTGGTGCTTTGCCTCGTCTCCTGCCCAGCGGCTCTCATAATGATACCTTCCCTCTAATATTCAGTTACTCCAAAATAACAAAGGGCATCTTCTGAGATTTATAAACTTAATTTCTTTTATTTTCATCGCTCGAACTAATCAAACAAAACAGTTCCTTCTGGGAATTCTGGGTCTTCTATTTATTTATCTATTTATTTCGAGACACAATTTTGACATAACGATAGATATCTTCTCTTCTTTTACTTTCCTACAATATGGCTTTCAACGCATAAGTCCAAAGACCAAATAGGTTATAATCACCATTTAGTGAATCTAAAATGGTCCCAGGCCATTAAAAATAAAACAACTAGTAATACAAATTGATTTAATACGATTTTTATTTGGAAATAATAAGTAACATCATCATAGATAACCTCCATCCTATAACACCAATAACAAAAAAAAACAATAATATCACAATTAATTACATTATAGATATTAAAACTCACTAACAATCAGACAATAAACATATAAAACAATTTATTGAAACATTTTTTTTGATATTTTTCTCAAACAAGTTAAAAAAACAATAAAATCTAAAGCACCTTATTATATTAACCAATCAACAGCAGGCACTCAGTAAAATGTTTAATAAAAAATATATTATTAAATTGGTCCCTAACTTAGAGCAATATATTAACTATACAGATCACATATTTTTAACCTTCATAATATTCAATTTCTTTCCAACATGCTTGACTTTTTAGCTACCTATAAACCTTACCCCAATGAAAACATTTGAGTGGATTAATTACATACAAAAGGCAGTACATTTATAATTAGTTTTTTACAGACTTTTTTTATTTTGCTCAACACGCGACTCTTTCAACTTTCCTAACTCGTAATTTTTCAGAGAAGTTTTTTAGTTACCTCAATTATTAAAACAAAAATGCGAAACCCTCAGTTGCCACAAATGTTCTCGCTATTATAGTATCGGGATGTCTTGCCTCAAATGCACATCCTAATGTCAAGATTTGCCTAAAGAATCAGTATAAGAAAGAGGCTCCACTGCTTTTCAACATTAAATCAATTCTCCTAATCATAATTCAGAATCCAAGCCTTTGTCTTGTGACTACATATTCCTCGTCTAATACGGTAAGGATGCGCATACGCAGCATCGCTCTAAATTTGTACTACGTTCGATTGTACTATCAATTGGCTTTGATCTTGTTGTTGTGGTCGTACTCCGCTCGGAACTGCCGGTTCATCCGCATGCCGGCCTTCGTCCTCATCCACACTGGAATCAGCTTCGTTAGGGTATACTGAAAATAAAAAAACATAAAACAGCATCATTTGGCAGGCTGCAATTTATATCATAAGTAATGTAGCGTACATAAAATGTAGTGACAGAAAATATATTTATTACAACCATAACTTGGGAACACATAAATCTTTTCCCTTCTATCGTAGTAATTTTGTTAGTCCTATTTATTATTAGACGGCACGTACCTCTGGATTTTTCAAAGCTATGTACATATTTATACCACTAGCTCGGCGGTGAGAGAAAACATCGTGATGAAACCTGCAAATTCAAACAACTTTGAATTTGTAACCTTGATCCAAATATTGTCTGGTTCCCCTATCTTAGGGTTATGAAGGTGAGATCGGCAGTCGCTTCAATGTAATTACCAGAATCGCTAAATCCTGGATCATGGTCTAAGCAGACCCCGTCGATGTATTTCTATTCTGATTTCCTCACTACCTATATAATATTTGTATGAATATAAGTACGTACCTCAGGTATGTACTTCATAATTAACAAAAATATATATAACAATGTTTTACAAACGTGAGTACCGGAATCGTGACTATAAAGATTGAGTATTCAAATCATGCACCATTAGCGACAGATAACATGGTCACGGTCTAGGTATTTCTTTGTTCAGAGTTATAATAGAAGCGAGCGCAATAATTAGTAGATCACGAAATACCTAGACATATCCTGGAGAAATGTAAACTAAACCAGTCCAGAGGTAAGTTTTTGGTCATTGGCTAATTACGTTCCTGGTAGTAGCTAAGCTATTTTTAAACAAAATAAATAAATTCCCTATTTCCAAACGAAGCTTAAAGCTCGTTCTTTGAATACTAGGTGAACGGATGGACATACTTAAATACATTTATAAACATCCATGACTCGATTACAAATGTCCATGTTCATCACACGAAACATTAATATTACCCAGTAGAATATAGAATTCATTTTAAAATCATTTTACTAAACTTCTCCATAAATATCTATTGTTACATCTATTACTATAATTATTGTGGTACACGTCCTCAAATTTTTAATAGATACCGAAGTGGTGGTGGTACTTAGTGAGCAAATAAATGTTTGATTTGATTTGATTTGCCCCTAGCGGGATTAGAACCTGCGAATCTTGGTTTCGTGGCCAGAGTCTCTGACCTCTCGATCAACGGGCCTGTCAGTTTTTAGTGAAGAACATATTACCCTTGTTGTACCATGTTAGTCTGGGACTTAAACATAATGCGCCAACTGTATTCCTTGTCTATATCTAGTTATATCGAGTTATGGGCGTATGATTGTGTAGGCGACGAGCTAGCCACTTGTCACTACTTTTTCACATTTTCCATCTAACCCAGCCAAGTTTTTTTTTTCTAAAAGAGTCTGCTAAATTTTACCTGTATGCCATGCATCCAGTATCCAGTGGTGTCTTGCACCCTGCCCAGCGTGGAGACCGCGTGGCGCGCGTACGTGACCACGTCGGGGATGAGCAGGTTCCCGTCCATCACCCACTGCGACCACGAGTTGATCTTCGTGGACACGTACATGGGCGACAGGTGCTGCACTGTGATGCCTTTAGAAGCGTATTCTTCCCGCAGAGCGTGCGTGAAACTTCGCACGTAAGCCTGGAATGTGATGGTTATCTTTTTCTACTTCCTAGCACTTTGTATATGCTCTTAACGAAGAAACTTTGAAAGAGACAACGGATAGATGGTTTTTGAAAGAGACAGTCAAAGCCTATCTATCCGTTATTACCCCTAGATCGGAGGAACAGGATTCCTCAAGATGCTCAACTTTGCTCAAAAAGTCCATCTTACAGCCGAACTGATGGTATACATAGATTTTTGATAGTCCAAATACTTTTGGCCGTTATTTTTAACGAACATAAGAACGAATATCAACTACTTTTGTTGCTGACGTATATGCTAATATAGACGACGCCCTTAGCAAAATCAGTAACTCGTCAGTCCTATAAGGAAAGGATGCCTCGAAGGTCATTGGAAGCCATTGCAAATGTAATGCATCGTAACGCAACTCACTTGACGCTCAATGGTCGTACTGCAATAAAAACACAATAAAGCTTAATCATCTAAGATATTCCTAAGCACGCTTCGAAACTGGTTATCTGTGACTAAGAGACTACAAACAACTTTGTCAAACTTAGTCAGGTTACGGCAAATGAGAATTTATCTGAAAACCGTAAGTAGAATAATCACTGATTTATTTTTAAAAAGCAAAGTGCAAAATGCACTTTTATTGATCGCTTTTTTAGTCACGTACCACTAAGACTGGCTCGTGAGTGAACCCCCATGCAGTTGTGGGTTCGATCCTCACACAGGACAAATATTCGTATGATGAATACTAGTGTTTGTTCTATGTCTGGGTGTTAATATCCAATATTTAAGTATATATTCGTAATACCGCTGTTGATTCTCGGAGTCAGATCAATGTATGTGATGTCGTCGGATATTTATTTATTTATATTTATTGGTCCCTAGAGCAGGATGGTCAGAGGGCAGTCGATTTGTTGACCGTATTTGTTTAATTAAACCGGCTACATCTACTATAAGTTCATTGTCCAAGCGGACTCAGACCAGGGTCACATAACGCTAAGATGTTGATGATGATTGCTGCACGTGACGTCACCTTGGTAGCCGCATAGATGTTCATAAGTGGTAACGGTTGCAGCTCGGAGCCGGAAGACACGTTGACGACGGCGCCCTTCCCGCGCGCCACCATGCCCGGCAACACCAGCCGCGTCATCAGCGTCACGGCGCCCACGTTCACGTTGATCATCTGCCACGCCTTCGACACCGGCACCTCGCACACTGCCATCGGGTAGTCGTAGTTGATGCCCACGTTGTTCACTGGAAACGAGAGGAGTTTATGGTGATTGGTCAGCATCTACTTTAAGAGGGTTGAGGATGATCCGGAGAGAGCAACCTGCCATAGATGAAAATTAAATTTTATCAGTTGAGTTAATATGGCAGAAAAACTTTCTTAACGTTTAGATTAAGAGATGTAAAGAAGAACAAAGCCGACAAATTCTATATTCCGTTTAAAAATTGTAGCCAATAATTTTCAAATGCATAGATAATATATCTGCCATTCTTAATTGTTTTAAGATGACCTTTATATAGCACAAGTCCATGTTAGGATTTAATAAGGTGTATCATTTTGACTCATCACTCATGTAGAAAGAATTCCAAATAATAGGAAATGCCGACAACATTTTGAGGTATGTTACGTTTACATTACAAATAAATATGTACGCCTACAGACTTTAACGCATTTGAATAGAATTGCAAGGTCTTACGCAAGCGTAGACATTGTTTAAGCTTCCGTAAAACCTTGACAATGCACAATATCTCGTAAAGGATATAATCGTCTATATCTAAATAATATATATACCTATATATATAAGTAATTCCAAGTCGTTAAAGGATAATAATATGGAAACGTCTAGTAGACCAATTGCCAAAAATTTGCTAATGCACTATAAACATTTTTTGAGTCAAGTAGCCTAATAAAGACATAAAAGAATTTGTCCCATTACACATTTCTTAGATTAATCACATCCTAGATATCGGAAATCTTACCTAGAATACCTATGGGGATATCCTTGAGCTCCTCCTCAATGTGAGGATACACGTCAGCGCCCTTGCTGAAATCGGCCACAATGATCTTGGTCTTCACGCTGTGCTGTTTCTCTGAAAAAGAGAAAATGAACACAAGTCAAAAGGAGTGTGTCGACATGCACAAGCTAGTTTCACACAAGGCTTATAAGGTACACAAGATTATTTATGCTTTTACACGTTGGTAAAATAAATACATACATACGTAACATGACGCGCATTATCCCCGAAGGGGTAGGCAGAGTCAAAGATGCAGCAGGCCCCATTAACTACATTCAGCCAAAAACAATACTGGACTGGACTGGGTTAGATGGAAAATTGTGAAAAAGTTGTGACAAGTGGCAGCTTGCCGCCCACACAATCGCATACCCAAAACTCGATATACCATTAGTCGTATTTTACGACATGCTAGGCAAGAACCACAGAACAAATAAACGCATATTTACTCATATTTGCACTTGTTCAGCTGATCTCGGCGGCAACTGAGAAGCTGCACTTCTCGCGGCTGCAGCTGACTTGCACGACGCTGACGTCGCGGCTGTCAGCTCCGCCGCGCACTTCAGGGGCGTCTTTTGCTACTGTACGTACCGATCTCGGCGGCGACTGCCTGCAGCTTCTCGCGGCTGAGGCTGACCAGCACGACGCTGACGCCGCGGCTGTCAGCTCCGCCGCGCACTTCAGGGGCGTCTTTTGCTACTGTACGTACCGATCTCGGCGGCGACTGCCTGCAGCTTCTCGAGGCCGCGGCTGTCAGCTCCGCCGCGCACATTTTCAGGGGCGTCTTTTGCTACTATACGTACCGATCTCGGCGGCGACTGTCTGCAGCTTCTCGCGGCTGCGGCTGACCAGCACGACGCTGACGCCGCGGCTGGCCAGCTCCGCCGCGTACTGCTTGCCGATGCCATCCGTGCTGCCCGTCACCACTGGAACAATAACATCATTGATAACAATCATCATGATCATAGTTTAGTTTACCTACAGGCTAACATAGAGCTTCCATTCGTCTTGAGACAATGTGTTTGATATACGTACTTAAATTTCAAGTACAAAAATCCAGAGAGATCCGGGTTTGGACCACACCCCTCGCATGTGAGGTTGGTGTCACCACATACCCACCACAATCATACTCTATAACTAAGTAGAACAAAACAAACATCACGCCCGCAATCCCATGCCCAAACCCAAAATACCATTAGTCGCCTTTTACGGCATGCTAGGCATGGAACACAGTTGGCACATTATCTCTAAGTCCCATACCAACATGCGACAAACTAGAACTTAAGACACTATGGTTAAATCTCCTTAACAACCTACTGAGTGGGCCATAAATTTCAAGTTAACGGTATTAGTGAAATCACAGGCATATTAAGTGCATCGTAAACCAGTTACAAAATAAGCACTTTGTGTGTGATTAAGGTCGGCAAGGTCCGAAACTCATTCAGGCAGTCTCATTATTTACCCTTTCTACATTATTTTTTACTTGCACTTACATTTAGAGCTAAGGTTACCTATATATTATTTGAAAAAATTGTGTAAAAATTGTAAAAGGCGAATTTAAATTAAAATGTTTCGCTGTAAAATATTGTTTTATAATATATACTTTTTTATTTATTTACAACATCACGCCCGTAATCCCCGAAGGGGTAGGGAGAGTCAAAGTGGCAGAAATCTGACATGTCTGTTCCCAACCAGCCAAATTTTCAAGAGGTACTATAAATCTTTACACAGATAATGTGAGGTGACCTTTCTAAATTACTGTCATAGAACCATACTTTGCTATTAAATTAATGTCCTATAATGAGTCACCCGGACTGGTCGTGGAACCGCAGTTATTAACGATGACTCCTCGTTACTCCTTGAGCCAGATCGGCCCGGATCACGACCGGTCGCGGTTACCCACTAACAGCTAGGAGCTTTCATTTTATAATTTGCGGAGAAAATGTCCCTGTGAGGTTGGTCGCCCGCAAACCGCTATATTGTAACGAGGTGCTTTGAGCAAATTTCCACTAGTACTGGGTACGGGGCATTGCTCGAATATCAGAACTGTGAATTTCCTACCATCAAGATGCTTATTACTTGAAATGGCGGAGCAGCAATGGTAAGGTCACTGTTCAAGTCCCTGACGTAGACGGTTTGTCCATTACCGTAAAGCTTTTATGAAAAGGATCATGAATTGAAGAGGCGAATGAGGTGTGTAAGGATCGTGCCATATGGCGTTCGGTCCTCTCTGCCTACCCCGCTAGGGTATATATCCATTATGTTAAGATGTTATTTAGACTATAATTGGGGAAAATAAAACTCCAGGGAGCTGTGATTAATATTCCAATCCCTTCAGTATCAGTGGGATGATACCACAGACCATATTAGATGATACTTAACGCAGTCCGTCAAGAAAACATGTTGAGGGAAGAACCATTAAGGTACAAAACTCAATTCGTATCTTCGCTTTGTGTGTGACAGATTGCTTTTTGATTTACTTTTTACTTGTCCTGAACTATATCACGATTGTGAGGAATACTATTCTCATTTAAAGACTCCAGTTCTCCCGGTTTTGGTTGTGCATTTTCATCAATAAGCAAGATGACAAAAAAAATCTGTTTGGTCCGCCAGTTAGATTATAAAAAAATATTGAACACGTATTTTTTATTTATTTTTCAAAAAAAATTGACGAAGATACAATGCTTTCAAGTTGCGCGTGACGTCACGCTTTCGTACAATTTTTACTAAATAGTGTCGTCGCAAGCCCCCACTCCAAAACTTTAATGCTCTTTATCTTTGTTTTTTTTTAAATTGATAAAGCCAAAAATATGTGTCTTGTATTTTTGTATTATCTAACTGGCGGACTAAATAGAATTATAGTTTTTTAATGCAGTCATCGTCCCCATTGTTATTAGCTAGGTATTTGTTATTGTTGAAGTCATTTTTATAAGCAGTTTTTAAGAGACACAAAGAAAATTGTGTTCAATTTGTCTACGAGTATTGTCACCAATCATTTCAATGCAAGGTGACAAATAATGTGGAGGCGACGTTTTTATCAGTCAATGCCTCACTTCCTTCACCGCGTTTGTTGACATCTTTTGGATATCTGTGGCTCACTCATCCGTAATCCGTTAAACGAATTCAACCAAATTCGTACTCCTATTCGTATTCTAAGTACAAGCAGTATGTTTTTGCAATTTTATATCATAAAAATCACCGTGCGGTTTTTCTGTACTTAGATTGCATCTTAATAGCTTATTATAGACAAGTAAATTGATGCTTCAAGTTGATCTTACAGATTAATAAAGTTGAAATGTGTTTGTAATATTAAACATATACATTCTTATAAAAATATATACGGTATTTACTTGTAACGAAAGACCAAGTTCTGACGTTTATTTCTGCCTATTTGTTCCGGCTTATTTCCGAAACGGTTGAACCTATTTTGATTGAACTTTAATTTGGAGTAACTTTAGCAAACTAACAAAGTATTTTTTAGAAAAAGAATAAAGGAGTCCACCCAAAAACAATTATCTATGGTCTCATTTTCCGTGGGCGAAGTCGCAGGCAACAGTTAGTTTATCACTTAATCTCGACCCGGAATTTAAACTACACTCAGTCTCGGAACAAACTTCATAATGTAGGTACAAGTAGGTTTTACCTAGTTAAAACAAAACATGGATAAAGATAGGTTTCATCTCATCCTGCCTTCGTCGGTCTTGTGGTAGCATACGTCGCCTAAGAGGTCCCAGGTTCAAATCCCGGATCGGGTCATTTATTCACCCCCTGTGCCTCGGAAAGCCCTTGAAGCCGTTGGTCCTGTGCCTGACCTCTCTCCGGGCATATTGAATTGCCGTCTCACTGGACTATGAGAGTGAAGGAACAGAGAGTACATCTGTGTTTGCGCACACACTTTGTGCACTATAAAATCCCTTGCGCAGATGGCTAATCTTCGTTGAGATTAGCCATCTGCGCAGTGACCGATATCCATAGAGTAATTTATATGCCGATATCGGTTAGCAGGATATCTCGTTCTTTTATGGTATATTACCATACCATAAATACGTGATATCTTGCTTTAGGCTATCTGATCATGACGTTCTATATTTTCGTTCTATACGTTCTTTATTTTGGGCTATCAAGCCCACGGATTCCGGAACTAACCTTCATGAGTCTTAAAACATCCACAAACAAATGATTCAGAAGTACTTATAAGCAGTCTTTGTTTACATTCAAGATTTCCTAACTGGGAAATAAGTACCTAAGAATTGGCAAAACTATTTCCGCAATCTAACATCCTTGAAAATCTAGATTTTGTAATAATCTACATACTAATTATTATTTCTGATTATAATTTTTAATGTGTTCGAATCTTAAGACTTCGGTTATTACTATAATGATATAATATAATTTAAATATATGTTCAAACCGTAATATTAATAATATTATATATTATACAGATAAATAACCTGCTATATAATATAGTCATTACTGTCGATAAAAACATCTTAAATAAAAAAATAAATAAATTCTTCAGACTGACACACCAATTCCCTAGTCCCAAACTAAGCTTATAAGCTTGTGCTATGGATACTACTAGGTGAACGGATAGACATACTTAAATACGTTTATAAACATCCATGACTCGAGTACAAATATCCATGTTCATCACACAAATATTTGCCCCTAGCGGGATTCGAACCCGCGACCCTTGGTTTCGTGGCCAGGGTCTCTAACCACTCGACCAACGGGCCAGTCAAGTGCAATAGTAAGAAATAAACATTTATTGGACGCACAATGATGCATACACAGGAAAACAAGTATTTGACAATTGACAATTATAATAGTACTAAAAGAAGAATAAAGATAAACAAAAACCTCACTGCCTTCACAATGCTATCAATCCGCGCGTATTTAATTTAAAAAAACCAAAAATATTAAAGTATGTGCGTTGGTAAAGCTACGTGCTTGGAATAAATACAAGCACGCCTTTCATGTGACGTCTTTATTCAGCTACCACCGGCCCATTGTCACTGCCATGTATTGATCGTGACCTGGATACTCCAAAGGGCCCGTCGCGCCGGTGCGCAAGCGCCGAATTGTGCGTTTGCGCAACTTGCGAATCTGCAGAGCTGCGCGTGCGACTGTGACACCGCGTGGGCGAGCCGCTTGGCGGTCATTGGTCACAACTCACAACACAACAGTAGGGTTTATTAAACTATAACACTTATACCTGGCCCGTTGGTCGAGTGGTCAGAGACCCTGGCCATGAAACCAAGGGTCGCGGGTTCGAATCCCGCTAGGGGCAAATATTTCGTGTGATGAACATGGATATTTGTACTCGAGTCATGGATGTTTATAAACGTATTTAAGTGTTTCTATCCGTTCACCTAGTATCCATAGCACAAGCTTATAAGCTTAGTTTGGGACTAGGGAATTGGTGTGTCAGTCTGAAGAATTTATTTATATTTATTTATTATTTATACCGTTTCTTTTTTGTGTTCTAGCCATTTAGCGAGTGGATCTGCGATTTTTACTCAAGGGAATGCGTTACATAGTACCAGTTGAGACTGGATGGAATAAGGGCTGAGTGCATAAACTCCCAGTGTCCCCAATGTAGGTAAAACCGCTTGGGAGGGGTTGTTCTAGAATGTTCTGAACCCTAATCTGGCTCATGGCATGAAATCCATTTTATAAAGGCTTATTAAATTGAGTGTAAATATGAAAGAAAACTAGCTTTGTTTTCACAATTTTCCATCTAACCCAGCCCATTGTCCCATGTTGTTCTGGGCCTTAAAAAGAATGTGCCAAATGTGTTTCTTGCCTAGCATGTCGTAAAAGGCGACTAATGCTATATGGGGTTGTGGGTATGTGATTGTGTGGGCGACTAGCTAGCCACTTGTCACAGCTTTTTCACAATTTTCCATCTAACCCAGCCTAGTTTTGCTTATGGTTGAATGTGATTAAATTATGTTTATGTTTATGTTTAGCTTTGTTTGTACCTGGCATCGCCGAAGTGGAGTTCGGGAATTAGCCCTGATGATTACGAAAGCAAAAACCATATCAGCCCAAACAGTCTTGTCTGTGGCCGAACATCAAAAATATTTTCTGTTCCTGTTGTCTACACGTTTGTATCTATTATATCATCTCCTTGACAACCCTGGGCACTAGGCCTTAATTTCGTATTCAATCGAAACACATTAACATTACATTAGTCACTTCATTATTACTTGGACATTGTATTCTAATTCAATAGTCGACTTCACGTCCATTTGTAGTTCGACTTTGACTATTAAGCAGATGTTCGTGGAAAACAGCCGTGGTGAACCTGGAATAATGTGTGAGTGCTTACTCATTAACAGCTGTAGATATTAACAGAAAAGATAAAAATCTTGCAAGGAAGTAAGTAAATACTACGATTCTATCGATATCTATTCGATTCATTTGTCCCATGTTGGTCTGGGACTTAAAAATAATGTGCCAACTGTGTTTCTGACCCATGTCGTAAAAGTCGACTAATAGATATCGGGTTTTGGGTATGTGATTGTGTAGGCGACAAGGTAGCCACTTGTCACTAATTTTGCACAATTTTCCATCTAACCCAGCCTAGTTTTATTTTTGGCTGAATATGGTTCAATAAATAAATAATGATATTTTTTTCCACCAATAGAGAGCTGCTTTATCAGCGAGTAACATCTCCTTACTCCAACAGGAACGGGAACTACGCGGGTGAAACCGCGGGGCGCTGCTAGTTTATAATTTTTTTTTCTACTGATTATATCATGTTGATACAATTTTTGTAGCAGAACTCCGATGCTGGATTGACTATACAATTATATTATCTTTAGTAAGATAAGGATAGTCTATAAAGTTATACTATCTTAAGTAAGACAAGGAATCCAATTAGCCATATAAAGTTAATCGTCCATAAAATCCGTGTTATTATCACACGCATTGCCTGTCGCTGTTCATAGTGCAGACTATTTAGCAATCGCTGCTAAGACTACAGACTGACCGAAAGAATACTTTCCATACAAAGGAATCATCATAAAACGCTCACTTGCAAGGTGCGGCATGGGTTACGAACGAAGTAACTATTTATTAATATGTGGCATCGGTCATCAAACTGCGGCCCTCTGCTGATCTGAGATATCCATTGCTACGAGTAATTTTTTTGAACTATAAAATACAGTTGTGTAAACAGTCGGTATATTTAAAATGAGTTTTGGTAATACGTAATCGAGTCAAACGGCTAGATGACTAAAAAATTCGGTTTAGTCCGTCAGTTAGATTATGAAAAAATATTTTTCTATTTATTTGTCAAACAAACATTGACGAAGTACAATTTTTACAAAATAGTGACGTCGCAAGCCCCCACTTCAAAACTTTGATGCTCTTTATCTTTGTGATTTTTAGTTAATTTGATAAAGCGAAAAATATGTATCTAGTATTTTTGTATAATCTAACTGACGGACTAAATAAAATTATAGATTTTTAATGCAGTCATCATCCCTATTGGTGTGTTAATTGATGATTATTCATGATCGATGCCATTGATATTTAAGTAATACAAGTAAGTATAAGTGAAAGAATATTTTTGAATATTATCGTTAGACAAGCCTTCGCACTCCGTTCCTCTAAATCAACATTCGGTCTGCGTGGGCGCAATACGCGTATATAGCTTTTGCAACGCGGAAACGCGACCGCTCTGACGGTACGTATAAATAAATAAATATCCGACTACATCACATACATTGATCTGACTCCGAGGTAAGTAGCTTAAGCACTTGTGTTACGGATATCAGAATCAACAGTGGTGTTACAAATATATACTTAAATATTTGATATAAACACCCAGACACAGAAAAATCACAAGTATTCATCATACGAATGTTTTTCCTGGGTGGAATCGAAACTACAACTCTTGGCGCTTGGAGCAGGGTCACTACCGAATGCGCCATCGAGCCAGTCAAACGTATAGAAAGAAAGAAAAAAATGTTTATCCGGTACATACATGCATAATACATAACATTGTAAAATAAAAAGAGTAAAAACTATGTTGTATTATCCCCGCAGATTGCTAATGCGCTGGAACCTTGTCTAATTAACACCCACGTGACGTCACCCGCAATACTCGCTGGTCAGTTTTGCGAACGGTACTGAGTGTTCGATTACGTCACCAATATGGCGGCCAGGCGGATTAGCAATCTGCGGGGATAATACCTAAGGGCTCTTTCAATTTAGGTGGTGCCGTGCGGTGCGGCAGCGGCGCAGCGCACGCTTTGTATGAGATATACGATCTACGAGGTCCGAGCGCAGGACGACTACCGCACCGCTCCAGCACTGCAGCAGGCCGACAGCAAACACCTAAATTGAAAGAGCCCTAAAAGGTCTCCGCTCAGCACATGTCGCGGTGGCGCTAAGCGTACCACGACGCTGGTTTTCTGCGGATTTTTATTTTTTTAAGCCATATATCCGAAGGTAGCGAAGTAATTAAACCTGGAGTGCTGGAGGTAGCAAAGGCTACAGAGCGAATTTTGTGAAGGACGCCCTATATACAAAGTTCTAAACTAAAGCATTTTTTTATGCAAGGCCCTTTTGGTCAGTATTTCCAATGGGTCTTGCAGTTGTTTGATATGGCGCAAGCGTCGATGCAAGGCGAGCGGAGTAGACTGAAGTAGCATTTTTGTGTCTGTTGTGTTCAAATGTTCACACGGATTGGACTTTCAAGGAACCGGACAGATTGGATCATAGTTATTTAAATGTGGAGGTTACCTCACAATGCTGTTCCACACTGCTGAGATAGTGGCAAAACTTAAAACCGTTTATAGATCTTTAAAATCTGGAGATAAGTGTTCGACTTGACCTCGCATGTACGGCGAGTACCTACTAACTCAATGTAAAATGAAAAAAATTTGGGTCTCCCACCTCTTAACTAGTATCTATATAATAATAAACGATTTATTTATCTATTATTAAGCTACTTTACTTACCACAGACCAAACATTAAAGACTTATTATATAAATTTTAATCACATCTCAAATTCAAATTCAAATTCAAAATATCTTTATTTATGTGGGCTTCAAGAAAGCACTTATAAATAGTCAATATACATAAAAAAAGGATAAGAAATAATACTACCAATGCTTGAAAATTCGTAAAAGTGTTACATTACTTTTAGTCAGAGTTTTAACAACATGTAAACCGTGGGAGAAAATCGTCCCCTCGGAAAACGCTAATTCGATAAAGCCCTAAGCCGTCTCGCGCATGACCCGGCGGCTGCGCTTGCGCAACGGTAGCGGGTTCACGTGTTATGTAAGAGAGTACTCTCCGCAACGTCTTTTTGTTTGCTAACTTTAAGTTTGCTGATTTGCTTTCGCATTTAACTAAGTTTATTTAAGTCGTAAGTGGTAGCTCGTTTCGACATCTAATTGCAAAATAAAAAAAGCAATTTCACTTCTGATCTGACCAGAATCGTTCATACGGCTAAAAATAAAATATTATTAACATTATGCATATTTTTTTTACAATTTTCCATCTAACCCAGCTAAGTTTAATTTTTGGCTGAATGCGGTTAAAGGCCTGCTGCCCCTTTGACACTGCCTGCCCCTTCGGAGATGGCGGGCGTGATGTTGTGTATTTTTTTTTAGACGACATCTTGACATGTGTATGTTGTTTCCGGGGAGCTTTCACATTTCACAAGACTGCATTCATTATAATAAAGCACGTCAAAAGCTTGTAGGTCAGATACGAGCAATTATTTTCACTATATACCTACATTCATTTTTCCCCGTGAAGTATCAGGTTTTCCTTGCTACTGTTGACTTATGTTGCTAAGTAAACAAAGAAGTAACTAAAAACATGTATGTCTTATTTTTTAAATAAACGGCCCATTAGCTTTACGCAAATAGGCGAATGCACCCTGTCCGATGCGCCAAGCGTTGTGGGTTCGATCTCCACCTAGGACAAACATTCGTATGATGAATACTTGTGTTTGTTCTGTGTCTGGGTGTTTCTAATATCTTACTAAGCGAAATGTGTGTGTCAGGATCGTAGCAAATGGAAGTATGTGATCTCTGCCTACTCCTGTAGGAAAAAGGCGTGACAATCTAGTATAATATTTAAGTATATATATGTAATACCACTGTTGTTTCTGATATCCGTAACATTCTGCTTAAGCTCTTAGCTCGGAGTCAGATCAATGTATGTGATTTTGTCGGATATTCATTTATTTATTTGCATTGCTAATCAGTACGAATTTATTAGAATATGTATTTTTGATGTATAACAAATAACAAAACTCGTATATTCTGCAGTTCTGTCATACAAACAAATGGACAAAATCATGTTGCATTTTTATTGACAGACTGAGACACATATAAGCTCATACGGATGTATAATAATCGCCAGATAAATACGGATATAAAATAATGTCCGGCACGTGTTGTGAGTACGATTTCACACGCGTCATACCAGCCATGCGAAAGTCGGTCAACGATGCACACAAAAGTATATCTAAAGTGTTAGTACGATTGCATAAGATATCGTTTCGTGTATCCTCACCCATCCTCCCAAGAGAAATTGATTGAACAATGCTTCGCATTCCGTCACGGCACTCTTTTGTCACCTTTCAATTCAGAAGTGACAAGAAAGTGCAGTGATAAAATACAAAATAGCCTTATAAATAACAATAAATAAGCTGACATTTCAGTTAACTGTTTCACCCGGATGCGACCGATTCACAGCTAACGCAGGCTATTTACGTTTCATTAGACAAGTATTGCCATTTTTTTAGATTTTCTCTGCTTGATGTTTTTCCAAGATATTATCAATATCGGCGCTTAATCTGCCAAAACTATGTTGAGAATTTATTATTTTATTTATTTATATTATGACATATGTAATTCATCCACTTAGGGTTTTTAGTTAAACTGTCCTTAGAATATGAACTTGTATTAAGCCTGAATGTACGGAAAAACGAAGATTTATTCGTAATTTTTTTAAAACCCTTAAAAATGCCCAAGCATCATCCCATCTCCATAAATAGGCACTTAAAAAAAAACTGTCGACTTCACATACTTATTTACAATCACATATCTTAATCCATAATATCTTCACAATCGTTCAACCAAAGCCGGACAGGAAGATATCTATGCACATCGCAACATAGACCAGACCGGACATCAACAATACTTTTGTTACATCCATTTCCGATTCACAATGATCCGCAAATCTGCGCAAGCGGCGATGCAAGCGGTGCAGCTTGCATCAGGCTGCAGGCTGCAGTTGCACCACGCGTTGCGACAATCCGCGGAACTGAGCGCTTATGATGCGCCGCGGGTCAAGGCTTGAACTATCCTCCATGCGGTTCCTAATTCTGGTACTCGTTTCAAAGATAATATTTATAGATTTTTGGCCGTCCATTATTTCATCTGCGTTTTCTATTTAATTACAAAATAAAAATTTAATTTCAAAAAGCGAAAACCCTTTCATGCAGCAGATCTGCTGATCGGCTGATCAGATACTGCGTTTTCTTCAGTGAATAAGAGCACAATTGCCTAAACTATAAGGATTCGCAGATTCCGATACAGCGACCTAAGAAGCTTTTATCTAGCATATCGTAAAGGCGACTAATAGTATATGGGGTTTTAAGTATGTGACTGTGTAGGCGACGAGGTAGCCACTTATCACTCTTTTTGCACAATTTTCCATCTAACCCAGCCCAGTTTTATTTTTGGATGAATGTGGTTAAATGGACCTGCTGCCCCTTTAATTCTGCCTACCCCTTCGGGAATTTCGGGCGTTTTGTTATGTATGTATGTAGGTATAAAAATAAAAAAAACATAAAGTTTATTTGATTCATAGAACCGGGTTACAAGTTGTGCACTGTTTCTAATAATATTTTTGTCATTTTCAATTTTATAATTTGAGCATACAGTAGCCCTGGACTTCACTAGGATTTCCTGTGTCGTGAAGTCCAGTCTTCCCATTGATGGAACATTAATACGAGAAAAGCGTACATAGAGGGCTTGTTGAGTGTGTGTGGGAGAGTGAATGTATGCTCATAGGCCGTAAGTTTATAGAATAAAAGAAACCAATAGCTGCACATACAAAACATTTTATTTTTGAAGGAGATTCATATAAATCAATCACTTCACACTCTTGTCATTGATTTATCATATACGTGGTTTTGAATCAACGACCTTCCGAAATCCGTTATATTTTGGTAGGCTATGTTTTAGTTCCATGCAGTGTCGCGAAGGTTTCAGACCTGTCCTTGTCGGCCTCTTAATGATCAACTGTCTAACTGCTTTGAAATTGATTGATAGCTGTGATTGTAAATAAGTATGTGAAGTCGACAGAAGCAACGAAACGTATTATTTTGCTTATTTTAAGTACCTACTTATGGAGATGGGATGATGCTTAAGCATTTTTAAGGGTTTTAAAAAAATTACGAATAAATATTCGTTTTTCCGTACATCCAGGGTAAATCCAAGTTCATATTCTAAGGACAGTTTAACTAAAAACCTATGTTATGTCATAATATAAATAAATAAATAAATTCTCTAGACTGACACACCAATTCCATAGTCCCAAACTAAGCTTACGCTTGTAATATAAACATCCATGACTCGAGTACAAATGTCCATGTTCATAACACAAACATTTGCCCTTAGCGGGATTCAAACCCGCGACCCTTGGTTTCGTGGCCAGGGTCTCTGACCACTCGACCAACGGGCCGATCATATCTATACTAATAACTACTATTACTACTCTAATAATAACTACTAATAATACTAGCTGACCCGGCGCACTTCGTAACGCCCCGTTCTCGGATTTTCAATACCCATTTTATTTATTTACCGCGCAACTTTTTCTTTTTCTTTCATAAGAACCTTCACTTGACAATAACAAACACAACTAAAAAAGAATTAGCAAAATCAGTACAGCCGTTCTCAAGTTATAGCTTTGGGGTGGACCACCCTTAACATTTAGGGGTATGAAAAATAGATAGTAGCCGATTCTCAGACCTACTGAATACGCATATAAAATTTGGTAAAAATCGGTAAAGCCGTTTCGGAGGAGTACGGTAACTAACATTGCGACATGGAAATTTTATGTATTAGATTTTATAGCTGAAGAGTTTGTTTGTTCGATTGCTTGACCGCGCTAATATCAAGAAACACTGGTCCGATTCAAAAAAATATTTCAGTGTTAGATAGTCCATTTATGGACGTAGCCTATATAACATTAACCATAAACGCGGGCGATACCGCAGGCACAGCTAGTTTATATATATAATGTAAGTTCATATTAGCTCTTGTATCTTCACACTAAATATAAATTCTATAAAACTACTCAAGACGAATGGGATACATTTACAACTGCTACGTGTCATGGTGTCGTAACTCCATAGATGCGTTGGTTGTTGCTACACCCAGACGCGAGGTGCATACAAACAAACTGCGCAGGTCACAATGAGGGCTCTACAGATTCCCACGTTTTATTACAACGCAATCGACAATACTCAAAACTGGTCGTAATAGAATTTAATGTGAAGAAATTTCATGCAAAACAGGCCTGTATTCGTCTATTATTGAGAGGAGAGTTTATAGATAAGAAGAAGTTGTAGAAAATGTTTAGCACAGTGGTTTAAGCGTACGACGGAAGTATGATAGGCTTTTAATTCGATACCCGTTCATGTCTATTGCCCCGTGGACAGCCGTCTTTGAGATATCTCTATTGTTTTGTTTATAAATAACATTGTGTTGGCGCTATTTGTAATACTAAGGGCCGATTTTTTAATGGTTAGATAAGAATTAACCGACTAATAAAGTACAAAGTCACCAATTTGCGGATGTCATACGGTATTTGACATAGGAAACAAGCAATGACATTTTAAAATCATCCGGATTGTGATTTTTTCGACTGTTATCTTTTATCTGACCGTTGAAAAATCAGCCCTTAGACTCTCTAACATTGAATAGGCGTTACTTTCAAATCAATGTTTGTTTATAGGGCGACATTTAAATAAATTATTTCCTTATCGATTCTGGCCAACGTCACAACTCGGTAATCGACTGTTCTCTATCATTTTGACTCAAGGTGTTTTACGACATGCTAGGCGAGGAACACACATTAGTACCATATAGGACTAAACACACATATAGGACTAAAATATGTTCAGCTATTTCTGTATAAAAGTATTTTCGCCTAGCGTACTTACGAGTGTTCAAAATATTGACTCGCGGTACGTTTTAAGTAGATACATATTGACACTTGATCGACAAAATGTTCTTAATATAAATACAATATTCGCGTGATGTCGGCATAAACATTCGATTGTGTTTTTAGCGGCTTTTACGATTAGCACTTGTTTGGTTGGTTTGGTTGTGATATGATCACAGATCACATCACAAAGACTCAAAATGACGTCTCTGTATGTACCTTCGCTCTACCCTCTACAGCGCTGAACTATCGTATGTTACAAAGTGCAAGGTCGAACCTAAGGTTGCCAACTTTTATTACAAGTAATAAAGTATTTTCAGGTCTATGAAGAATATTAAACAGTATTTTAGAAAAATGAACAGTATTTTATTTATTTATTGTTTTAAATACATATTTTTTAGAGCTTCTCGCACAACTGACTAATTTACAATCTTTTTTAAAAAGGTCTAAGTATAACACATAATAATGTGTTTTCATTTTGATGCTGAAAACAGTATTTTGTATACTTTATTTTTGTTCAACAGTAAAAAGTATAATTCATTGAAAAACAGTAAAATACTGTTTAAAACAGGATAGTTGGCAACCCTAGTCGAACCCGCGGCCTAGTGGGAGTCTTTGCACTAACAGGGCTGTCAAACCGTAGCGTGGGTAACTGTCACCTGGGGCGGGTCCCAATTTTTTCGGGCCGATGGGGTTTTAAATATTCGGTTTTCCGCCGCCCCACCGACAATGTAACCCAGGACCGAATTAATAAATAAATCTTTAAAGTATTACATAGACAATATAACCATATTGAAAAGGCTTTGCTCTTTTACTGTCTGATCTTTATGAAGGTCTGTCTCTCATCTTTATCATGTCCGGGTTTGGTCATCAACCCTTGCATGTCGAGTGTAAATCTTAATTGCTTAATCTATACTTATAATAAATCGGTAGAGGTCAATTCTGTACATGAAATATATTTTCAAAATAACTATCAGGGGGTGATTAGTGATCGATACTGATGCCAAAAATGCAATCAGTAAAATTTTTGTCTGTCTGTCTGTATGTTCATTATAGAAACAAAAACTACTCGACGGATTTTAACGAAACTTGGTACAATTATTCTTCATACTCCTGGGCAGGTTATAGTATACTTTTCATCACGTTACAATTAATAGGAGCAGAGTAGGAGAAGTTACTCCATTTTTTAAGCTTCCGTCGCGTGCGCAGTCTTAATGGTTAAAGTTACATAGAAATCATGTATGACGGAAATAGTCTTTATAATATTAACCATAAACGCGGGTGACACCGCTGGCACAGCTAGTTACACATAAACAAGTCTGTACGAATACCTTGAGTCAAGTCCCGATCGTACTTTTCCCGTCTTTTGTAAATCAGTTGTCTTTACTTAGGTAACGTTGTCTCGCTATTTTTGAAACAGTTCACGCACTTCAAAAGATTTTTCGAAAAAAAGCAAAGTTTTTGCACAAATTTGCAAATGCGAATGTTTGCGTTACATAGTCCGGTCAAGCTTTATAATATTAGTTTAGACATAAAAATAGTGGTCAAATAACAAAAAATCCCGGAGAGCCAAATATTGGTGAAGAGCTGGAGTTTACCATTACAAATAAAGTTTTAAAACTCCCCATCGATCCTGTGTGCTACAAAAGTTATTAGGGGTCAAATCTCAAAATTTGAGGTATTTTAGATTTTTCTCGAAAACGGTAAGTTCAAAAACCTCGAACCAAATTTGTAGATCTTAAAATTCTCTACAAAAATGGTCTTTCTAGATTTTTTCCTAAGAGTTACCATTCCTGAGATATCGCGATTCTAAGAGACTATAAATATTTGGCTCTCCGGGAATTTTTGTTATTATAAATGTCTATATTGACCGGACTAATAGCAGTAACTAGATTTCAAACAATGCAATTCTTTCGTGAATTGAAATATTGATTAACAAATAGAACTTTCTGTACTGAAAATGCCTACAGGTTTGCGGTTTCCGACTCTCTAATCGCTAAGTCACGAATTAATAGTTGCATTTATTTATTTGTAACTAAGTATTTGCCAACGTGATTATCAATTAACTGTACATAAGTTTAAGACAATTAAAGTATATCGTTAATCCTGAAGGATCTGAACATTTCCCGGGAACAAAGTATTCAATACCATCCTCAATGTTAAAATATTAGACTTGCCAATTTTTTATGAGCGTTACCTAAGGAGATGTCGGAAATAGCCTACCAGGTATCCATTTATCATATGTATAAAGCCACATTTGGCATATTAAACAAGGTCCAATAACATGATGACCAATACGAATCTAACATAAACTCTAATCTTACTAGGCCTTTAAGATTTACTGAAAGACAACTAGTATTTGATAATAAATTTTTGAACAGGAAAAAGCTAAATATTAAACTTGACTTGAACGACCGTTTTTTGAAACCGAAATCGAAGTTTGAACCTTTCATTTTCGTCAGTTGTGAGCCTTGAGTCGGTGAAATATATTTTTTTTAAAAGTTGTTATTGAGGCGGTTAAGTTAATGGCGCAAGAGGCCAGTCAATGTCATACTTATTCGTCTTCATTAAGGGCTGATCTTTTGACAAACAGATAAGACACGACCGTCGACCAGTCCTATATATACAGGCTCACCTACCACGACCAGATTGGTCGTGTATTAACAGAAGGTGATGTTAGAAGTCATAAAAACCGTAGAGCTTATATGAAAAGGATCATGAATGTTGAAAAGGCTAGTGAGGTGTGTAAGGATCGTGCCATATGGCGTTCAGTTCTCTCTGCCTAACCCGCTAAGGAAGTGGCGTTAAGTTTAGTTTCAGTCCTGTAGGTAAAATAGAAGTTTCCCTATTTTGAGTTACGAATGTCAGATTGGCAGTCGCTTCAATGTATGTGTCTAAGCGGACTCCGCCTTAGGATGGCACACATTAGGATGTACAATTTTGCCTGTGCTATAGATCGAAGACGATGTTTTTAATTATTCTGAAGTAAGTATTATAAGCAAATGTAATTGTCTCGACGTACATATATAAACCCCACATACATACGTAACATCACGCCCATAATCCCCGAAGGGGTGAGCAGAGTCAAAGGGGCAGTAGACCACTTTAACCACATTCAGCCAAAAACAAAACTGAGCTGAGTTAGACGGAAAATTGTGAAAAAGTAGTGACAAGAGCCTAGCTTGTCGCCTACACAATCACATAATATACCTACCATTAACCGCCTTTACGACATGCTAGGCAAAAACATAGTTGGCACATTCTTTTTAAGTCCCAGACCAAATACATGGATACATAGACCCTGAAAGATGAATTTCACTATACATATCTCAAGTTGAGCCGTCTGTTAGTCTATCATTTCACAAGAAGCAGTCGTTAAAACAAGCCTTATTTGAGATGAGACGGCGACTTCACAATGTTGACATCGGAGACTTTACATCACAGCGCAATTGTAGATTTAATATACATGCTAGATAGGTATTGCAATTACACCAATAGCTGTTATTCTTGCCAAAAATTATCCTGACACCGGATCCGGCAGCTATCAAGTCAAGCACATTACTGTCGATGCGACGACTTCCAATTGCAATATTGCATTATACCTGTCTTGGTCAAGGTCAATTGCAGATTTTACAGGTTAAGATCGCGTTAACTATGAACAATCGATTATTTACTAGATTAAGTTTACACGCTCCTCAAATTCTGAAGGTTAATCTAAAACTATTGTATTTAGGTAGGTAAGTACTTAGTTTTAAGCCTTTCACTGCGAGAATTGAAATAGATCCATTTAGAAACACGTACAATTTAAAACCTTAGTTACTATCCCAGATTTTATTAGAGAAAGTTGTTCAAGTGAGCTTTGTCTTATCTGTTTTTTTTTGTTAAACTTAGTAAGAAAATAAAATTAAGAAGGTCTGTACAATTGTTACAAAAACGTATCAGTTGAACTATCGGACCGACGAGTGATCTTTCCCAGATAAAAAAGGAAATCAGCGATTAAGTTTTTCTTTTCAAAATAATTCGTCACTAGCTCACAACTTTATATACTGGAAGCTTATTTCCTCGTAAAAAGTAAATAATACTGTTATTATTTCCGTATTATAAACCGAACAAACACTTGACTTGCCTTTTTTTGTGTTCGTCGTGACAGTTGTTTGCACATTGTGTGATTAAACAGGTTCGATGGCTCAATTAAATTTTCAAGGTTTCTGATGATTGAAGATGCTCAATCTTAGTGACAAAAGTAGGTACCTAAGTAATGGAATTATCAACCGGTGTGTAAAAACAGTTAAAACAAACAAAAAAAAAATTCAGTCGACTTGAGATCCTCCTCCTTTTTTTTGAAGTCGGTTAAAAAAAGGTGTAAAGTTAATTTTAATGTCTGTCAATGTCAGAAATTCTTAATAATCTACCCATGTTTCAGGTAGATGTGGTAAATAAAGTCAAACAATTTGTTTAGGTTTAGGTACCTTGGAAGAACTACCCATTGTTCCAGGGTATCTATGGGTATCGAAAAGGAGAGCTATAAAATTTTATGATCTACGGTAAATCAATCAGGTGCTGAAACAATATTGATTTCTTGTGGCAGTACTGGTGAAACGCTGTAGCTGGAGGAGACACCATCTGAAGTCCGTGATCCTATGAGGATCGCATTGAAAACAGACGCTGTTTGTATTGGGGGAAGGCCCAGAAGAATAAATAAATTCTCCAGACTGACACACCAATTCCCTAGTTCCAAACTTATAAGTTAGTTTGTGCTTTGGATACTAGATGAACGGATAGACATACTTAAATACGTTTTATAAACATCCCTGACTCGAGTAAAAATGTCCATGTTTATCACACAAAACATTTGCCCCTAGCGAACCCTCGATCCTCGGTTTCGTAGACAGGGTCTCTGACCACTCGACCAACGGGCCTGTCATATATATCTTTTTGAATGGAATACCATTTGACACCCGTTCCTTTCCTTACACCCGTGTCTGGGTCTTGAAAAAAACATTAGTTTTCTGACCCCAGTACAAACATGACGCAATAACTAATTCTAACCACTTAATAAATTAAACAAGCAGTTTTTGTGATCCCCAAATGGATTTGGTTGCGCAGTGACAATATGTTTGCTAAAACGCGGAATGTGCTAACTCGCTAAGTCAACTATTGGTAGGCCAGCTGAATAACAATTGTGACTTCGTTTCCTTATTTGATCGAAATATCTAATGCTACGAGCGTATTTGATATAAGAAGAATCTGTCTTGTCACTAAGTAGACGAATTTTTGTTGGGAGCATTGCCTGCTGAATTGCGAATCTTTAATAGGGATGATGACTGCAGTAAAAAACTATAATTCTATTTATTCCGTCAGTTAGAATAAACAAAAATACTAGACACATATTTTTCGCTTTATCAAATAAAAAAAAATTACAAAGCTATTTTGTAAAAATTGTACGAAAGCGTGACGTCACGCGCAACTTGAACGCATTGTATCTTCGTCAATGTTTTAGTAATTTATTAATCAGATGGGTAGTAAATTCACTGTAAAACCTCAATCCAGCCAGTGTTATAGTCCAATTGGATGCCCATTTAAGGGGATGTAATGCTATGGACATGATTGATGATTTATGAGGAGATTAACAATTGGCTGATGACTTTAGAGTAAAAAAAACTAATTTAGTTACTTTGACGAAATTAGTGAATTGACTACCCATCTGATTTGCGTAGGCTTTAAACAGGGAAACCAAAAAAATTGGATTCAGATCAATTCAAATAATGCTTATACACAGACCATGCCATAATCAAGCAAGATACTAGACGAACAGATAGACTTTTTAAATACTCTTATAACCTATCCATGACTCGAGTATCAATGTCCATGTTGATCACACGAAACATTTGCCCCTAGTGGGATTCGAACCTGCGACCCTTGGTTTCATAGCAGGGTCTCTGGCAACTCGACCACCGGGCCTGATGAACGTACTACCTTTGGGTTTTTGAAATCTATGTGCTGATTTACAAGAATTACTCGACAGTGCAAGAAACACGGTAATGAAAATTTGACATCTTACATATGTAGATATGTATGTACGTGTAACAGGATCCTATTTGATAGTTCCCCTATCTAAGGGTTACGAAGGTCAGATATGCAATCGCTTCAATGTAATCAGCAAACTAGCAAAGTCTATTATGAGATCTAAGCAGACCCCGACTGAGCACTGGTAGCGCTGGACGTAACCCTAGAAATATGATGATATATGATAACGTTGGTAAATTAGATTACATACCTATTCGTAGTTATACGATTCCTAAAATAGAGCCTTCATTGCCAAATGTACTGAAAAAATAACCATAGGCAATAGGTCCAGCAGCTGACCTGACTTTTTTTACGTGCGTAGGTATCTAATTAGGTAAAAATTCTAAAAGATTTAGGATTTAATTTTATTTTCAACTACCTACATCTAGAATATGATTTGATGATTTTCGGAAGCAAGGGGCCTACGAGAAAGGTTTCTGCAGCTTAAGTCGAATTGATTAGGTACTTATCGTACATATATACATTACCCAGTTGAGGAGTGGACTAAAAAATTCTATTCCGTCAGTTAGATTATTAAAAAATATTTAACACGTATTTTTTTATTTATTTGTCAAACAAACATTGGCGAAGATACAGCGGATTCAAATTGCGCGTGACGTCACACGTAGGTACAATTTTCACTTACAAGTGACGTCGCAAGCCCCCACTCCAAATCTTTGATGCACTTTATCTTTGTATTTTTTTGTTGATTTGATAAAGCAAAAACTATGTGTTTTGTATTTTTGTATAATCTAACTGACGGACTAAATAGAATGATAGTTTTTTGCCCAGTATTGTCCCCAATTACCAATTCTGATAAAATGTGTAAAATTTAACATTTTATCAGTACTTATCAGGGCAAACTAGTAGACCTTTACGTTAAACTAGTTGAATCCGACGAGTTCACTGAACTTTACCGTGACCTACCCTATCCTAAACATGTGCTTCACAACATTGGCACACCGGTTTTGCTAAAACATTGCTAAACCCACCTGCCCAGGGTCCAAATTTCTTCGTCAGCGGCTGCACTTCCGACGGCAAGAAGTAAGGCATCAAGTACGAGGACACCATCTCCAGTACACTCCATAGGGAATCTATGAGCACATAGATCAGGGCTACGAGTCCGATTAGAGCTAGCAGTGGCACCATGGCGGCAGCGATCATTTTGCGAGCACAGATTTCGGACGATTGTTCGAAAAGACAACTTTTTGACAGATAGTTTGTTTACACTTTCCGAAAGTGGGACGAGGATCCGGTCTAAAGCGGAACGCGTCGCGACGGCATGACGGAGTAACGTGCACTGCGGCAATCAGATACTCGCAGTCACCACTACACACTCACTCCTCGCTCACTGCATTCATTCAAGTTCTTCCGTCTAGGCCTATGAAGCGTTATGTCATCTGTTAATTCGCTCTGCGCACGTTTACGCGCCATAAAATGCATGCAGTTTTGCAATCGTTTGATATTTTAAATGCATATAATGGTAATTAAGAGGGATGACCCGTTTTATTAAATAATAAATAAAGCTGATTACCATTTTATTGCAGTCGAAGCAATCATTTCTGTAAGTGTTATATTGCTAATTAAAACTTGTAGGCGTTAAAGTTTTATGATACATATTAAAAATGCGCTTATTTATAGTCGCGTACCACCATATTATCATCCTAGTGTTATTTTCCGTGCTTAGACGGGTCCGCTTAGACTATGATCCAGGATTTAGCAAGTCCGGTAATTACATTAAAGCGACTGCCGATCTGACCTTCGTAACCCTAAGATAGAGAGAACCTGACAGTTTTAGATCATGCGCATACCACCATATAGTAATATGATATCATCTTCTTCTTACCATTATTTCTTGTGCTCTATAGAGGTTCGCTTGATGATCTAATATTTAACGAAACGAGTCTGGTATTACCTTTGAGTACTGAAACCAATGGAGACGACATATTTTTTTATACGAACAATCTTCTAAACAAATATGATTAATATCGATATTGTACTGCACGTAAAAAGAGACAACAATATACTTTACTTAACTATTTTCGGTAACATCATCAAGTGACGTCATAGAAATGCCTAATTGAAGCCGGCTTACCTTTTTCGTTTCTCGCTTTAAGTTGTCAATGTCAGTGGAATTTGCAGTGTATTGTGCCAATATTGAAACAATTTGTGATTATAACTTAATCTAACTTGTAACTTTCAGAAACATCGTCATAAATAAATTGTTCAGAGACTTAAAGTATGTAAATAAGTAAAGTGGGATGACACTACGCAACGGCGCCATTTTTGTTTCTCACTAAAATTGTCCTTAATTTTTCGGAGGTATGTCATTTCTATTGGTTTCAGTACTCAGAGGGTATTACCTACGTTGAAGCGGCTGCCTATCTACTCGTAAGCTTCGTTAGAAATAGATAGTGGACCAGACAAATAGATCTTCATTACACATCTGTAGTTATTATTATTAATTAATATTAATACGTAGGTAAAAAAGATGTCGAGGGTTTTAATTATTTTTTATTTATCATACTTATCTAAGTACAATTATTATATCTACCTACTTACCAAGTTCAGACGTTTTCCTATTAAAATTTTTAGGTTTTAATAATATTCTAATGATTGAAAAACCTTTAGATAAATCCTAATGCTTCAAAAAATTTTCTATGCAACATCTAATTGTCTCACATAACTGCATTACTTATATAAAATATTTAGTATTTTACTTAAAATGTAAATATTACCTACAGTTAAATTCTTAAAGCGTCACACGCACGTGAATACGACAACTAATGTTCTTTTGTCCCATTGTAATTTGTGAGTTTGTAAAATAAATTGCATTAATTTGCTATATAAGTACTAGTACTAGCTTATATTGCCTAATGAAGTAGAAGATAACTATTAGTTACCCCTCTCATGAATAGAGGAACCGCGCCCCTTTAAAAAAATATATATTTGCAAGATTAAATATACAGAATAAAGGAAATTAATCCACTTCATGGTTCGATCTGACCCTTGAGTCAGTCATCGTTCACCTGGACTAGTGATAGTGACGGTGAAATGTGCGTTTCCAGGTCATCCTAAGCTACTTTATTGTTTCAACTTTTTCGAACATGGATTCTATTGGCCATTTATTGACACTCATGTTAAACTAATTCGCTAAACTTACGTTCTATATCACAATACTCTACACTTGGCTTGCCAACTGTCCTGGTTTCCTAGGACATATCCTAGTTTTTGCAGTATCCTCACGTGTCCTGGATAATTTATTTAATTTAATTTTAAGCAGCGTCCTGGGTTTTAAAGCGCCCTGATAATGTCATGTATTTCATAATTCGCGCACCACTTTTACAATTCTTACGCACGGCCTTATGGATCGCGAGTGTTTGCGCTACCGCCCTGCCGTCCTGATTCAAAACAAAGGCCCACTACATATTAATTTAACTAATGCAACTCTATTGCTGCGCCCTGTTTTTTAACTGAATTGTCCTGGGTTTTTTCAACTTCAAATCCTAGTTCTTTAAATTTGGGGTTGGCAACCCTACTCTACATCGACTCGACATTACCTTTATCATTCAATAAATAAATTAACGGATTAAGAAAAAGGGATCTAGGCCACTTTTATACTAGAAAAATGTATAGATCCCTAAGAAATGCATGAAGCCTCTGTAACGGAATTCCACACAGGGCCTAAGCCGTGAAGAACAGTTAAACATTTTCATTTATATTCATAACCTGTAAATAAAATCACACTGTTTCAGTAGCTATTGATTTGTCTTTGTCCTTGTCTGCGCCGGCGCATGCTGCAACGGGCTCCTCTGTCAAAGTGTTGATGCCCTTCAGCTTGTTCTTCAATTTCGACAGTGGCACTGGAATTAAAAGATCAACAGATTAACAAGTAATCAAACATAGTATGAAGTTTCAATTTAAGAATTGAAAATATGGATTTTTTATTGTTCCAAGTCACGCTATGTTGAGTTGTAAGTATTTGGCAGTTTCTTGGTAGATTGTTGGATTGTAACTGCCGCTTGGTTTTGTGGTTAGAGACCCTGGCCGCGAAACTAATTATCGCGAGTTCCGATCCCGATAGAGGCAAATGCATTGAACACGTGTTTAAAAATATACTTTAAATAATTACCTACGTAAAATACCAGTACCATATCCCATATACCTAATGCCCTGTTTTGAGCTAATAGTAGGTGTTATAGTCTGAAGAATTTGCTGTCAGGAACTACCATAGATTTAGAATTTTTTGACTACGCCATCCTAAATCTATGGGAACTACTTATCAGTTTCTTAATTAAAATTATTTGTGAATCTGTTTTATGGATATTTGCACACTAGCTGACGAAGTGGAATTTAGATTACTTAATATAATTAAACGTCCTGCCACGATATTATTTTGATTAGCCTGGTAAAAACCAGTTCATAGCAAATAGTTTAATAATTATACAAACTAAATTAGATTGATGTATAATTTTAAATAAACACGTAGCTATTAATATCTACGCAAGAAATCTGTGACACGCAATTCTATAACATTGGTTTAGTTGAATATTTAAAATGCAGTGGCAGATTTAGGAGTTTGGTAGGGGTTGAATGAAGTATATGTACCTAGAGGGGGCATGAAGTGCCCGCCGTGTAGGGCGGGCCGGTTGCTGGAGGGCGGTGTGGATGTAGAGGCTCAGCCATACCCATAACGTCCCTTCACTCGATCGATGAGGGGTACCGCAGGGTTTTAGTGGGTATACCCCGGCCACTACCATCTCGGCCAGAGCAGGGACCTCCTATTCTAGAGGTCCCGGGAGTCCGGTGACGGTGCGTAAAGCATTTCCCCGCGACAAAAAAAAAAGTATATGTACCTACTTTAGGTACAACAATGTTAGTTTACTCAGTAAACATACTTATTTTAATCCCGTGGGGCCCCTAGATCCGCCCCTGGATTGTCCTAACCGACAATATCCCTGTACCAAAATGTGCCAAAGTTCTATTCTTTGGTATAGCCAACAGCCCAAATTCTAGACGACTGTATTTTTAACTTACTAACTATCTTTCACGCTACTTCCCTAGCGGGTAGGCAGAGAGAACCGAACGCCTCACTCGCCTCTTCATCATTCATGATCCTTTTCATACAAGCTCTACGGTTTTGATGACTCCTAACATCACCTTCTGTTAATACACGACCAATCTGGTCGTGGTAGGTGAGCCTGGGCCTTCCGCGGCTCCTACATCCTTCCACTTTTGCATTGCATGTACTGTGTGTATGTACTATGTATTTTTTAAATTATAACTATTAAGTTATAATAATAAAGTATACTTATATACCTATTCATAAATTAGTTTGTTAAATCGATTTCACGAGGTTTAATGCAGTGAAGTCTGGTGTTATAATTTGATAAGTAATTTGTGCTACAATGCTAGCTGTCAGCCCTGACCCTTACGTTGAATTTTCATGAGGCTTAGTCTACGCACTATGTATTTATTACAATGCAGCTATATCTTACATATAACCTACCTATGAGTAAGACTACGGATGCTTAGTTTGCCGACTAAAGTACCTCCTTATGTATTTAACAACATTGGCGTCGCGCATGTTTTGAACGAAGATTGTTTGTTAAGTACATATTTACTTAACTTAAACGACACGATATACAAATAACAAGCGTACATATGGTACGAGCTCAAATCAAATGTCACACGCATTTCATGTTTTTAACCTAGTCTGGGCCTAGACAAATTACTTAGTTAGGTACAGCAGCTGATCCCCAAATAAACTCTACATTAATTTAACTGAGTGGCGCAAAGTGATGGGGCTGGCCCGTCCATAATAATAAATAATAATAAATTCTCCACACAGACACCAATTCCCTAGTTCCAAACTAAGCTATAAACTTTCCCGTAGCAGGATTCGAACCCGCGACCTTTGTTTTCGTGGTCAGGGTCCACTCGATTAACGGGCCTGTCGTAAGAAATAATTTCTCTACTGCTTGCTAGCCACTTAACCCTAAAATGGTCACTGTGGAGATTTTTGAATTGAAATAATGCCATCGCATGACCACATGACCATCATAGGGACGGCAATAATTTGCGTGGAACAGTAGTCAAAGTCAAAAGTCAAAAAGGAACGATCTATCTATCAGTCATAGGTAGGTACTCTTATACAGGGGATAATAGCACACCGCTTAGATTATTCAAAAGTGTATGCTATCATCCCAATAGCTATTTGAAACCTGATTCCCATTTGTATAGGGAATACCTACAATTGTAGACACGTTATTTGTAAAAGGAATTTTAAATAATAATAGGCGTTGTTTTCTAGTTTTTCTAGTTATATGCGACGCGGCTCTAGTCGAATTAGCTAAACTAGACCAATTTTATGCGTTTACGCATCGAGGTGATCGAGGTATACAACCATGTAATGATAAATGTGACCTTACATGCAATGCTTATAAAATATGTAGTCGGCTTGGACATGATTGGACATAATTATTTCTAGTTAGCCAGCTACTTGCGAGGTGCGTGAGCTATTGTAATAAATATCTACATATTATTTACATGCGAATAATAATACAAGCTGTACTTATTCACAATTTTCCATCTAATCCAGCCCAGTTTTATTTTTGGCTGGATGTTGTTAAAGGGGCCTTTTGACTCTGCCTACCAAGTCAAGTCAAGTCAAAATATTCTATATCTTTATAGGTTTCAAGGAAACACTTATAAATCGTCAAATACAGGTAAAGCTATATGATTCTACCACCAGTTCGGAATATTGTATCTACCGAGAAGAATCCGGCATGAAACTCGGTAAGTAGTTACTCTTTTCAATACAATTTATACAAAGGTGTATGAATCATAGGAATCATAATTAACTTTGTACCATGTTTTACCTCGAGGATTATGGACGTGATTTTATGTGTTATGTTATTTACATGCAATTATATCTACACAAATTAAATAAAATATTAAGGCTTCAAGTACACGACGCCGGAACCGCACCAGCGCCGGACCGCATTTTTGTGTATACGAATGAATATCTACTATGTGAAATTTTTTGATTGTTAGATATTTGATAAACATCTTTGACTGGCTCGATGGCGCATTCGGTAGTAACCCTGCCCCATGCACCAAAAGTTGTGGGTTCGATCCCCACCCGGGACAAACATTCGTATGATGAATACTTGTGTTTGTTCTGTGTCTGGGTGTTAATACCCAAAATTTTAGTATAGGTATATTTTTAATACCACTGTTGATTTTGATTACCGTAACACAAAGACTGCTTAAGCTACTTACCTCGGAGTCAGATCAACGTATGTGCTGTCGTCGAATATTTATTTATATTAAATTTATCTTAAAGTGTTATAATTGTTAACCTTTTTCCACATTTTATCTTTAACACAGTTATAAATGAAAGGGACTAGTTTTAGGTAGGCACCAACTTTTAATTAATACCTAGGTCAGGGCGAACTTAGACCATAATTAGGTGCCTATGTTGGTACTTAGTTGGCACGCGATGGAATATTAAGGTCACCCAGGTGAATTATTAAAATTCCTATCATGTAGTCGACATGGTAAGATACCAAATATTTGACCTCAATAATGGTGTATGGTTGTTTTTCTAATGTGCAAAACATTTTTAGGACAAACAAACTACTTACTTAGATTCAGCAATTAAAACCAAATTTGTCTGTTAAATATCCTAATAGAGACATTATTCCGTGCTACTGTTCAAACTGTCAAATCACAAAATATCATCATCATTAATGCTAATCGAATGCTAATGATTCATCCCACGGGTATTGAACCCAAGACCTCACGTTGCACGCAATTTACCTACCTATAGAATAAAAAAAAATGTCAATTGTCTCTAATCCGTGCATACACTAAGTAAATTGCAATAAAAAAAAACTCACCCAAAGATAAACAAAGTCCTTTCGATCCCTCGTTGCACAGACACAATCTCAATGCTTCCAGAATCGATAGGAACACCAGAACAAGTATGAGACAAACGAATATCTGCAACATTTTGGCTAGACGTGATCAGTCCGCGGTGGCGTGGTGGAGCGCGATCGTGGTCGGTCCGTTAGTGTGGTGGACTCGTCTAGAGACGATCGCGGCGCGGATAGTGCAAACAGCACAAATTGTAAATCCGCTAATGAGTTAACTCGCTTTGTGTTCGCGTGAATGGGAACGGATCGACTCGTGGTGTAAACAATTTGTGTGTGCAATGTCAAGGTTAATTAAGTGTACATAAATCGGGATATAAAGTTGTTTACCGGCACGCTCCTGTGTGCCATGTCTATCGTTGCCATGTATATCGTTGAACTCGGAAGTTGGCGCCACTTTTAATTGTGTATTACATAAATTACTATCTAATCTCTTATGTAATAATTATGGCGCCCTTCTTCCTACTTTCTGATATACCTATCTACGTATAAAACCTGGACCAAAATGCTAGGTAGGTAAACCGAAAACGCGTGCCACGAAATGTGGCAAGCAATATTGATCTACTATCTCTTATAGTAATCAAATGCCTTTCAGCTCCGTGGCTGCCGGCGTCGTGGACCTGACTCTCAAGTGTGTCGCTGTGCTCGATAAATTAGATACAGTTAACACCACAGAACGGAAAAAAGTAGTATAGATGCCATGTCACGAAATTTGTATGAGAACCGATAAAGCCAAACTCACACAAATATATATCACACAAATATATATCACACAAATATAATAGATAGCTGAAATGGTTGTTTTGATTTTCTTCAAAAACAGCTTATACATACCTAACATCACACCCATAATCCCCGAAAGGGTAGGCAGAGTCAAAGGGGCAGCAAATATTAACAAAAACAGCTTATCTAATGAGATAAGCTGTTTTTGTAGGACTAATGAATCCTACATCAGGAAACATACCTTCATTCATTTAAAAAGGGTCGGATATTTATTAAATTTAATTATTTATCTAACCCAGCTTAGCAGCAAATTATCCCATGTTGGTGTGGGACTTGAAAAAAATGTGCCAACTGTGGTTCTTGCCTAGCATGTCGTAAAAGGCGACTAATGGTATATTGGGTTTTGAGTAGGTACATATGTGATTGTGCAGGCAACAAGCTAGCCACTTGTCTACTATCTTTTTTACAATTTTCCATCTAATCCAACTCAGTTTTATTTTTGGTTGAATGTGGTTATCGGTGTCTGCTGTCCCTTTGACTCTGCCTACCTCTTTCGGGGCGTGGGCATGTTTGGCGTATTTGACGCACCCTTCCCGCCCATTTACTTGCTAGGCTTACACTGTCTTGTTTTCCTGTGTTTACAATTATGAAGTAAACTAAAAAATGCATTAATATCAGTCGATACCTGTTAATTTTACTCCACCTACGACAAAAAAAAATTTCAGTATGACGACCACAAATCATATGCTATGCCAGATTCGTATTTCTAAACGAGTCTATCTTTTTTGATGACAATGACAATCGAAACGTCAATTGAATTACTGTCAGCTGTCAGCTGTCAAACGGGATTAACATTGAATTTTTCACTACCTCGGTCATTGTTTTTGTTAATATTTCTCACTAACCATGGAGAAAGAGCTGGACAAAGTGATCGAAGAGATCATGTCAACGCCAAACGTGAACGGGTGTCTCGTGGCGGACCACCAGGGCCTGTGCCTGGCGGCCAAGGGGACGGCGCACGTCGACTCCGCGGGGGTAATAGTGGCCATATCCGAGCAAGCTTGCAAGATCCAACCCAATTTGAAACCGCCCACCGTGTGCTTGGAGACGGACAAGAAGCAATGCCTCATACAGAGGCACGGCACGATAACTGGAGCTATTTATAAGCAGAAGGCCTAGTAAAGGTACACATATATCGGACTCTCTGTTACGACGACGAACTAACCACTTGTTACTACTTTTTCACAATTTTCTAGCTAACCCAGCCCAGTTTTATTTTTAGCTGAGTGTTGTTTAAGGGGCATGCGTCCCTTCGACTCTCGACTACTCCTTCGGGGATTACGGGCGGTGTTATGGTGATGTTATATATGTATGTATGCCTCTGTTAGGGACCTTGATATAGAAAGCTCCATCTTGTACTACTTCTGGATCATGCTTGATATTCCTGACTCAATATTATTATAGAAAATTAGCTTTGATGTTCCTGTTATAATTATTCTTATCCTATGCTCTTAATAGGTGAACACAACACAATATTTCTAAGAACCACTTGCATACAAAGATACATATGTAGGACCATTTGAACTCTTATGTCCGTAACTATCTGAAACTTTATCAGAAACTGCTATTTACTATTGGAAAGATTAAAACATTGTGGTCCAATAGTAGTCAAGTCTCATACATGACCATGTTCTATGTTAGTGGTGTTGGTTTCCGCACTTAGTCCCTAGAGTGGACCATTGTGCGTGACATGTGCGTACATGACCTTTAAAATAATAAAACATCTAACATATAACCTTTTCCCTTCTAATGACATGTTTATTTTGGTTTCAGATATTTATTCAGTTTCGATGACTTGCTGATGAAGACTGATGGAAATGAACATTTCATGTAACATAATCTGGTTTACTTGTATATTATACTAATTGATTAAATTATAAGATGCAACATGTTTATAACAAATTAAATGTTAGGTTTATTTCTTAAAGCATATGCCACATGCAAAAACACTTTTGTATTTAGTTAGAGGGATGATGTGTAATAAGATTTGAATAGGTGATTGCTTTTATAACTTAGTGTGACTAATGTGTAACCTTTTGTATATTTTATTAGTTATGTTTATATTTTTTTTAATTAAATAAAAAATATTTTTCATTTTGAGTAAATAAAACAAAATCAATAAATTATGTCACATAGGTATCGTCATTCGGCAGTGTAAACCTCGAAAGTCACAGCTGCTTATGTTTTTTTTTTTTTGTAAATCACATCAAACTTATTTAATCACGAGATATTTAAATTCTTACGATTATATACCATTGATTAAAATCATTCTTAAAAAAAAAACTAAACCTTACTATTCTGATCCATAAATTATTTTCAGGAGGCAGTTTTTTCTTCCTTCTGTAAAATGTGGTAGTAAATGTTAAGTAAAAAAGCATTTACGAGGTTTTTACTGCCGAACGATGTTATGGGGAAGGATGTCGCTAAAGTTTGTGAATAACAAACTTAAGGAGAGGGTCACATTATGTAAAAGCACACTATAAAATCTCTGAAGTTCAGCTCTATAATCTATAACTAGCTTTTGGCGCACACGCTACGCGTGTGCTTGCCAAAACCCAGCTCTGCGAGGCGGAGGGGGACGCTCCGGGCTTCGCCCTACGCGGAGCTCGGCCTTCGGCCTCGCGATACGCAGCTCGGCCTGCGGCCTCGCTTAGATTACATGGCTGGGTTGGACCGTTCGCAATGGCATTCTTATTCTTTTTTTGATGCCCTATGTTTCATCAAACGGGTCCTAAAGAACCAGGCCTTCGGCCTCCGGTCGCGCGTACATAGTTTGACTTGCGGTCTTGCAAAACGACGATTTATTGGGCCGCTCCGGGCTACGCCCTACGCGGCGCTCCGCCTATAGGTTCGCAATATAATATCACTTATTTGGCCGCTTCGGGCTTCGCCCTACGCGGCGCTCCGCCTTTACATTCGCAATATAACATCACTTGTTTGGCCGCTCCGGGCTTCGCCCTACGCGGCGCTCCGCCTGTGGCTTCGCAAAAATACATAAACTGTTTGGCCGCTCCGGGCTTCGCCCTACGCGGCGCTCCCCTTTACATTCGCAATATAACATCACTTGTTTGGCCGCTCCGGGCTGCGCCCTTCGCGGCACTCCGCCTATGCATTCGCAATATAACATTACTTATTTGGCCGCTCCGGGCTTCGCCCTATGCGGCGCTCCGCCTGTGGCTTCGCAAAAATACATAAACTGTTTGGCCGCTCCGGGCTTCGCCCTACGCGGCGCTCCGCCTATACATTAGCAAAATTACATCACTTGATTGGCCGCTTCGGGCTTCGCCCTACGCGGCGCTCCGCCTTTACATTCGCAATATAACATCACTTGTTTGGCCGCTCCGGGCTTCGCCCTACGCGGCGCTCCGCCTGTGGCTTCGCAAAAATACATAAACTGTTTGGCCGCTCCGGGCTTCGCCCTACGCGGCGCTCCGCCTTTACATTCGCAATATAACATTACTTGTTTGGCCGCTCCGGGCTTCGCCCGACGCGGCGCTCCGCCTACGCATTCGCAATATAACATTACTTCTTTGGCCGCTCCGGGCTTCGCCCTACGCGGCGCTCCGCCTGTGGCTTCGCAAAAATACATTAACTCTATGGCCGCTCCGGGCTTCGCCCTACGCGGCGCTCCGCCTATACATTAGCTAAATTACATCACTTGATTGGCCGCTCCGGGCTTCGCCCTACGCGGCGCTCCGCCTAGAACTTTGCGAAAATTAAGGCATAATAAATGTGCTCCACCTATGCCCACGCAAAGTTACATAGTCATTTGTATGATAAAGACAGTACCGCAATACTATGCAACCGTTTCCCTATACAAATTCGTACAAACTTATCTTTGCGGTCGGCTCCAGTACAAAATGTATGGGAAAATCGAGTACCAACATGACATGGAGTTTTCAATTTTTTTCTTTTGACTGTTGATTTATTGTCTAAAATCGGATCGAAATGGAAATAAATGGCCAATTTTAACAGATCCTCATACTTATTTTCTAGCAAAAGTCGTTATTTTGAGTTTTTACATTTTGGGGTAAAACTCGAAAATTACCCATAAAATTGGGAAAAAATTATAACCAGTCGATAGGTCTTATAAGGCTCTACAACAAAGGTCATTATCAAAATTTAGCTTTGCTAACTGCAACTGCCCCAAAAACCACTTTGAAAATTCTGAAAAATTCACATTTTTACAAAATGGCCGCCACTTGGTCCGCCATTTTTATTTTTTTGAAGCCAGTATTTTTTAGGCATTCTACGTTATATACCACATCGAACTGCATTTTTACTTTTTCCCTCCAACGTATAATGAGTCCTCCAGAGCCTCTGGAAGTAGACCATGCCTTCGGGATTCATCTTCCCGCCGCTCCGAGTGTTGCCATGCAAATGAGATTAAAATAGTCAAATGTCATTTTAATGGACCCGCCCTCTAAGTACCTGGCAATGAATTTACCAAAAAGTCGTTATTTCTACTTTCGACCTTTTTGGGCCATATCTCGAAAACTACCAAAAACTACCAAAATTTTTTTTCACCTGGCAACACATTTTGACGAGACACATATCCGCCTAGTACATTGGAAAACGCTAAAGTGTCGCCATCTGCCCGAAAAATTGAAAATAAAATTTCGAAAAAGTGAAATTTTCACAAAATGGCCGCTAGCGCGTCCGCCATCTTGAATTTCCGAATGCCCATATTTTTCCCATATTCTGGGTCGTATACTCCACCAACCCACATTTTTCTTTTTTTCCTCCCGTGCGTCCTCGGACCCACAGAGAGTTTGGAAAATGACCATGACGAAAAAATATTTTGGTCCGCTGTCGCCAGTGTTGCCAGAATTTTTCAACAATACTACCATGAGGCCATTGCGGGTCGGAGTTGCCATAAATCTGCATACTCGATTTTTCGCAAAACGTCAAAATTTCTTCCCTACCATTTTCTACCATAGCTCAAAAACTACCATGAATTTGGTAGAAATTCAAACGCACGGCAACACTTGAATAAATTTTCTACCCCTGCCACATACAACGAAATTCTCTAAAATGTTGCCATCTACCCGAAAAATCAAAAACAATTTTTACGAAAATTTTACGTTTTACTAAATTACCGCCAGCGCGTCCGCCATCTTGAATTTTGTAATGGCCATATTTTTCCCTTATTCTGGATCGTATAACCCATCAACCCTCATTTTTCGTTTTTTCCTCCGACGCTTCCTCTGACCCACAGGGCTCCTAGAAGACGACAATGTCGAAAAAACATTTTTTACCGATAATTCCCAGTGTTGCCAGAATTTTCCAAAAAAACTACAAAAAGGCCCAAGCGGATCAGGGTTGCCACAAAACTGCATACTTGATTTTTCGAAAATCCAAAAATTTTTTTTCCTACTATTTTCTCCCATGGCTCCAAAACTACCATGAATTTGGTAGAAATTTCCACACATGGTAACACTCGAATAAATTCCCCACCATAGCCTTGTTACAAGCGATTCTCTAAAGTGTTGCCATCCACTCGAAAAACGCACTCAAAAATTGCAATTTTTTTTCTCGGGACAAAATGGCCGCCAGCGCCGCCGCCATCTTGAATTTCTATAATCTATGGATGGGGTCGTCGAGTTGACTATACCCGCAACAAATGTCAAAAGAAAATTTTCCACTGTCTATGCGCGTCCCTTCAGTACGACTGGGCAAAAATGACTCTAAATCGGATTTTCAAACCGCAATGACACCGCCGCCATCTTGTTTTTTTGACATTTTATTTTTTTTCCATTTTTAACTCTCAAACATCAATCTCTGACAGTCTAAACCGCCCCACGTTTCCATACATTTTTTTTTTCCCGCTAAGCCATACTCGGCGGCCATCTTGAATTTCGAAAAAAAAACAAAAAAAAGCTGCGTTGATTAAAAATCTAAACCCACCCCCCATACGTCAAAAAGTGCTAAACCACCCCCTTCACCCCCAAAAACACCCCTGATCAGTCAGTGAGTGAGTGAGTGGTAATTTAGCTTTATATATAATAGATAGAAGTATACCTAAGGAGGATAGATAGTGGTCACTGATGTGAAAAAAGGAAGAGGTCCAAATTCTTTCAATTTGAATTATGTAATGTATAGATGACACTTAACTAATTTATATTTTATATTCAAGTATAGTTTAATTCGAGAATTAAAGGATTAACCTTAATTTCGTGACTAACACCACCACAATTTGAAAGCTGAGAAATTAAACCTTGACATTTTTAATTTTATATTTCGCATGTATGTATATTATGTTATCTCTCTAGTCTGTATTGATATGTAAATAAATAAATTTATATTATTTTATTTATTTTATTAAGTGCAGGGACAAACAAAACGATTTACTTAATTACCCTTTAGTAAGGACGCCCAGGATTCGGGAATTCCACCATAATTCGTTATTTTTTTTTTATTAATTGAAAGTATTTCTAATGCATTTGTTATTAGGCTGTCTACGCGCCTACTATTTATAAACTTTAAATGTACATACTAGATTTGCGTACTCCTACGTCCGCGTATTTTTTGTGAAAAGGGGCATAAAGGCTTTGCTTCACGTATTCATATATAGATACATATACTTATCATAAACTGTGCACATGTTATATATCCGAATGTGGTAACTGAATCCTCTTGATGTTGCCAATTATCTAGATAAGTAAAACATCCATTAGGCACTTATTAGCGCTGAATGTAACATCGCCAATCTCTGACACGCTAGTTTTTCACAGTAGCTATGCTAGGAACATTTTATGTTATTATCTTTCATAGCTTTGTTGAAAGTATGACATCTTACTAACATTATAAACGCAAAAGTTTGTATGGATGTATGTGTGGATTTTTGGTACTTTATCACGCAAAAAGTACTGCATGGATGAAACTTTACAATAGTCATTGAGCTATTATTACTAGATACGTATAGATAAGCTATGTCAAACAAAAATGTTATCACGAAGCATGGACTGAACGTGTTTCAGCATTTACAGCGCTAAAACTAACAATTGTCGTCTAATTAAGCTATTAAAACACGCAGCGATAGATCGCTCATAGAGTACATTTTTCTCGCGACCAAAACGTCGAAAGCGCCGTGAATTTCATGGCGCTTACGCGTGTGAATGCCGTGAACGTAGGCGAGTGACTACACGAGTTGTTGCCAATCGGCAACAACGCACGGCGCAAAAAACTTGTTCGCTGCGTCGGTTCCATACGCTAGTAATTAGTATAGCTTATACATTAGAATGGCACATAAGCTATGTTTCATTGATATACCACGCGAGCAACGCCGCGGACAGTAGCTTCTGCCATATAGTATTTATTAGCTAAACAATAGATGTCCCATGTAGGTCCGAGACTTAAAAATAATGAGCAAACTGTGTTCCTTACCTAGAATGTCGTAAAAGGCGACAAGGGTTTTGGTGTGTGATTTTGTAGGCGACGAGCTTGCCAATTGTCACTACTTTTTTATAATTTTCCATCTAACCCAGCCTAGTTTTAATTCTTTGGCTAAATGTGGTTAAGAAGGCTAGCTGCCCCTTTTACTCACCTACCCCTTCGGGGATTACGGGCCTTACGGGTGATATGTATGTATGTAAACAATAGGTATTAATATTGATTATAGAGATAGTAATCTAGCGAATGTACGAAATAAAACGCTCAAATTCAATATACACACATTTATTACAGATATGCCTTCCTATACAGTAACATTAACTCGACGAGAACAACTGCAACTGCTTACACAATAACTATGTTTACAATACATTTGATATTTACTAACAATTCACTAAGTGTTTATTTCACCATATAGACAACTCCTACTTCAATAAATCTGGTCAGGTTTGATACAAAATTCCGCGATACGGTGTAAGCAGTGGCGGATTTACCCTAAGGCCCAGTAGGCCCGGGCCTAGGGCGGCCAGATATTAGAGGCGGCCAATCGTGATAAAAAATTAACTGATGATGCTTTAGTACTAAGAAGAGGCGGCTGGTATTTACTATATGACCTGGGGCCTAGGGCGGCCAAGACCGTAAATCCGCCACTGGGTGTAAGAAACATGTCTGTAACAAAACTAGACTTGTAAGTAGGTATCTATAAAAAAAAGTATATAGCAAGTTGTTCCAATGCTTGGTACCAGTCAATGAATCGCATCGTGTCCGTAAAAAAAAACAATATTCAATTCAGTTTATGCAAGTGTGCATTCAATTCTAATTATATAGCAAAAATAATCTTAAAATAACATAAGAATTTAATCAATAAATTGCGTCTTATATACAACCCCGAAATAAATTACATAGTTTTGCTTATTATACAATATAGATTAATAAAAATTGATTACTAATGAGGCGATTAAAATTAAACTAAATGTGAAAAACAAGGAAGCACTTAAAACAGCATTCAAACAAATGTTGCCATTTACACCATATTACGTCATGGGCGTTGGAAGGATCTGGAATGGTTTCTAGACAGTTTCTAAAATCTGTAAAAATCAACAAACAATTTTTATTTCACCCATGCTCACTTCAAAGGTATAAAAATCAGAAAACTGGAAGGCAAACCATAAGGTCTACAATGGCAACACTAAATATAACATGCGTAAACATCATTCACAAAAATATTGGCTTATGAAGCGTAAAAGGGAAACTTGTCCAGCTAAGACCATTAAATAATGTCGCTTATAAACATAGAAGATGATCCTGGGTACGACATCTTTTTTAATTATGTCTTACTCCATTTCATTAGCCTCTAGATACAATAGCGCCATCTATTTAATACTTTTTGACGGACGTTTATTCATACAGAGTTTACACTCTTCCCCTTTACACGCCATATTTACATTGGCTGTGTGAGCAAAACTTTTTAACCTACAAAACATTACCTAAAGACTAGGGTCTTGCTTAACCACAGTAATACTGGCAGGACGCCACGTATTCCTACAATATTTTACAAAAATATCTTGCAATTATTATAGTTAGTGTCTGAAACATTTCTCTACTGATTATGTGTTACTATTACATGATTAATATTTATACCAGTACGATAAACGAAACCGGTCATTTTCCTAACGGCTCAGCTTGCCTCAGAAAATCGTCTGTGATTTGTAACACGTATCGCATTGTAACAGATATCAGTGACATCATTACACAGACAATCTACCTACGAGTCACGCTCAAATATAAACAGACAGTAGGCGAGTTGGGGCATATTCAAATAAACACGCAACCCTGATGTGAAAAGAAAGGTTAGGCTAACAGCAGACTACTCGTCACATCAACAATTCTACTTACCTACCGTCTCGAGTGACGTCATACGTATAACCTGGCAAATTCTGGCAGTAAATAACTGGTTACTCCACTCTTTAATTATAATAATACACGATTTTGATTACATGTAATTTAGTGACCCTCGCTAATACTAACATTACTAATCAAATACTTTTGTAACAAATTGACATTGTTGTGAAAATGTTCGCGCAACAGATGGGGCGACTACGGGAACGTCACTATCGCACTAAAACTACGTGTTCCATGCTACAAGAGGACATAGACACGACTACTGATAAATATAAATACGAGACCCAGTCGATACAATTTGGAATGCATAAATAAACAAGTCTTATCTCACCTGTCTGACCCGCTGGTCAAGTCCTGCGAATGAGCGTTCGTGACGCGATTTGATGCATGCACATAATGCGTAGCTCGTATAGAGCTATACCTGTTTCAAAAGTGCAATAGAAAATACCCCTCCTCGGATAGGGGCCATCCGTAATAGACCGTTGACTCAAAAATATTGCTTACGTATTTTTTTCTTTTGTTCCGCAAACAAAAAATTACGATGATACGGCGCGTTATATTAGAGCGTGACGTCACTTGTTCTGTAGAATTTTAGGAACATGTGATGTAAAAGCGGCCCACTCCAGATCTGTATCTTTATATTTATGTATTGGATAAAGAAAAAAATCAAATTTCAATATTTTTAGATAATCTAACTAACGGACTAAAAAATATGTTTTAGTCAACTAGCCTATTGCTTGCGGGTAAACCCTTAGGGTTTTAACACTAAGGACATCTGACATCCAGGTATCCTTTTAATACCCTCAATACGCACGCGTACGCGCAGTAAAGTTGTAGCATTGCTATTCTGCAGGCAAACGCTAACAAATCGATAATGTGTTAACAAGTCGTGAACAAAACGCACATAGATGTTGCTTCGAAACCCAAGGTCATTCGATCGCGCATCTATCAAATCACGTCATTCTAACTTATAAAAATAAAATATCTTTAACTAATTATTACAATAGAATATAGTACATAGGTATAACATAAGTATATTTTCCTGTTTTCCATTTAAAAGTACAGTCGGCAAAGAAGCACCTGACGATATTCGTTCGTAGGTACATATTCGTTCTTATGCCCTTAGGGATAAAGTTCAAAAGTGTTCAGTTGCTTTTCTGTTGATTGCACATTCCACCTTCAGTTTACAAGCGTACAGCATTATTTACCAATTCCACCGAATATATGTTCTCATTGACAATATGTTATTTATATAATATATAAACATTTATTGATTAACAAACACATTACACCAATGTCAAGTAATATTTTTCTAGCTAATTTTGCGTGACTTAAACTGTCGAACGTATGTATAATAAGAATATTTAATTATGAATAATTGTGTATACTTGATTTGCATAAATTTTACGTCAATTTGATTGTCGGATATAAATATTTTTAAAGATTATTTAGATAGATGTACATATAAAATTAACGTCTAGTAACAGCGTTTAAAAGAGTTATTTTGTCCCTTTCCGATGTATACGAATGGAAACCATAGAAGATAAAAGACAAACTATTCACTGGCTGCCATTATTAATAAGGATAAAAATTATAAATAAGGACCGTAGTAAACACTTTCGCGTTTACTGAAGAATAATCTGAACAAAAATTTTATCAGACCTAATCTACGCTAAATGTAAATAGCTGCAATAAACAATAGGTATGGCGACTAGCTGATTGGGTACAAACATCGCGTTCCCGACCAATAGAAACAGAGGAATAGACTTGAGTTTCACAAACTGACACTTAATTAACCAATCAAAACAAGCGGACTCCGCTAACCACGCCCCTCTCCTCCCTTTCAACAAATTGTGTCGCCATTCCTATTTGTACAAAAGTCGATTGCTCGAACATTATAAATTGATGACTAAAAGATAAAAAAAATCCGGAAGATGTTGTTTCTACAAAAATAATTATTAAGACATTATACGGAATAAACTTCATTGTAATTGCACTCGATTAATTGAATTATAACAAATATTCATACAATCGGAAATCCTTATTAACGTGTATTTTTTTTTTATCTCCTACAGAGGACTGCTACAGATATGTCAATTTGTAACAATCTTTTCACGTAAACTACCTAAATCGTAGCTAAACGTCGGCCATTGCTATTAAAACATATAACTCACTTACATTACCATATAATACGTAGATATATTTTTCACATCTCGGCATATATCATAGTAGCAATTTTACGTTTGAAATTGTATGAATTTGACGGTTATCTTTACAAATCAAACCATGTTGACGTTTTAGCCTGCCCAGAGACGTATGCATATTATAGACTAAATCTGCGCTAATCAGCAATTGAATACATTCCCTCTTTACTCTTTTATCTATCGCAAGCGGTCTCTGGTGCAGACCTTCTTTATAACCATACACAAAGCCTCATTAAATATCTCATCGCCGTAACCAGAGGACAAGCCAGTTTTGCCTGGGCGATAAACCAGCCAAAAATAGTCTAGCCTAAATCTGGCTACAACCGATTACAAATACAATTAAAATATGGTAACAATATTCAATGCAATTTTACAACAATACGATTTAACGAATGTTTTATAATATGTACAATAATGTCGAAATTTTAATATAATATCATGTAAGAAATTTATGGTGACGAGCACAGAACATTATCAACAATCAGAATATATTTATTATTTTGGCATTTATATGTAAACGGAGGACAAAGTATAGTAATGTTGGCAAGTACCCCTATAATGAATACCTCTATATTGGATAGCCAAGCAAAATAATATCAGCTGTGTCATATTGACGGCAGCAACTGAGAAACAAAGAAGGATTTATATCTGTCTGACGTGCTGCATCGCGACGCTCTATAATATATCCATACATTTCAATCATTGATACGACACAGAATCCACACGTTTCTTCAGACAAATGTCAATTGGAGACCACGTGACGATTACGCATTTGCAATGTAGGTTGGCCGTTGGCGCTTGAGACGACCCAGTCAAATGAACTTAGACGGAGCTGCGTCAATCCAGCCAAATTATCTAAACTGATCCACATATGCGCACACGAATCGAAAGAAAAGTGTGGATGCGGCAGCGATTCCGCGTGGGAGCTTTCGATTGCTATTGATACGCGTTCGTCGTCACATGGACGCGCTACGAACATACCCTACACATGACATTGGCTTCGTGTAACACATCTAAGGGGCCATCCATAAAGCACGTCACACGTAAAGGGGGACGGAGGGGGTCTACGATGTGTGACATGGTGTGACAAGGGGTGGGAGGGATCCTAAGTTTCGTGACATCACATTTCAAAATTTTATAATATCATAATAATTTGCAATTTCTGGGTGTAAAATTGCAAAACATGTGATATCACACTAGGGAGGGGGGAGTCCCACAAATGTAACCAGCTGTGACATGGACGGGGGGACATCAAAAAATCATGAAATTCGTGTGACGTACTTTATGGATTGCCCCTAATACGGGATAATTAAAAACGCAGGATCTCGGAACACGAAACCTTACAACGTTTCCGAGGTAGGCCGCACAGAACAGACATTATCGTACTCCGTAACTCGTTGGAAATGTAACAAGAGTGGTTTTACGCTAATTCCGCCCCAAAAACATTAGTTTTCTAAACATAACAACTCTAGTCTATGACATATTGCATAGCCACCCCTTATTGAGTAATCGTGACAAAAATAAAAGAACGATGTCAACGATTTTGTTTTTCAAATATCACTTGATTGCATAGACTTTTAATACATTATCTGATGCAGTTCTAACATAAAACACATGCATATAGTATTTTATAAGTATTTGCAATATCTAAATATCTTATTGTTATCACTAAGTCTATATAACCGCTGTATGAAGTCCACTGACATAGTAAAGAGTCCGTTTTGTTTAAATCAAACATAACAAATGTAGGTATATGCGAAGCGCTATCATTAAATATGTTTACCACGGCTTCGGCAAAAAACACTATCCTTTCAAATGTCCCGTAAAGTTTATCATTAACAATTAAATTTTGAGCTACATCTAATAAAAAGGGTACTTTACAATCCAGCCCTACATCTCAAATTACTAACTTCATAACATTGACATGCATAACAAAATTAAAAGGACCGCACAATGTTGAGTTCATTTTAAGATTAGTAGCCCGATGGTTAACATTTAAACGAATCCGAAGAGTCCCGGCTTCCATTAAGCGTATCCTATGACGTCATTACGTTATCTTCTCATAAAGTTGACCACGACGACCGCAGTGCTGAATCGTATTTCTTCTTTTTAGATGCTCATCAACTTAACGCAGTAACTTAGCGAACTTATACGAATGATGTGTCACGAGCATGCAAGAGTACCTACGCATAGGTAATGTGTATGTTGAGACGTAGTTAAGCGTGGGCGAAGCGGCGCCTTAGCAGTGCCTTGCATTTACTGGGGCCTCGCATTTACAAGGACCTTGCACTTACAAGAGCCTCGCACTTACAAGGACCTTGCACTTACAAGGACCTTGCACTTACAAGGGCCTCGCACTTACAAGGACCTTGCACTTACAAGGACCTCGCACTTACAAGGACCTTGCACTTACAAGGACCTTGCACTTACAAGGGCCTCGCACTTACAAGGACCTTGCACTTACAAGGACCTCGCACTTACAAGGACTTTGCACTTACAAGGGCCTCGCACTTACAAGGACCTTGCACATACAAGGGCCTTGCACTTACAAGGGCCTCGCACTTACAAGGACCTTGCACTTACAAGGGCCACGCACTTACAAGGACCTTGCACTTACAAGGGCCTCGCATTTCAAATCAATTTATTGCTTCCATAATTTAGGTGCCTCCATTTATCGCAGCCTCCTACTTACAGGAGCCTAACCACATCCCCTTGGATGTGGTGAGGCCCCTTTAAGAATAGATCAAGTAGTCAAGTGTCTGACGCGACTCCGCCCACGTTTCCAACAGATCGCGCTACGCCATTGCAAGTTGAAACACGTACCGGGTATTACGTGCAGCGGGACCGTGCGTTAGAGGTAGCTACAACTCAATGTAGGAATGAGGACGAGATACAGCTAGCCATATCGTGAACCGAGAATTACTCGACCAAGGAGCTCTGATCTTCACCAATTTTGATCGCATACTGAACAGTAAACTCATTACTACCGTATCAGCAGCCCTAATAAGCAGTATGTGCCTTTTTATCAGTTGAATGGTGATGATGCCCTTCAACAAGGCTTCAGAATGTATCAAAAACCAACGGTCAACAATTTAATACGAGCTTAATGTAGGCTTAACCTACAGCGCTTCACGATACGGCCAAGCACATCACGTATATCGGACTGCAGAACCAGTGGAGCGGTACCGATGCTCGGAGCCAGAAGCCAACAGCCAGGAGCCAGGGACCAGGAGCCCAGATCGGCAAGCCAGGTTCCAGGTTCCAGGACCCAAGAGCCAGGATCCAGGAGACAGGAGCCAGGAACCAGGATCAACAGCGAGGAGTCATGAGCCAGGCGCCAAGAGCCGCTTGTGCGGGAGCGGGGGGTGGGGGGAGGCGGGCGTCAGTGCCGCTCGGGCGCGCCGGTGAAGCTGACGGGCAGCTCGTGCGCCACCAGCTTGGCGCGCGGGGCGGTGGTCGTCGGCTGCGCGGTGCCCGCCTCCAGGTTCGCGGCCGACGTCCGCATCTCCTCTATCGACGCTCTGCGCACAAATGGGCCGGGTCAACAACTGAGCTTGGTTTTTTTAAATTAAAATTATAAATTAAATTCTACGGACTAACACACCAATTCCCTAGTTCCAAACTAAGCTATAAGCTTGTCCTATGGATACTAGGTAAACGGATAGACATACTTTAATACATTTACAAATATCCATGACTCGAGTACAAATGTCCATGTTCATCACACGAAACATTTGCCCCTAGCGGGATTCGAACCCGCGACCCTCGGTTTTGTGGCCAGGGTCTCTGATCACTCGACCAACGGGCCTTTTACATCTCATGTCTAGATGCAAAACTAAGTTGAAAATAGAACAAGTATTCACTTTATGGATATTTGCAATGAATTCGTTACTAGTCATTCTCCACAAGATTGTAGCGTATCACTTAAGGTCATCAACAGGTCTGGGTGACTTTAACTGACCCGCTAATATTGTCTATTAATGTAATTGGATTGGTGATCGTAAACACCGTTTTTATTTTAAGAACTAGCAGAAATGTTTAATTGTAAGACATTAAATTGCTATATTTATTAAACACACGAAGTAAAATGCAAAGCTACAACGACATGAGAGTAATTAAAAAAAATGTTGCACCAATAACCATGTTCTTATGCGATAAATGGCGAATGAAATGAAACACGCAAAAAAAACAGTAACACATTAATAACCAAGCATTACCACACGTATTAGACGCAACCAAACAAAAAAGTGCTCGTGAAATAAAAAAACGGTCCTTCGAGCCGGATGTACAAGTGCGAAAGGCAACCAAAGGTGATGTTAGTCGGGGCCAGCATGCGTCCCGCAAGCGGTGGTCGCTAGGTATTGCCTCGTTTAGTTGGGGCGCCACACGTCGGGGTCCTCCATGAGCGTGACCTTGTGGTCCTGCGCGCCGGGCGCCAGCGGCGCGCCGGGGGGCGTGCTGCCGCCCGCCGCCATGGCGGCCATGTCGTCGCGCGAGCCCCTGCGCCCCGGGGCCGAGCGGTTACAACACACACACACACGCACACGCACACGCACGCTGTTTCACCCCCAAATGTATGTTATTCAAGCCCACGACAAACCCACAAAATTAGTATAGTTTAGTACTAATATTATTAGTAAATAAGAGTCTAGTATCACTCTTTACGACGTAAATATACTCGTTAAATTGTATATCCGAGAGCTAGATATTTTCAAAAACAATAATATTATAAATTTGCTAAAAGGGAAAAAGAATAATTTGCATTCTCTATATTTACTTATCAGACATGAAACCAATTTATTCAGTACAAATTATCTAGCAATTCATTTGCATATTGAAATTATTTATTTCATTAATTTATTCTAAACTACTTCCACTCGATGCGATGCTAACCAAAATTGTCCTCTTTTTTAAAAACATTTTCCCCAGTATTGTTACAATGTTACTGATTCCACAAATGTTTGTTTTTGTAGTACACACACTGCTTATCATCCGGAGTGACGTAACGAGTGATCCAACATTCATCACTTATAGTAAGCATGTTCAATAATATTTTTACTATAAAGCCTTTATGCTATGAATGTGCCAAGTGTGGTTCTTGCCTAGCATGTCGTAAAAGGCGACTAATGGCGTGTCGGGTTTCGGGTGTGTGATTGTGTAGGCGACAAGTTAGGCACTAGTCACTACATTTTCACAATTTTCCATCTAACTCAGCCCAGTTTTGTGGTTTGTTTTTGGTTGAATGTGGTTGAAGGGGCCTGCTGCCCCTTTAACTCTGCCTAGTAGATTATGGGCGTGATGTTATGTATGTAATTTTTTTGCCTTTATATTGGTTGAAGGCTCCGTCGCGCTTTAGTACTATAAAGATAACGTCATGTCATGTCACGCTTTACTTACGAGTACCTTATTCTCACTCTAATGATCGAATCTGGCAAGGAGACAGTAAAATGATTCCATTCCAATGCTCATCAATATCTTACAACGCGTTTATTTTACAAATGGCCTACACAGTCAGTCCGTTATTTCGTTCAATCTTTGTATACTAGATCCACCCCGGACCATTAGCTGCTTACGCCCATGTAAATGTTTATGATATTAGATGATTTATCAAAGGGTATAAATAAATTAAATTCAATCAATAAATAAATCACCTGACTATTAAGGAAAACTGGAAAAAAATCTCGTTTTAAATCTGGCTTGAGGATGATATCCGGCCACTTTATATACAAAAAAATATAACCTCTTCGTAACTTACATAATGGTAATAAAATCAATTATTATTGAATAATCCTAACTGCTTTCAATTCGACGCTAAGGTGCATAATAGTTGGATCACCCGTCACGAAACGCTCAACCAAGCTAGTCAGTACAGGCATCGGACTCACTTCCTGCCGAGCGCCATCATGCCGTACACGACTCCGGTGGCGAAGATCAGCCCGCTGCCAAGCCACGTGCTGACACTCGTGATGGCCAGGAAGAACGGCGGCAGCGCCAGCCTGGAACCACGAAGACAAAACGAGTTACATCACCAGACGACACTGGACGACATCGCTTATCCAGCGATGTAGCAACTTTGAGACCCATTATTTGGTAATTGCTTTAGAATAGGAATGATGACTGCATTAAAAAACTATAATTCTATTTAGTCCGTCAGTTAGATTATACAAAAACACTACACATATTTTTCGCTTTATCAAATGAAAAATTACAAAGGTAAAAAGCATCAAAGTTTCGGAGAGGGAGCTTGTGACGACACTATTTAGTAAAAATTTTACGAATGTGACGTGACGTCACGCGCTACTTCAATGCATTGTATCTTCGTCAATGTTTGTTTGACAAATAAATAAAAAAAACACGTGTTCAATATTTCTTTATAATCTAACTGTCGGACTAAACATTTTTTTTTTAATCATCTTGCCTATTATGAATGTCTAAGGAGCGAGAGTGGTGTGTAAGGACCGCGTCATAAAAGGTTATTTTTGTCTACCCTGCCAGGTAAATCAATAAATAAATCCATGTTATTTCCTGGAACCCAGGAAATAACATGGATTTACTCTAAAAAGGCGATGTATTTTTTCTGCTATCTTACCACCCTAAATCTGCGATATCTTAACATTAGGAGAATTCAGTCAGTAATAATAAAAGATAAACCATAATTAGAACAAGGAAAAAATTAAGGCCATTATTGTCACTGTTCTAAATACATCGTATAGTACGTTTTAATAAAATTTGCCCGCACAGTTAATCGGCTTAATTGGCTAAGCACGTCGAATTAACACGAGCAGATAATAACTGTGCGCCCATCATATGATATAGCAGTCTTAATCAAACGAGCCATCGGCCACAGTAACAAATATGACAGTGAAGCTACTGTAAAATATATGGCTTCAATCAGCGGCCTATATTATTGCGGCCTGATATTATTTTAATAAAAAATTACAAGTAGGTACATGTAATTATAATAATTAAATTCAGACCTAAACGTTCACTGCCGTAGTTATAAACATAACATAACTTGCTCCCAAAGCCAAAATTAGTGTTACCCAAAGCAAGACTCTTGCGGCGGTCTTGCATGCCGTTATCTTGCAGACTCAATCTTGTTCTTGATCAAATGTTGCTTGTCGCTTGGTCCTGTGTTAAGACCAAGCAACAAGCAACATTTAAGCAAGAACAAGACTAAATCTGCAAGATGACGACGTGCAAGACCGCTGCAAGAGTCTTGCTTTGGGCAACACTAGAAAATGTAATAATACGTGTAATATATTTCCCAGATAAAATAACAAAATAAAACTCTTTGGAAAAAATGTGGTTAGATATAAAGATACTGATTCTCGTATATTCTAGTCTAGTCTAATCTAGTCTATTATACAATAAATATTTTGAAAACCCCGAGATAATATTACACGTGTAAAACCGCATAGTTGGGTTTTTACAATTGATATAAATTAATCACTGGATTTAGCACAAACATGACCGCGATCTGTTTGAAAACAAACATGAGTCACTGCGCGATTGTGAAGGCACTGTTAATTGCTAACTGTTGTGCACCCGTTAACATCAGCTGTTCTGTTCGCGTTGAGGTGGCTCCACGTCGGTGAACTGCGCAGCATTGTGGCTATTTTTGATTTATAAAAACAGAACGTTATTTTGTCTAATGTCGAATTATTCAATTTACTAAATACTAAGAAATGTTATTGCTGATTCGCACACTTCGTTGCTCAAAGGCGTGGCTCAAAGCATGCCCAGGGACAATTCCTACTTATGGACGCATGTCAATATGATAAATACCATTTATAGGAAAAAATTAAATTTTCTGTTCCATTATCGGTAATTTCAATATTTACTAACAAAACTTGCTGAGATCGGTAATGACCATTTTTGCAGTTAGCAATTTTTTCATTTTATTTAATTTAAAATGTGTAAGGATCGTGCTATATGACGTTCGGTTCTCTCTGCCTACCCCGCTAGAGAAGTGGCGTTTAGTTTGTTAGTTAATTTAAAATTAAATCACACTTGTCCTATACGTGTAAAAAGTTGTCTAATACCACGGACTAGTAAAAAAAGAAGGACTCCGCGCTACTAACTAGACATTGAAGCTCTTCAGTGCTCCAACTTGTAACACAACTTACACACATTGACATAATAAGCGCTCCAAATGACAGATATCCGATATCTGGTATCCATAAGTATCTCACTCACACATGCATAAACGTGGCTTCAGGTTATGTTATGACAGCGTTCTTTTTTTACAAGTACGTGGCTAATACAAACTATAGTCCTACTTAGTATTACATATAAACGCGAACGTTTTTATGGTAGCAAAAAAATAAATATAAAATAAAGAGGGTTTATTGTTCAATATAAAATCAGTTACACGTGTTAAGCAAAAACTAATATAGCTCATATACCCAAATAACATATATATAGGCTATGTTTTTTTAACTATGCGAGCGAAACCGCGGACATAAGCTACAATAGACTATATACCGTCTGCTTGGAGAATTACATGACGTTCAACGTCACATATCCTGCGACGACCTGCCGTATTTTCGATACCAGACTTAAGTACTCCATTCTTATCGAGAAAATTAAACTACAATACCGACGCCACTTGTGCAATTGAGTCCATCCACGTTAAATTTCAATCATTCGTATCACATTTCGCAGCCGCCAAGACGAGTTCTCACGATGGTTAAAAACGGCATCCATAAATGTGTTGACATTAACTTGTACTTCTAACAACAATAACAAATACAAAAGCCGCTAGATGGCACGAGGGAGTCTCGTGGTCTTATTACTGTCACTATTGGCTCTTTGTTGACAGCATGTCAGTTTGTTCTGAAAACTTACCAATGAGGAGGGTGACAAGACGAACGTCACAGTTACGCCATCTATCTGATGTTTTGATTCAAAAAACCCTCATTGAATCGGTCTATAATTATCTGAATATTATGCAACTCAGCTCAAGCTAGCGGTATAAATCCGTACTTAGACGGATTCAAACCGATACCTCCGCGTATGAGGGGCCATAGTTATCGACAGGGCTTCCATTGTTTATAATTTCTTTAAAAAAACACATTGCTCGCAATTATGTTTTTCTCTCACAAGAATTCAATATTCACTTTGATAGTCACTTGATAATTTAAAACCACGGACTAGTAAAAAAAGAAGGACTCCGCGCCACTAACAAGACATTAAAGCTCCTCAGGTGCTCCACCTTGACATAATAAGTGCTTCGACTGACAGATATCCGATATCTGTCATCCATAATTATCTCACTCACACATCCATAAACGTGGCTTCTCGCTAAAGTATGACAGCGTGGAGTCCTTCTTTTTTTACTTGTCCGTGTTTAAAACCTATTAAAATTCAAATTCGCAAATATTACAAAAGTTACATAAAGATGACACGGTAATGATCTCTTGTGAAATTTGGTTTAAAACAAATAAATTACAAGCCTAGAAACAAATTTTAAACTTTCGCGTTGAATTATCACTAGAAATAATACTGACGGGACTAAACGCGATATGCATTATGTAGTACATGAGTACTTACGTCGCGCACCCCCAGTCCGCTTGTGACCACGGTCGTTGCAACACGGCCGAAACGTCAAGCTGTAAGTACGGTAATGATCTCTTGTGAAATTTGGTTTAAAACAAATAAATTACAAGCCTAGAAACAAATGCTCACGAATTGTTGCATGGTAACAAATACAAGCCAATTTCTCTATTTTATAATTGTTCATGGTGATTAATAACAGCATTTGTTTTAACGACGTGTAATGTGATACCTGTTTGTGAGTGTCTGTCTGTCATGATCCAAGCTGACAGCGACTAAAACGGGACAGGTCGCTAAGTAGAAGAAATAGCTAACAAATACATATTTAACAAAAGTAGACGGTGTAATAGGGATGATGACTGCATTAAAAAACTATAATATCTACTATTTAGTCCGTCAGTAAGATTATAATATGATACTAGACACATATTTTTCGCTTTATCAAATTAACAAAATAATCACAAAGATAAAGAGCATTAAAGTTTTGCAGTGGTAGCTTGCGACGTCACTATTTTGTAAAAATTTTACGAAAGCGTGACTTCACGCGCAACTTGAATGCATTGGATCTTCGTCAATGTTTGTTTGACAAATACATTAAAAATACGTGTTCAATATTTTTTTATAATCTAACTGACTGACTAAACATATATTTTTTTGTCATTTAGCCTATTACCAAGCCTTCAATGTGCATTGCACATTGTTTTGTAAATTATCCATTTCAACTACTTGTGACGTTAAGTTCGTTTATTTAAATTCCCTGTTTAAATCATAAACAAATCAAACTCGCTGTATCTTGGCTCATTGACTATCCCATACCGACTAAGTACGGGACATATTGTAGAATGAAAAACTAATTTGGATAATGTTTAAAATGTCCAACTTGTAATGCAGCTTATGTAAATTATCCTTTTCAACAATAAAAAAATTCGGTGTGTATAAATAAATATCCGACGCCATCACCATTGATCTGACTCCGAGGTAAGTAGCTTAAGCACTTGTGTTACGGATATCAGAATCAACAGTGGTATTACAAATATATACTTGAATATTGAATATTAACACCCAGACACAGAACAAACACAAGTATTCATCATACGAATGTTTGTCCTGAGTGGGGATCGAACCCACAACTCTTGGCGCATGGGGCAGGGTCACTACCGAATGCACCATCGAGCAAGTCAAACACGGACCATAACGCTTTAAAAACAGTTGACACTCACCCAACATACAACGCAGCCTTATTCCAGTAGGGGCGCGACTCGACCTTGTCCGACAGCACCTGCACGTAGTCGATGAAGAAGCAGCAGCAGGGCGCCTCGCACACCATCACCAGGAAGCCGGCCAGCATCTGCCACACGCCCGCCACCACCGACGACACGTCGAACAGGAAGATGCCCGTGCAGTTTAGCAGGCCCATCACGATCGCCACTGCGGAACGACTCAATTATAAACATTTGGTTGGCTGAGATCGGTGGTTCTCAGTTCTAAAGAGGCTGGTCTGCTCTGGTTTACCTTTACTTCTAATAATACTCGGCTGAATCTTTGACGAACATTAACTGTATGACTTGTTATAAATATTAACTTAATCTGTAAATTTTAATTTTTATATTCAATCTGGCATTGAAAAGAGTAACTACCGAGTTTCTTGCCGGTTTCTTCTCGGTAGATGCGACATTCCGAACCGGTAGTAGATTCAAATTGTTCTACTTTGTACCTATTACTTGACGATTCACAAGTGCTTTTTTGAGGCCTACGTAAATAAAGATATTTTTGACTTTGACTTTTGACTTTTGACTTTAAAAGGTCTAATCTGAAAATCTTTGTTTCTATTTCGTTCTGGTGGTCTAAAACCTGAAGTTCTTTCTTTATATCTCGAAGGTGATGGTTACCACTAAGACGGCAAGCGGGCGCGATGGTACAAAACAATGTCACTCGCGCTCAAACGTAATGCTGAGGTTTTACTATACATACATAACATCACGCCCATAATCCCCGAAAGGGTAGGCAGAGTCAAAGTGGCAGCAGGCCCCTTTAACCACATTCAGCCAGAAATAAAACTGGGCTGGGTTAGATGGAAAATTGTGAAAAAATGGTGACAAGTGGCTAGCCCGTCGCCCACACAATCACATACCTAAAACGCGATACCCAAGTCTTGCCAAAACTAATACGGGATAAGTGTAACTATGCCACCTTACCCTGATATTTCAGAGAATCTGAAATTACATTACTTTGACTGGCTCGATAGCGCATTCGTTAGTGACCCTGCCCCATGCGCCAAGAGTTGTGGGTTCGATCGCCACCCAGGACAAACATTCGTTTGATGAATACTTGTGTTTGTTCTGTGTCTGGGTGTTAGTATTGAATATTTAAGGAAATATTTTTAATACCACTGTTGATTCTGATATCCGTAACACCGTAGCTTTAGCTACTTAGCTAGGAGTCAGATCAATGTATGTGATGTCGTCGGATATTTATTTATTAATTTATAAATCGTGCACTAATGTTATAATACCTAATAATTCTTGTGTTTCTTAAATGTATTTTTATATCATAATAATATTACCGATCCGATTTTTGTCAAGGATATCGTACAAATTTTTAATGATCAGTTGAATACTTAAAGACGGGAAAATTGAGCAATCAAAAAAAAACTCATATTAGCATTTATCATATCAGTAAGGACGTCAATTAAATGGTAATATTATAGCCGCTGCTAGTGGTGACATTCAATCGCGTCGCCGTCCCAATTTGTCGCAAGGCCCACGGTCTTTGAGCGAAATTACTTTTAAGTCATCTATACTTATAATAAATCTGTAGAGAGGTCAATTCTGTACATTAAATATATTTTCAAAATAACTATCAGGGGGTGATTAGTGATCGGTACTGATGCCAAAAATGCAATCAGTAAAATTTTTGTCTGTCTGTCTGTCTGTATGTTCCTTATAGAAACAAAAACTACTCGACGGATTTTAACGAAACTTACTACAATTATTCTTCACACTCCTGGTCAGGTTATAGTATACTTTTCATCACGCTACAATCAATAGGAGCAGAGTAGTGAAGGGAAATGTTGGGAAAACGGGAGAAGTTACTCCATTTATTAAGCTTCCGTCGCGTGTGCAGCCTTAATGGTTAAAGTTACATAGAAATCATGTATGACGGAAATAGTCTTTATAATATTAACCATAAACGCGGGTGACACCGCTGGCACAGCTAGTCTATCATAACCTTCCGGTGCTCACAAAAATAAACTTCACAAATGCGCTCATCAAACAGCAGTTGGCCTCGCAGTTAGGCATTCCCTGTATTAGAAATTTCACTTTGTTAATCCATTTATTGCAACTTGATGTGTGACGTAATTCATAGATGGAACCTTGGAGTAAGTACCAAGTGAAATTAGTATCCTAAGCTATTGAGATTACAGACAAATATTTCCACCTTATAGCATCCAAGGGTCGCATGATGTTCAAAAAAGAAAACAATAGGTAGTATTTCCTGGCAATGTTTTGATAAAAAATCATTGCACAAAAAAATTGCCTTACTTCCTTCCTTAATCAGCGTGATCTTAAGTGAAGCATTTCATAGTCTCTCCTTGAAATAAAAAGTATCTACTACTAATAACACGAATTTCAGTTACAAATATCAGGCCACATGTAACGCATGATCAAATTTAAACAATGAGATTCGTTTTGAATAAGCTTATCTATGCTATTTTATTGGGTATGATAAAAGGGCTTTGACACATTCACTATTGATAGCTAATACATCAACAACCCAATAAATGATATATAATGGCCTAACAATTAAATAAAATGTTGATAATAAATAGATTTAATATTAAAAACCTTTTGTTCTCCATTATTATTTACTTTTTATAGTTAGTGTAGATGAAAAAAGAAAAAAGAGACAGACTTTGTGCATAGACGCATTCTCTTCTATCCATCAACTAGATATAAAGTAATATTTTGCTTGTCTAAATGTTACGTACAAACACATGATGCTAATACCTATATAAAATGTGACTACATTGCAAATTAATCATAATCAATAATAATAATAATAATCATCAGTGGTTGTTTTTATATGCAGATAACCTAAATACATGGGAAAGTGTATGCAATTGTTTACTGGAAATTTGAAACTACATTGAAACCAAATTGCCCTGAACAAAAAAATTATTATGTGTGACATGAAGTTTAGTTAGTAAGTTAGTTAGTTAATATATTTGAGAGATGTTTCTTTGTATAAGAACCAAAGATGCAACATCAGACAAAAGTTTTATGTTACTAGCATAGACTAAAGCATAGTCACAACATTGATATCCCTTATGGCACTTGTTTTTTTTTACGTTACGCCTACGTCTTGCCACGTCACTGCTGGTGGGAAGAGGATAGGAGAATTGTGTAAGATAACAGTTACCATGTATATAACATGAAATGGAACACCAATATTATTCAGTGACAAATCATTTTAAAGCCTCAATAATCCAAATATATTTATATATGTAGGTTATCATAATCAAGCAAGACAAATATGTTGTCAATACTGTGTTTGCAATGAACTTATGTAAACATATCCTCTACACTAAACATACTCTGCAATCAGCACAAAAATATACACAAAGAAACCAAACTGTTGTGAAATATAAACAATTATGTTGTCCAAATTAGCATTTTTATTCAAGCTTGTCAGTCACTAATCCCTTTGAACTGATAACATGAATATGGCTGTGTGTAAGACTGCTGACCTTCACAGATAACGCCATCATGAATGAGACAGTAGTCACCTGTTCTTGCCCTTTCACTGCCCCCTTCTTAATACAAACATACATATCATGTGCCTATTGCACAGTGTAAAAAAAAATTAATGCAACTTTCTTTCATTTGAATTACAGTGCACCTATATCATAAATAACTTTAAATACTTTCCCATCAAAATAAAGCTACATTTTATTACTGATTTAATTTATTTCTGTATTCAATAATATTTTAATAATCATTATTTGTATTAAGTATATTGTTTTTGGCTGAATGTGGTTAAAGGGGCCTGCTACCCCTTTGACTCTGCCTACCCCTTCGGGGATTATGGACGAGATGTTATGTAAGTATGTATTATAAAATATACAAAAGAATATTTCACATTAAATATTTATAATATAATATTAAAGTATTCTCAACTACATAAATATAATTACTAAAAAATAAGAAATAATTAATGTTGTGAAACACAAATTAATTTATACTTTCACTTTTAGGCAAATAACAGAGTCATACTAGAATCCAATTGCTTATTAGAAATGTGAAATCTACATAGTAAAGCTCTCTTTAATTTTAATGGGAAGGAATATTTTAAATAAGTTGAAAAAATAATATGATAGATTCCCTCCAATACTTTTGAATCATAAATTTAGTTACCTATATATTTTTCTATTGTTTAGATTTATTTAACAAGTACATGTATAAATATAGTATAGTTACTCCTGACCGAAGATTACGCAAACCATCATAGGGAAATATATTTTCATGCCACAATCTAGAGAAGATGGATAGGACAGTCTAGAATTGGCAGCCAATCCTAAGACTACCACTCTTTACCTAAGCGTTATCAGGTAAATGGAGCCTTTCTCCGGGGAAATCTAACGAGGTAAGTAACCGGCCATAGTCAGACTATTAAACTAAATCATGAATACATACGAAAGCTGCCAACAATCCCCAGTCCTCGACCACCGTAGCGCATCCACCATGGAACGTCATCTTTCTGGGCATTCTCGCCGCCTGGCCGCGACATAAGCATACCAATCTTGTCTGTCAACGACTGAAACAAAAAGAAACTTGGGTATTCGGAAATCCTTCATGTTTTAAAGATAATAACGCAATATAATTAAGATCTTTACCATTTTCGAGAAAATCAATTCACTGCCTTGTCACCTGTCAAAAAATTGACCAACAACTGGAAACTTCAATGTTCTCTATTACAAAAAGAGATTCCAACAACCAGTGAGGTTACAATATGAAATTATTAAAATAAATCTAACGAAAATTCTGTTTCCAAATAATCGTTACAGTTTTTATGAAGTGTATTATTAATCGCACCAAATGATTACCAAATCTTAATATGAGAAGTTGTAGTTGTAACTTGTAAGTGTTTTGTGAAAGGATTATTCTTGCTCAATGAAAACATACTGTAATTTCCATTGTTTCATTGTGCGTTTTGTTACAGACATACATATAATTAAAAAACATTTGTAAATCATCAAAGGAATTATTGTATTTAATAATTGTAGGTTTAATAAAATGAAAGAAACCAATTTAATATAATTGTAGAAATCTAAGAAAACTTTGAAGACGATACTTTAGAAGTACATTTTTTTTTTATCTAAACGCATTCTTCATGTCGGTCGGCTTCAGGAAGAATACATTTTGCATTAGTTTTTGCAAAAGTAGAGAATTTTACCGCTGAACCTGCAATCGTTGTGAAATTGATGAGGAATTTACAAAGCTAGGATAGTAATGCAACCGACGACGATGCTTCCGAAACTTACGGATACCACCCAAACTATGTGAGTGATATGAATTTATTAAGTGTAATTTGGGTTTTTACTGTTTCTAATGCATTTTAACACTGCGAGGTGAGTTCTGATGATGTAATCCAGCAATGCTGGGTCTTTTAACATAGACCATTTGAATTATAAAAGTTTCATAACCTGTTGCTAATCGCTATTCTCGATTTTGTTAAAGTCAGTTGATCAGTTGTTGTATTTGTATGCTAAGTTTCGACCAAGGTCACGCAAATTCTGCAAAAGAGTGTCAAATCGCTGGTCATCACTTTTTTTTTTTAAATAAGTACCTTCATGATTTCTTGTTTGACCATTCAGCTACTTAAATAGCTTAACTGATTGCACCCTTGCCACATCTGTGTTCTAAGAAAGATTTTATTCACAAAGTCTTTTAAGAAATGTCATCTTCTGGATAATGTAAACTACTTATCCTCAGTGTACCTCTAATACAAGAAGACATTAGGTTCTACCTTCATAAATAATGTTATTATGTAGCTCCTAGATTTTTTATATTAACATCCAATTTAATACAAAAACCTATATTTTTTGTCATTCTGTTTAATATTTTAAGTAAATGTTATGCTATGAATGTTTAAGCCTATGTGTTTTTTACCCGAACCTGACAAATTTTGTCTATATTCATGAAGTAGATCATGTTTTTTTCATGATCATCTTGATTAAGTTCCACTCATCCTTCAACCTTTCCTCAGAGATGCATTTATGGTAAATTATTAGGTTATTAAAGAACAACCTATTTTTTACTTAAAGTTATAAAATGTTAAATTTAAATTAAAGGCTACCCTCTGATCAAAATGTAGTGACCACCATTAATGTTTAACAAAATCTAGATCTAGTTATAAATATGTAAAATGGTATAAATGATAACAGTTAGAACTTACAGTTTGTTACTTACAATATTATCTTCCAGATCATTCTCCGAGGGGGATGGTGTGTGCAGTGCAGAGGTGTTTGCCACCGAAGTGGTGGTGACCACCAACGCCGGTAACCACAACCATGGCAGCTCCAAAGTGAAGTTGAAAAATCTTGTTGACTACAACTGGGAGCCCAAGTTCTACCCAGGGCAGCTGCTAGCCATTCACATGAGCGGGAAATACTTGGCATATTCTATAAAAGGTATAATAAATTTCCCAACATTTTGAATTTTGTCAACTTCCCAGTTGATATTGTTTAAATGTGTAAACAGACAGAAATCTTTGTAAGTTACCCAAACAAACAATTAAATATTTTGCTTGGAGCAAAAAATATTTTGCTCCAAGCAAAAGATTTAATTCAATAACTATATTAAAATTATTATGCTGTAAATGTCCCTTCTAAATATTAATCTGTATATATTCATATTTTATTTTGTATTTAGGCTTGCACTGTATCTAAAATCTGTTTTATTTGCAGCACCAAATGCAGTCAACCCAGGCACATGGAGTGGTATGGTGCGTGTGGTCTACCATCCGGAGCCTGGCACTGACAGACGCGCCTTGATCAAAGGCATGAAAGGAGAGGTAGGTACAAAAATAATGTACAGAAGTCCAGTAGGATTTCTTACTACTATAAGTATTAAATTTTACATTTAACATATCAGAATTATCAGGCGTAACAGTTAAATATTGGTCTTAATAACTTTATTTACTCATTGAGATTTAAATAATAAAAAGTTCGGGTTGATACATCACAGAATATGCACTATCTACAAATATTGTCAATTACATCAAATCAATCTGATTAAAGCCACGAGGCTGATTGTAGATATACTTATATAAAAAATAAAAATAATTATTAAGAGGCCATCCATTAATCACGTAATGTTTTTTAGCAACTGGTGATACTGGTGAGGTTTTGTACTACTGTAAAAAAATAATGCTATTTTAGGGTATGTTTAAAATTTTTGCCAGAGTGATGGTGTGAATAGTCTAAAGTTGCAAGTTCCCTGCGTTAACTCAATCGGTGGTCCAAGTCAAAGGAGTTTGGTCTAGTTTTACAGTGCTCAAGTAGTTTTTTCTTAAATATACCAAGTGATCTTGCATCTCTCACATCCGTCGGAAGACCATTATATATAACCATAAATATGTATAACACATATAATCTTTATCTCTTACAAATAAAATCACAAATTTTGTGCAACTATATAAGATAGATTTATTTTCCACTGTACTACAGTACTACAGTACGGTGGACAATACTCCTATCCTATTAAACTTACACTACAAGCAATTAAAACACATAGATTATTAACTTGTATATTACTTACTTATCTAACCATTAATATCTTCCAGGTGCAAGACTTAGCATTTGCACACATACAGAATCAAGTGGTGCTGGCGTGTATTGACGAACATGGCAACTTTTATGTCCATGAGATTGAAGCTACTGACAGTGGACTCAGGTAATAATAATAAATAAATAATAATGTATGAAAAGGATCATGAATGTTGAAGAGATGAGTGAGGTGTGTAAGGATTGTGCCATATGGCATTCGGTTTACTCTATCTGCCCTACCCACTAGGGAAGTGGCGTTAAGTTTAGTTCGTTAATAAATAAACTTTATAGTATTAATATTTAAAAGCTTAAATTGATGCTCCCTTTATTACATTAAATCTGTTAAAAGTTGGACAATTACAAGATAATGTGACAATAATAATAAATATTAAGGAGATTAAAGGTTAGGAAGTCTTTGTTTACAAAGGGACTGTGAAATGACCTGACCCTACTACTAGTGGAGAGGGAATGGTTCTTAGTCTATGATGTTAGTCAGTGCGCCTCGGGCCCTCCTAGTCATCAGAACCTTCTTTGAGAAAATATGGTGGATAATCAGAATATACACCATGAGCCTTGCGGCGTTTCTTTCTTTTCCTCGAGGTGTGGATGGCGTTAGAAATCTCGCCACCAAGATAATATCTACAGAACTTTTTCAGATTTTATGTATTGTTAGATGTGAAGATATAATCGGCGATTACCATCCCATCCCTAGTCGATTGCAATACTGGGCCCAGCCCTAGTATTTTTTTTTTGACAGGCTGATGCTCTCGCGCCGTAACGTTTGAGATGTACAATTGTTGTGTTCCGAGTTTCTGTTGAATACAGTTAGTGCCATAACTAGTTTCTGTTTGGATTTTACTAATATTTAATAGTATATACATACATACATATCATCACGCTCATAATCCCCGAAGAAGTAGGCAGAGTCAATGGGGCAGCAGGCTCCTTTAATCAAATTCAGCCAAAAACAAAATTACTGGGCTGGGTTAGATGGAAAATTGTGAAAAAGTAGCGACAAGTGGCTACCTCGTCCCTTTAGGCGCGGAACGGTAAAAAAGCAAAATGGTAAACGATCTCAAAACGTCGCCTACACAGTCACATACCCAAAACCTCATTTACCATTAGTCGCCTTTTACGACATGCTAGGCAAGAGACAGTTGGCCCATTATTTTTTAGTCTCTGACCAACATGGGACAATTTTATGTATATCTGTGGAGATTGTCCTCTATCATGCATCAACCAATCACCGTTAACAAATAAGTTGTCGGTCCCAGATGCACGATGGTCGCGGAGGTGGAGGAGGAGGCGAGCGCGGCGGGCGCGGGGGCGGGCGCGGCGCACCGCGTCGTGTGGTGCCCCTACATCCCCGACGACGACGACGCGCCCGACGACGACGTCGCGCGCCTGCTGCTCACCACGCACGCCAACATAGGTAATGTACCTTGTGATTAACGACTCGCTCACATAACAACCGATACTTATTTACAATCTGATACAAATTTTATAACCTATCATTTCACGTGAAGCTCGTTGGTGATCATAATTGCATCAGTTGTGACGTTGCAGGACTGATTTATTTCATACTTATATATATATATATATAAATAAAATCGACTCTTGTCCGACTTGTCCTCTTATAATGGTCTTTAATATACATATAAGACGGGTTAATCGTTTGGAGAATGATGATGAATGATGGATGATGAATGGTTTTACATTAATTTAATTCAATATATGGATAGTGCGGTAGTTTTGCAAGAAGGCCGTGGCCGCGATGGTAGCGACGAGTGGTGCTTTAGCGGTGAGAAAGGTCCGTAGCGATATCAAGGGATCAGACGGACGCAGGCAGGGGTTTGCACGGAACGCGTTGATGAGCTTACGTTAGTTGTGTTAAGTCTCGCGTCGTCCGAGTGTATCTAAAGTGTCGCGTGTTGTCGCAGCGCGCATGTGGAACATCCGCAGCGGCGCGGGCGCGGGTGGCGCGGGTGGCGCGGCGGACGCGGCGGGCGGACGCGGCGCGGGCGCGCGGCGCGCGGGCGGCGCGGGCGGCGGCGGCGTGTGGGGCGCGGAGCACGGCGCGGCGCTGGTGGACGCCGCCTTCTCGCCCGACGGGACCGCGCTCGCCACCGCCTCCGCCGACGGATACGTCATGTTCTTCCAGGTGACACCCATAGACGCTGCTCAAAAACTAAAAAAATACAAAGCTATTTAGGTCATTATTTATATGAGGATTTTAGGTTGGGAGTATTTTAAGAACTGGCATTTTGCCAAAACTTGGGACATAAAAAAAAAACAGCCCATGTACTTTCTTAAAATTCAAACTATTCAAGAGCGTTCAATTTGAGCACAAAAAGTACATAAAATCTTAAATCATAACAAACAAACACACGGTGAACAATATCTATTCCTATTTGTCCTGTATCTACCCCAAATGTGTTACGCATCATTTACTTTGCCTTTGTGTACATCAGACTTTTAGTACACCTTTCGATACTTAGTCCGGCATATAGCACACTAAGCCCGCCATCTATTGAAACATAAAGTTCACCCGCCAGGTGTACATGCACAACGAGAGCAGCCCGCGCTGCCTGCACAAGTGGCAGCCGCACGGCGGCAAGCCGCTCAGCTGCCTCTTCTTTCTCGACAACCACAAGAACTACAACACCGAGTGAGTCGACTGATCATTTGCAACTTTAGTGCAAATTGTTTTTGTAGCAACTATTATATGTAAAATTTACAAATTTTTACACGTCAATGTATTTTACATACAAAATATCATCATCTTCCTAGCGTTATGTCCCGTGATTATATGGGGTCCGCTTAGACCATGATCCAGGATTTAGCGAGTCTGGTAATTACGTTGAAGCGACTGACGATCTGACCTTCGTAACCCTAAGATAGGGGAACACAATTTTTGGATCATGGTTACAAATCCAAAGTTGTTTGAATTTGCAGGTTTCATCATGTTTCCCCTCACCGTCGACCTAGTGGTATAAATACGTACATAGATTTGATTCAGAGGTACATGCCCGGGTTCGAACCCGCACTCCTCGCTTAAGAGGCGCGTGTCCTTACCATTGAGCTACCGCCGCTCTTATTACATACAAAATACCTACTTTATACAAAAATGCGTACTTTGCAAAGGGTATTCTTAGACCTGAAATAACTGCACTGCCTTAGATGATGATAGCTGTTACGATATTAAAGGAGAGTTGGTATTAAAGCCCCGTCTCACAAAGCAATTGATAGCGTTGTGATGTAGTTTAGGGACTTTTATCTATGAAAAATGTCTATCCATTATCTTGTGTCCATAGAACAAACTAAATTAAACTCATTGAGCGATTCCGTTGATATTAACTTTGACTCAATGGGTAGGTTTAACAGGATAATTTTAAATCTCCTGCGCCATAAAATATACATTTCTACAATATAATATTAATTGAGAAACTGTTTTTAAATATATATTTTAGTTTTAAGTAGAATACTCAGTCCTTTTCTTTTTGCATGCGGAACTGACCTTTGAGTATCTGTTGCAATTAGTTTTAAGAACAAACTGTATATCATAATAATTTATTATTGTAAACAGATGTTGGTTGGTCTAAATAAATAAATAAATAAATGATCATAGGCGCATTGTGGCGTAGTAGACAGATGTCGCCATAAATATAAATAAATAAATAAATTCTTCAGACTGACACATCAATTCCCTAGTCCCAAACTAAGCTTGTGCTTGTACTATGAATACTGGGTGAACGAACGGATAGACATACTTAAATATGTTTAACAATTATGACTCGAGTATAAATGTCCATGTTCATCACACAAAACATTTGCCCCTAACGGGATTCGAACCCGCGTCCTTCGGTTTCGTGGCCATGGTCTCGGACCACTCGACCAACGGGCCAGTCAAATATACGTACTTTATAGCTAGGGTTCTTTTAAAACTGTGTTCTAAGATATGATCAAACAGTTAACCAGTGACTTCATTCCCCAGCGTGCAGTTCTGGAAGTTCGCAGTGACCGGCGCGGAGAACAACACGACCATCAAGATCTGGTCGTGCAAGTCGTGGAACTGCCTGCAGACGGTCACGTTCACGGCCGGGCTGGGCGCCGAGCAGGCGGGCCTGGGGCTGAAGGCGATGCTGGACACCAGCGCCAGCTACCTCATCCTGTCGGACTTCAAGGCGCGCAGTCTGTACGTGCTGAACATGGCCCGCGACCAGGACGACACCACGGCGTACTGTAAGAGCATCTCGGAGTTCCTGCTGCCCTATCCGGTGCTGAGTTTTTGTATTGTTGATGCTGGTGAGTGTGGTCCTTCAATAATCGCAAAAATAAATCCTTCAAAATTAAATTCATAGTGATATTACTTTAGTGGGTGAAATTGTTGCCTAGCCTGAGTGGGGTGTTGGTTCGAGTCCGAGCGTTTGTGTGTGCCGGTATCTTAACTAGTGATGTTTCGGATATCCGTATCCGTATCCGCGGATATCCGAGGGATAAGAAAGATCCGTATCCGTTACTTTTCTCGCGGATCTTTTACGGATATTGCACCTTATTAATGTTAATTGATTTTAAAGAAGTTGTGCCTTTACCCTTACGGGATTACTTTCCGTCACAAATTTTACACTTCGCAAATTATTTATTATCTCTAAATAATTCCAAATTATCCTAAAAAACTACTTCATGATCATCATCATCATCATCAGCCTGTTGCAGTACACTGCTGGACATAGACCTCTCCAAATGTTCGCCACTTTGATCGATTTTCGGCTACTCTCATCCAGCTCCTGCCAGCCGCCTTGCTCAAATCGCAAAACTACTTAGTAGACTTTATTTTGACTCTTGTACCAAAAGCATACACACACGTTATCTACGCGGCCCAGTGTCACACTAAACCATAAACAAAACAAAAGCAATACCCGCGCAATGTAAGTCGGAACATGTCCTGTCTGTCGTTCCGTCCGCGGGCGTGACGTCAACTATCGTTTCAAGGTCTTGCGCGCCGACACCGATTGAATAAGAAATCCGTATCCGTATCCGCGGATATATATTTTTACAGATCCGGCACATCACTAATCTTAACGCCTAGATAGAACTTCATCTTCCTATTCCAAGGTAGTGGTGAAGATACATGCTTGATTTGAAAAATTCAATGCCTGGGCTCGGAGGTGCCACCGCTCTACTCTTTTTGCTAATAACATAGTCAACCCAGGCAGGGTTTGAAACAACACCCCTCTGATGTGAGGCGCACATCCTTGCCATTAGATTACCACGGCACCAAACCAAGTCATAAAATACCAAAAAATAAAGGTCTGTGAGGCCTCTAACAGTAAAGAGCGTCGTTTGTCGACAGAAGAGGAGCAAGCGAAGTGCGAGTCGAGCTGCGACGACCCGTTCCACCGCGACGGCTCCGGCGACGACGCGCCGCAGGACCCCGACGACTTCGACTTGCACCACGATGTGAGTCAGACTTGTCTACCGACGGCTCACGGCTCGCAGCTGGCGGCCCCTCGTTGTTCTCGTACTTGTTCCTCGTTTTTCGTGTACTTTGTCAACCTGAAGCCGCATTAGTTTTAATATGACTGGGCCAGCTCCACCGGGGTGTTCTCCTCCACTCCACCTTAGAGACAACAAGTGTTTTTTTTAACAAATTATTTGATCTTTGATTAAAATAAATTAATCGGTGTAGCGTTTCGTGTGCTATAAAGTATTGAATTGTTGGCAGGCGGAAAGCGGCAGCGCGGATGGCTCGAACGAGGGCGGCAAGCGCGTGCGCGTGCGCCTGTACATCGTGCAGCCCAAGGGGCTGCAGGAGGGCGAGCTGGTCTACAGCGCGCCCGCGCACCTCATGCACGGTATGATGTCGGCGCCTGCGACCAGGCGGAGAGCGAGGGCGGCAAGCGCGTGCGCGTGCGCCTGTACATCGTGCAGCCCAAGGGGCTGCAGGAGGGCGAGCTGGTCTACAGCGCGCCCGCGCACCTCATGCACGGTATGATGTCGGCGCCTGCTCGCAGGCGGAGAGCGAGGGCGGCAAGCGCGTGCGCGTGCGCCTGTACATCGTGCAGCCCAAGGGGCTGCAGGAGGGCGAGCTGGTCTACAGCGCGCCCGCGCACCTCATGCACGGTATGATGTCGGCGCCTGCTCGCAGGCGGAGAGCGAGGGCGGCAAGCGCGTGCGCGTGCGCCTGTACATCGTGCAGCCCAAGGGGCTGCAGGAGGGCGAGCTGGTCTACAGCGCGCCCGCGCACCTCATGCACGGTATGATGTCGGCGCCTGCTCGCAGGCGGAGAGCGAGGGCGGCAAGCGCGTGCGCGTGCGCCTGTACATCGTGCAGCCCAAGGGGCTGCAGGAGGGCGAGCTGGTCTACAGCGCGCCCGCGCACTTCATGCACGGTATGATGTCGGCGCCTGCTCGCAGGCGGAGAGCGAGGGCGGCAAGCGCGTGCGCGTGCGCCTGTACATCGTGCAGCCCAAGGGGCTGCAGGAGGGCGAGCTGGTCTACAGCGCGCCCGCGCACCTCATGCACGGTATGATGTCGGCGCCTGCTCGCAGGCGGAGAGCGAGGGCGGCAAGCGCGTGCGCGTGCGCCTGTACATCGTGCAGCCCAAGGGGCTGCAGGAGGGCGAGCTGGTCTACAGCGCGCCCGCGCACCTCATGCACGGTATGATGTCGGCGCCTGCTCGCAGGCGGAGAGCGAGGGCGGCAAGCGCGTGCGCGTGCGCCTGTACATCGTGCAGCCCAAGGGGCTGCAGGAGGGCGAGCTGGTCTACAGCGCGCCCGCGCACCTCATGCACGGTATGATGTCGGCGCCTGCTCGCAGGCGGAGAGCGAGGGCGGCAAGCGCGTGCGCGTGCGCCTGTACATCGTGCAGCCCAAGGGGCTGCAGGAGGGCGAGCTGGTCTACAGCGCGCCCGCGCACCTCATGCACGGTATGATGTCGGCGCCTGCTCGCAGGCGGAGAGCGAGGGCGGCAAGCGCGTGCGCGTGCGCCTGTACATCGTGCAGCCCAAGGGGCTGCAGGAGGGCGAGCTGGTCTACAGCGCGCCCGCGCACCTCATGCACGGTATGATGTCGGCGCCTGCTCGCAGGCGGAGAGCGAGGGCGGCAAGCGCGTGCGCGTGCGCCTGTACATCGTGCAGCCCAAGGGGCTGCAGGAGGGCGAGCTGGTCTACAGCGCGCCCGCGCACCTCATGCACGGTATGATGTCGGCGCCTGCTCGCAGGCGGAGAGCGAGGGCGGCAAGCGCGTGCGCGTGCGCCTGTACATCGTGCAGCCCAAGGGGCTGCAGGAGGGCGAGCTGGTCTACAGCGCGCCCGCGCACCTCATGCACGGTATGATGTCGGCGCCTGCGACCAGGCGGAGAGCGAGGGCGGCAAGCGCGTGCGCGTGCGCCTGTACATCGTGCAGCCCAAGGGGCTGCAGGAGGGCGAGCTGGTCTACAGCGCGCCCGCGCACCTCATGCACGGTATGATGTCGGCGCCTGCTCGCAGGCGGAGAGCGAGGGCGGCAAGCGCGTGCGCGTGCGCCTGTACATCGTGCAGCCCAAGGGGCTGCAGGAGGGCGAGCTGGTCTACAGCGCGCCCGCGCACCTCATGCACGGTATGATGTCGGCGCCTGCTCGCAGGCGGAGAGCGAGGGCGGCAAGCGCGTGCGCGTGCGCCTGTACATCGTGCAGCCCAAGGGGCTGCAGGAGGGCGAGCTGGTCTACAGCGCGCCCGCGCACCTCATGCACGGTATGATGTCGGCGCCTGCTCGCAGGCGGAGAGCGAGGGCGGCAAGCGCGTGCGCGTGCGCCTGTACATCGTGCAGCCCAAGGGGCTGCAGGAGGGCGAGCTGGTCTACAGCGCGCCCGCGCACCTCATGCACGGTATGATGTCGGCGCCTGCTCGCAGGCGGAGAGCGAGGGCGGCAAGCGCGTGCGCGTGCGCCTGTACATCGTGCAGCCCAAGGGGCTGCAGGAGGGCGAGCTGGTCTACAGCGCGCCCGCGCACCTCATGCACGGTATGATGTCGGCGCCTGCTCGCAGGCGGAGAGCGAGGGCGGCAAGCGCGTGCGCGTGCGCCTGTACATCGTGCAGCCCAAGGGGCTGCAGGAGGGCGAGCTGGTCTACAGCGCGCCCGCGCACCTCATGCACGGTATGATGTCGGCGCCTGCTCGCAGGCGGAGAGCGAGGGCGGCAAGCGCGTGCGCGTGCGCCTGTACATCGTGCAGCCCAAGGGGCTGCAGGAGGGCGAGCTGGTCTACAGCGCGCCCGCGCACCTCATGCACGGTATGATGTCGGCGCCTGCGACCAGGCGGAGAGCGAGGGCGGCAAGCGCGTGCGCGTGCGCCTGTACATCGTGCAGCCCAAGGGGCTGCAGGAGGGCGAGCTGGTCTACAGCGCGCCCGCGCACCTCATGCACGGTATGATGTCGGCGCCTGCTCGCAGGCGGAGAGCGAGGGCGGCAAGCGCGTGCGCGTGCGCCTGTACATCGTGCAGCCCAAGGGGCTGCAGGAGGGCGAGCTGGTCTACAGCGCGCCCGCGCACCTCATGCACGGTATGATGTCGGCGCCTGCGACCAGGCGGAGAGCGAGGGCGGCAAGCGCGTGCGCGTGCGCCTGTACATCGTGCAGCCCAAGGGGCTGCAGGAGGGCGAGCTGGTCTACAGCGCGCCCGCGCACCTCATGCACGGTATGATGTCGGCGCCTGCTCGCAGGCGGAGAGCGAGGGCGGCAAGCGCGTGCGCGTGCGCCTGTACATCGTGCAGCCCAAGGGGCTGCAGGAGGGCGAGCTGGTCTACAGCGCGCCCGCGCACCTCATGCACGGTATGATGTCGGCGCCTGCTCGCAGGCGGAGAGCGAGGGCGGCAAGCGCGTGCGCGTGCGCCTGTACATCGTGCAGCCCAAGGGGCTGCAGGAGGGCGAGCTGGTCTACAGCGCGCCCGCGCACCTCATGCACGGTATGATGTCGGCGCCTGCTCGCAGGCGGAGAAAGACGATCCATTAGGCGAAATAGCCAACTAAACTTGCACTTAGGTAGCTGCTTGGTCATTACCAATGATCTAGATCGGTCGTTAGAAGAAAAATCTCATCACGAAACCACTGTAATAATCAACTACGGAGAAGCCTATGTCCAGCAATGAACGAGTATAGATTGGTGATGATGATTATCTCCAAATTAATGACTCTCCTTCCCCCAGCCTCCCTCTTTTAATGCGCACACAATACTTGATCGGGCCCTTTATTGCTGCAGGCCTGTCGGAGCTGGCCCTAGAGGACAAACCCGTGGAGCCTCCCGCCACCATCACCTCCAGCATCCTGCAGCAGCAGAGCCAGCAGCTCAAGAGCCTACTTATGAGAACACAGGTTTGATTGACACTTCACTATATGGTGTAATATACTATTTATACTATAAACTGTGTGGCAAGGCAACACTCTCACATCTGTCTCTATAACTTTCCTACGTAGGACTAAGACTTAAATAATGAATAATGTATCAACTTTATTTTTAATGTAACTTAGATAGCTTTGAATGAAATTGTTTAAAAAATCCAAGGTCCCGTGTTGGTCTGGGACTGTCCCATATTGGCTGGGACTAAAAAGAATGTGCTTAATTGTGTTCCATGTCGTAAAAGTACTTTTTCACAGGTTTCCATCTAACCCAGCCCAGTTTTATTTTTTGGATGAATGTGGTTTAAGGGGCTGCTGCCCCTTTGACTCTGCTTACCCTTCAGGGATTATGGCAATTACATACCCAAAACCATACCATTAGTAGCCCTTTACGACATGCTAGGCAAGAAACACAGTTGGCTAATTTAATTCCCAGAACAACATGGGACAATGGGCTGGGTTAGACATCGTGCTACAGCTGTTTTTTAAGACAGTGCACACTGTGTGTGTACATAGTGGTATAACCGTGTCCGTCCGCTGCAGACGCAGCCGGGCAGCCTGATCGGGCAGCGGGCCGAGTCGCCCGTCATCGCCCCGCAGCTGAATCTCATGACGCCCGACGCTTTCAGGTCAGTACTGGATCGTCCACATTGAGTCTTAGTTAATAAAGTATCCACCAGGTGGCGTTACAGTCACGTGTAAGGTTTTGTTTTTTCGGGAAGGCAAGATGACTAACAATTCTGTTTAGTCAGTCAGTTAGATTATAAATAAATATTGAATACGTATTTTTTTATTTATTTATCAAACAAACATTGACGAAGATACAATGCATTCAAGTTGCGCGTGACGTCACGCTTTCGTACGATTTTTACTAAATAGTGACGTCGCAAGCCCTCACTCCAAAACTTTGATGCTCTTTATCATTGCGATTTTTTGTTATTTTATTAAGCGAAAAATATTTGTCTAGTATTTTTGTATATCTACTGACGGTCTAAATAGAATTATAGGTTTTTAATGCAGTCATCATTCCTATTCAAGTTAATTTCAAATTGTTGATTCTCTATTATGGATACAGAATGTCATTAATAATATGCACGATAAAACGCACGTTTGCAATGCAATGATACACTTGTAAACTAGCTATATATGTGTAAATTTGTTTACAGTTCACCCGGGAAACGCGAGGAGGACGATCCTCCACTGTCAGCAACACCTGACGTCGGTGGAGTTCCCAGAACTTCCACAGGTTAGTGTAGTTGTGAAAAATATAGTATAGTAGGTATGTATATTGTTTTTGTTTCAGCTGTTGTTCAAAAAGTAATTCTCGGCCTGTTGGAATGTTGGTTATAGCCGCGAATAGGATTGGTTTTATTATCGTCGTATCACAGATAATAAATAAATAATAATAATAAATAATCAACGACATCACATACATTGATCTGATTCCGAAGTAAGTAGCTTAAGCACTTGTGTTACGGATATCAGAAACAACAGTGGTATTACAAATATATACTTAAATATTGGATATTAACACCCAGACACAGAACAAACACAAGTATTCATCACACGAATGTTTATCCTGGGTGGGGATCGAACCCACAACTCTTGACGCATGGGGCAGGGTCACTACCGAATGCGTCATCGAGCTTGTCAAATAATTATATTTGACAAGCTCGATGACGCATTCGCATTATTAATATACTAATTAATTCCTAGTTGTCTTATCTATTTGATCTTATAAAATATTTACAGCTACGTGCTGTACGTGCCGTACGGCACATTGGTCTCCATTTTTAGGCTTCAAGTACACGACGCCGG
>OX596202.1:1613404-1639953 GCA_951394215.1 Glyphodes perspectalis
GCTCTGGGGTAATGGTTCATTCACAGATTGAGGTTCCGGAGTTACAACAGCCCTTGGTTCAGGTGTCGGGTTATCGGCAATAATATTGACCGGTGTCGTTATACCGCGAGCTGGGTCATTAGAAGGCCCCTCTACTTCTGGAAGGTCTTCGTCAATAAAATCATGATCTTCAAAAACGTGTCTATTAACGGGATATATCCCAGTTGCACGAAAACCGCTAATGGCCAATTCTGCACGCTGAGCTCGTATGTAGGCTAGACCAAATAATTCCGCTACGTCAAAATGTGTTACTGCTCGAGGTTGCATTCTTAATCGTTTGCAAATTTCTTCAGTCAAGTACTTTTTTAAGGGACCCATGAATGTTTTATCAAGTGGCTGCATTTTGTGACTTGAGTGGGGAGGCAGAGACAGCAAGCGAACATGGTGTTCTCTGGCTAAATCTACTACGTTGATATTTCTGGTATGGCTTGCATGACCGTCTAAAATCAGGAGAACCGGTGATGTAGCACTTGGTTTTACATACTGTAAAAAATGCTCGAACCATTGAGTAAATAGGTCAAGTTGTATCCATCCGGATGGATGACAAGCATGGATGGCACCAAGTGGAGCACCTTTCATCAGTAGTGGATTGTCTCGTTTCCTCGGGAATATCATCATCGGCGGGACAAATGAGCCACCTGCACTCATACATATCACACAAGTGATCGTTGATCCACGTTCTGCTGACGTTACGGTCCCTATTTGTTTTTTACCCTTGAGTGCTAGTATCTCCGGCATTTTTGATGGCACCACTGAAATGCCAGTTTCGTCCACGTTATACACATTGGTTGCAGGATATTGGATTTTATCAAAAGAGCTCTCTAACAAGTCAAAAAATGCGTTTACATTTCCTCTGTTAAATCCTTTCATTCTAGCTATTGATGTGCCCGTTGGACGGCGAAAGGATAGGTTAGGATGGCGCTTGAGGAATAACCTCAACCATGATCTTCCTGCAGATTCATTATCTTGTGAAAATGAGTGCTTTAAATTATTCTTTTCCGCTAGCTGGTAAGCCATAGATCTGATGTCCCTGCGCGTAAGACCAAATCCAGAATTTTCAATTTCTAAAATATAATCAGATAATGCAGCTTCCAATTCACTCGGCAACATCGACTTTCTTCCAAGTTTATGGTTCGTAACGTCGCTCAGTGATTTGTCTTCCATTTTTGATAAGCGTATAAGCGTTGTTTTGGGTACTCCGTATGTTTTAGATGCTTTCAAAAAACCCATTTGCTTATCTCGTATAGCTTTAACTGCATTTGCCATTGCATCTTTATCCCACGTTTGTCTGGTCTTTCCTTTGGATTTTGAACTTGTTGATGCCATCCTAAAACAATCAAATTAAAATATAAATGACTGTTTGTAATATGGACCACTAGTCCATATTCAAAACATGACGGTGGTCCATATTATGATACACATACATTTCTAGGTTAATATTGTTGCTAATAAAATTATAAAAGCTATTGGATATTGCAACTTAATATGAATAATTGTAATAGAACTCACCTTTCCTCTAGTATAATCCACTTTCCCAAACAGTAATATTTGCTAAAATTATGTACTTACGAAGTTGAGTAAAAAATTAGATCGCGCATTGATAAAAACGAAAAATGGCTGCCGTGAATACGTGCGCGCTCTCTGCCGACCAGCAAGCGACTGAGGCCCGCGGGGGGGAGTTGGAGCTTAGCGTGCGGCGACCGATGGCTTAATACGATGGACGGTTTTTGAGAAATTAGGGTAGTCCATATTACGGAACCAGTCCATAATTGGCGCACTTACTCTACTATTATTATAATTTTAGTAATTTAAAAATCTAATGTTAACGTTTGTAACTGTATACCTAAAGGTGCTAATATGATTCCTTGACTTGTCTTTTGTAAAAGGAATAATATTAGTAGGTATGTCAGTATCGTGCGTTAGCAAGGCCACAATGAAGTTTTTCAATATCGTTCCTTTGAAACACTAGAAACGTTGGCCTGAGATTAGCTTTTGTGTGACTTTATATATGCATAGCATTATTTGTGAAACTTCTGCCTTCTTATAAAAAAAATAACACTAGGTCTACTTCGCCCAGTCTAAATAATAACCGACACTTTTAAATTGTATGTCACCAATTATGACGACATTCAAGTTCATAGGCTTTTCTTTAGATTGGTTTTGAACCAAGTACTAACTTTATTATGATAAAGGTGCTAATGTCGACACAAGACTGTTAAATTAATAAACCTGTTTCATATAATCTTTACATCATTAAGGCTAGCTTAGAGCTGCAAGAAAAATGGCATAAATATGATTCAATCGAAGGTTTTCGGTATTAAAAATAGATGTCGATTCATGTTAAATCGACCAAATATTTTTGTTTATGGTTGATCGTATATGCTGTTTGTATTATTTGTTTTTATTTCATATCTGCATCTCTGAACCTACTTGTCTTTACATTTAAATAATAATTCATAAAAATGCAAATCTTTTACAAGGGCTGTGGCCTCTTTGTGTGAACCATTCTATGCGCCCATGAATATTAAATGATTATATGAAGCCTTTCCTCTATACATGTTCGTACTGGCGTGGGAATATATAGCATATAGCGTCATTGTTTTACTACGGAGCACAATCTGAGCAGATATGATAAGTACTCGTTATGGCGAAATGTTTCCTTTGGCTCAAAGTTGATGTGCAGCCAAAAATAACACTACAAAGACTCCGATGCCGACGCTAATACGATGTTACACGACATTTTATGATTATATACATATTACTAATAAAATAAACTGGACATTATTATACAATATATTCGGCAAATATACATGTTTGCCTGAAGAACTGAAAAGCGTAATTCTATATAGAATGATATCAAAGAAAACGTACACATTCTTAAACAAAATTTATTGATATTAATGGGATACTCTAATGACGGCAAACTGTTGTTTTATTATGCTTAACGTCATATAAATCTGATTTATTTGTGTCTAGTGATGTGCGGCATTAGTTCGTAGCCAGCTTTATTACAAAAATGAGATTAGAGTTTAAATTTTAAACTGTGTTTTAAACTTTGAAACACAGTCTAAATAATAACCAACAATTTTAAAATGCACTTCATTGTAAATGTTTTTTGGAATTACAGTGACTAAATTTTGAATTATTCGACTATTCTTTAGACTGGCTTTAAACGTTTTTTTTTTTTATTTTTGTAATAACGCTTTATAAGTGTTCTAATTATACAGTAACATGTTTAATTTAACTTTTTTCTTATAAATTTGTGGTTTTGAACCACACTAGCCAAGACTGGACTTGTCTTACGTAGAATGTAATGTTTTCAATTTAATTTATATCATATTGTTAATCTCATTGTAATATTTGTAACACAGTAATATATTCAAATTGTCATGTGAATTTCTGGGCGTGTTTGTTGTCAATTGTATTATGGTCTCGACAACATAATTTAGATTTTAGTAAATTACTTTAAAATAAAGACAGATTAGCCGTCATAAGCGAGAAAGAATTAGTGGGGCCACAAAATGAGGGTACCAGCCAGGGTGCTTAGCCAAATGCGCGCCAGCGATTCCATAACGAACTTCGCTACCGCTCGTGTCGCGCCACAAACTTGACTAAACTCATAGTGCGGAACTCGGAGTTAGTTCCCGATTTGTCCACCCGGATATGTCTGTTGCGGGATACGAGCGTTAGCGAAGTTCGTTATGGAATCGCTGGCGCGCATTTGGCTAAGCACCCAGAAGACCGATTTCGCTTTTTGTATGAGCTAGCTTGATACTCACAGTTTGAGCCTCATTAATTATGTTAACATACCATGTACAAATGCAAAGCAACCTCATGTTAATGTATAAATGTATTTGTAATGATAGCTTCACCGCTTTTTTATTGTAGAGTGACGAACTTTGAATGTGTGCAGTAGATTCGTTGGTGCAGCGCTTGGTGGTGCAGAAATGTGCAACACGGAAATGACGGGCCATTGAACATTATGAATCAAATGGGATGAGGATAATGTAAGATACTGCCAATTTAATTTGTATGTGTAAAGATGTGGTGAAAACGGTAATGTGATGCGGTGCCGTAGTTATTGAAGAATGTATGCGTCATTTATATGTTAATCCGTTATTGTTAATATTAATTGTTTAGTGTAGTTTTATATTGAAAAATTCACAAAAAAATTGATCTAAGGCACACTAAGGCCAGGGAAATTAAGAAAATCTCACGTTTCTGCTTTGAACGATTTTTAGTCACGTTTTTTATGAATTAACTTTCTTTTGACAAGGATTCCACCGTTCGGGGGCATCTGTGCATAAATTTAATTTTTCACAAAACATTTTCGTTGATTATTTTTCACTAAAAGTTGTTTTTTTTTTTTAACAATTCTGATTATAACGTTAGGTATGCCATAATTGTCACATGCCCTAACATAATGCCATAGCTTTTTGTAATATTAATAGCATACCATATAAATATTATAACTATCAGATTATACCTAAGTGACTGGTTTCTTGATACATGTTTAAATGTAATAGTTATTATAACAAATTGTCGAGTTGCTGTCGTTACAAGTAGCCTGTGTAGGCGATGTTGGTGATTTATGTAGGAAAGCTAGATATTGTTTAATTTGTGACGGAGTTTTTGTTTGTTTGTTTTTATAACGCTGATTGTCACAGATCGAGAGTATTATTGTAAGAAAAATGTATAAATAAATAAAAGCCTATTGATTTGTAAACGTGTTTTATTATTTGCCGGTTTGCCCGTTGTAAATATTTTCTTAAAAATGTAAATATTTATATTATCATGATTACGTAAACTTATAACTTGTCTTCAGAGACGTTGTATACGATGAATCATTTAGCTTAGACACAGCTGCACGAATGAGGAGAAAAGTAAAACATATTTTTAGGTAATACTAGCTGTGCCAGCGGTGTCACCCGCGTTCATGGTTAATAGTATAAAGACTATTTCCGTCATACATGATTTCTATGTAACTTTAACCATTAAGGCTGCACACGCGACGGAAGCTTAAAAAATGGAGTAACTTCTCCCGTCTTCCCAACATTTCCCTTCACTACTCTACTCCTATTGATTGTAGCGTGATGAAAAGTATACTATAACCTGCCCAGGAGTATGAAAAATAATTGTACCAAGTTTCGTTAAAATCCGTCGAGTAGTTTTTGTTTCTATAAGGAACATACAGACAGACAGACAAAAATTTTACTGATTGCATTTTTGGCATCAGTATCGATCACTAATCACCCCCTGATAGTTATTTTGAAAATATATTTCATGTACAGAATTGACCTCTCTACAGATTTATTATAAGTATAGATTACTCAATTGGAACTCTGAGTAACCTTAACAACTATCATTTCGCGTGTAAAAGAGAAATAAAAGTTAGATGATGGAAGGGAAGGTCTACAGGTAGACCTAGAAGTTTGTTTGTGTAAACATGTTTAACTAGTACGACTTCTACAATGTCATTGGAGAAAAAAATAATCGTTCCGTTATTGTCGGTAGGTAATTAAAGATAGACATTAATTGCTCAGAATGACCAGTGTTGTACTAGTTATTTTTAACTACTATTGAGTTAAGATATGTTTAATAACCTCACCCTAAACAAACACATAAAAGATGTATAAATATTTGCAAACAAATAAACAACATCTGTTTTAGTAGATACTCAAGTTTATTTCGGGTACTCCTACAGAATAAGTCTTATTTTCGAGGGTAGTCTTACACACAATTTTGACGACGCGTCACGTTGCGAATCGCATTTCTTATTATCAACAATACGTCATGAACGCGTTCCCGAAACACCTGGACGCCTGTCCCCTCCGGAGGTCCAAGTCAATGTGTTCTCTAGGAGACACCATGTCCATTATCCACCCGTTGCACAAAGAGCGGAGCTTCTGCGGTTACGAACATCGCAGCACGGCCAGCGACTCGTCAGCGGAGGTCTTTGTGATAAACGATTCTGATTCGGAGATTTCGGTGGATGGCAAAGTGGTCCTGCCGGCTGAGGGCTTCGAAGGTGAGGTGCTGGCGTCTTTGGAGCAGAAGATAGATCGCCTGAGCGGTGAGTGTTTGTTATTTAGTAAGGCATTCACCCGCAGCTATTTATAACAGAACCAATATGCAACAGGATAATAATTGGTAACCTATCAATCAATACGTAAATAAAGTTAACTACTTATATTATTTATAAGCATATTTTTTGTTATTGGATATTGCTTATTAAGGTTTGGAATTTGCGGCATGGATGCAACATTATAGAAAAAAAAAATATAGAATCTTTGTAATTAACTAAATATCCAACTCAGAAAAGGCCTTCCATTTCCTAAAAGCGAAAGCTTGTTGTTACGCCATTAGCCCAACTCATTATATAAACTTACATCAAAACTGAAACATTCCATTATTCCTAGATACCTAAACATTCTTTGTGTGAATCCAGCTCAAGGCTAATCCGTAGGCATGTCCCATTTAAATTGAATTTATACAATAGGCTTTGCGCTAAATAGCAACAGACGATCCGACCTTAGATGTTTCCATCCCAATTCATCCAATTATTCTCAATAACTTTTGTGTATAGGTACCTAAGTATTTTTAATTATTGAAGTCAATAAAAATCTGCTGAGGTAAAGTTAACAGTCGTAACATAAGATACGTTGTCCTATCGGTGACTAGCAAATGGTTATAAGTATAGAAAACATATTTTATATGTAAGAAGATAGTTATCTTGCATATATACGTAGATATCCTATGTTATAGTCTTAGAGCAGAAACACAATTAAGTAGATGCTCACGAAGCTAACTATAAAATTATGCAAAATGGTTTTAGATCTATTTCTGGAACAATGCAGACTCCTCTCTTCAATAAAGGACGAGATCCAAGATTCGAGAGAATCGATAGAGAAGTCCAGTTATCTGCACAACCAGTTGCTGACGGAAATCGTTAATAATACCATCACACAGCGGTACGTATTCAATGCCAAATAATTCTTTGTAAGCGTAGCAAATAATTATTATCAAAATTTAACAAATTCTACGCGTCCTTTCCCTATTATCCTCAATATTTTACAAAATAAGAAGTACCAGCAGAGTGCAAGAGTGGTCGGAGAGCGAGGAGCGGGACGGCAACAAGCGCGCGCGCAGCTTGCTCGACGCGCTCGAGGTGAAGCGCGTCTGCTCGCTGGACCGGGACGTCAGAGACGCGCTCACCGCTTTCCTGCAGAGCGATGTAAGTCTTGACGTATACCGACATGTATATCTTTGCCCTAATTTTGCAAGTGCTTAAATACTTGGCTAAGACGATTAGGTACCATAGATTGTGAAAGGCGGCGTGCAAGACAGCAGAGTCATTGCACCTCTTCTCCATTCGTGCTACAAGATCAAGCAACCTGGGCAGCTCAAACCCCCGCTGCGCCTTTGCCATCCTATCTAATAAGCACAAAATGTAAGCATACGTACATAGCATCACGCCTATAATCTCCGAAGGGGTAGGCAGATTTAAAAGGCAGTAAGCCCCTTTAACCACATTCAGACAAATACCTATAAAAATGGGCTGGGTTAGATGGAAAATTGTGAAAAAGTAGTAACAAGTGGCTAGCTCGTCGCCTACACAATCACATACCCAGAACCCGATATACCATTAGTCGCCTTTTGCGACTTGCTCGACACGGAACACAGTTGGCGCATTATTTTTAAGTCCCAAACCAACATGGGACATAAAATGTAAGCAACCCTTGTAAACCCATTAGTATTGTCCTCGACTCATCTTTTCAACTGGGTACTCGGGGCACGTGCCTAGGGCCCTGCGATCGAGAGGGCCCTCTAGTATATCGTAGCACCTGGGAGAAATTAAGAAATTAATTGCTGTATCTAGCAATTTAACAATTCATTTTCCAATGTGTCCAGTGCCTGCAATAGGTTAAAGACGGTCCTACATTGTCCAGGAGTTGCGCGAGCGCGTGGTGTCATCGTCGTGCGCGAGCGTGCGCGAGGTGGTGCGCGGCTGCGTGTCGCGCGACATGCGCGCGCTGTACCTCCCGGCGCTGGAGCGTGCGCACCGCCGTCTACTGCGGCACGTCTCAAGGACCCTGGAAGACGCTTTTGCTGAGCGTGAGTGTGATATGTTGACAATCTATAAGGTATAGGTGTGTAAGGGTATATTAGATATTGATAAAAATCTAATCCACAGTGAGTGACAACTCGTCTCAGCTATCGAAGCAGATGTTCCGAGCGTCGAGGAATCTGCGGCGCACCCTGGAGCGCCACACGCACCTGGACACTCCCAGCTACAACAACTACGCTGCGTCGCTGCGGCGAACTGTCGAAGAGTGGGTATCGACAAGGCCGGAGTCTGTTGCTTAAATAAGTATACTTACCGTTTGAAGCCCTAGCAATTTCATCGTTTCGGGTCTCGCGCTGACAGTATTCCACTTCAATGCTGTAGCATAGGGGGATTCCCCTTGCTCATAGAACTCCGGGGGCCTCTTCCGGGCGGCGCATGGCTTTTTGTCACTTCTGTCCTGTCACGGCCCAAGTCAGAGCCCCGGCGAACAAAGCTGAATGAGGTACCTAGTACCGGCAGGGTTACCTAACCGATTTCAGGAAGCTTCAGGGAGCTATTCAGTTGTAGGTTATTCCGGGTTATTTCGCCACTGTTGCTTGCGCTTATTGAACTTAAGCCTATGGATGGCAGGATGCAAGTGCACCTTATTATTTACTGATGTTTATGAATAGCTTCGCGGACCACTTGGCATGTTTTCAGGGACCACCAGTGGGCCGCGGACTACCGGTTAAGAAACACTGATCTATTGTATAATACTTATAATCCTCCCAGATTACTGGACAAGGAACTAAAGCAATGGAGACAGAAGGTGATGAACGTGATTACGGCGGAGCTTCATCCCGAGGAGACGTGGCATGAACGCTCGGCATCCCCCACGCCGCCGATGTGCGCGCCCGCTGTCACCGCCGTCGCCGCCCCGGTCAGCCCGCCGCAGCCAGCCGATCCAGAGATGTCCATTATCGATCAGCTGGTGAGAAGACCTATTTCCTTATTTCCGAATATTACCATTGCCTTTGTGTGTATAAGGGCGCAAATCCCTAGTCCACCTTTATAATGTGATTCAACCTCCTCGAAGAAGATATAGAAAATGCTCATCAAGTCTGCGGGCATTCAACGGGGTGCTCATTCGACTTTATTTTACGGGCCTTTGTCTGGATAGTCTACTACTGATTTGCGGTGTTACTGCGGAATAAAAACAATAATCGCCTTTAATTGAGGCAGCAGTATATACCTAATTCAATAAAATATTTACCTGTTTTTTGGTCTAAGTGACGTAAATAAATTACATGATTTAATTATTTATGTAGATAGTAAATTAAAGAGGTGCTTAAATATTTTAAATTAGGTACAATGGTACGATAATGGCAGCGATGTCATTTTGGTATAACGATTCGCCTTTACTTACTACTTATTTAGTATCTAGGTAAGTAGGTAAAAATAATAATGGTGTTTATAGATGAAATCAGCGGAGATTAACAAGAAAATCTTCGACGGCGAAGTGAACGAGGCGTTTGAGCGGGCGCTGTCGGCGTCGGACCTGGCGCTGGTGATGGCGGCGTGCCGCGCCGCCGACCCCGCGCGCCTGTTCGCGCCGCCCTGCGCGCTGGCGCAGCCCGTGCTGCTGGCGCTCGCGCAGCAGCTGGCCACCGACATGGTGCACGACACGCAGCTCAAGTGCAGGTTCGACATGTACCTTCAGATTTATTTCTTTTCTAATGATTATTGAGTGATAAATTCATTGACTGACCTTCTACTAATGTGCTTTACATAATTCCGAGAAACCAATCTATCCATGCCTTTTCCAGGTATTTGGAAGACGCAATCATAAGCTTGGATAGATCCAACCCAACAACAAGAACTCATCTGCCAACGGTAGTGGGGGAAATTCGTAAACACCTTATGAAGTTTCTTCTATCCTACCCTAATCACGTCGCAAGTAGAAGAGTAACATTGATTGTTATGGCTGCTGATAATTTATTAAAATATTGTAACTAAACTTTAATAAAATTATATGTGTATGTACATAAATAGTTATTTTATTTTAACAATCAATTGCATATTTTTATTACCTTGCGCAGTGTGATTTCAACCAATTAAAAAAAAGTCTAATAGTGCCGTTTTCATTTACATAATATACTGTCAAATCTCAAGTTATCTGTCGATTGGTCCACCAATTTAAGAAAAAACGTATTGTCAAATCACAGATAACAGAGTGGTCCGCTCTAAAATTATGTCACGCGCGAGAACTAACTGATGTTCGATACCCATCTGTCATTCAGCTTATTTATTTCTGATGATACTATTTTTGAAAATAAACTGAGATTATAATGGAATTTGCATAATAAAGCCATTGAATTGAGATTTGAATTAATCGGGTCGTAGGAAGTGCGCTAAGATGGCATCGCAATATTTTTTCGCATTTTTGGTGGTGTTGAGTTACAATGTGGTGTGGCACTGTGCATCGGCTGCGGTGCACGGGCACGCTGCGGAGCACCACCTGGAGCGGGAGTCGGACGGCAGCTTCCGCGCGAGGGACTACGAGCACTACGGCGACGCCGGACACAACTCCGAGTTCGACCATGAAGCCATTTTAGGTGCCCGGTTTTGTTTACAATCTTTTTGCTTTCGCGTGACGTTGCCGCGGCGCCGGCGTTTTGCAATGGCTCGACTTAGTCGTTGATAAGGATTGCGATAGGCCGAGCGGGCGCGATGTCGCTCAAGTACGCGCTGGGGCTGCTCATGCCAACTATTCTAGTGGTTACTTATTATTTCACAATAGGGAGCGTGAAGGAGGCTGAGGAGTATGACAAGCTTACGCCGGAGGAGTCGCGGCGGCGCCTGTCGCTGCTGCTGCCCAAGATGGACCTCAACGGGGACCAGCACATCGACCGCTTGGAGCTCAAGAAGTGGATCTTGAATTCTTTTATGTGAGTGTTTTTAGGACAATTGTTAGTCATTCAGAAACTTTAAACAGAATTTTTCTTTTCCAAGAAACATTTTAATCAGCCGCCTTACACTTTTATGATATAGATAACATTTATTGCGGCATATCAATGTTTCTTTTCAATTTGTGTTTATCGATACTTCTTGGTTTTCTGTAGGTGGTTTGAGATTATTATCTTGAAATATACAACCGTGATATTTGTGTTATTTTATGCTGTCAAAAGCATAATAAGCTCTTCAATATAATGTTTTTATTTTATTTTGCTATAGTAACATGCATGCTAAAACTGATTTCTCAATTTATAAAGAATAAATTATTTTTGAAATGGTGGTAAAAATGCATTTTAACATACAAGTTTGTCAAATGACTAAATAAATATTAAAGTAAAAGTGAGTAAATAAAATAAAATATATTTAATGAATTGAATTTAAGACTATATTTAATTTTTTTTTTCTTTTTTAACTAACGGTAACATATTTAATAATCCAAAAATAAAACAAGAAGAAATTTTATTTAGCAACAAAGTCCTTTGAGAAATTGAGATTTGAGTGACTGAATCCTTTTTATCAACATGACTTTTAAACTTCACAGGCAAGTGCTTGCTTGTCTTGTCTTCAGTGTTTATTTATTTTTACATTGGTTGGTATAATATTGATAGTTATTTTTTGAAAAAGATTTTTACTAAAATAAATAGTCCACAAATTGTTTCCTTGGCTTATTCCATTAACTTGTTGAAACAAGATAATTCTGGAGTAAATTATTGTATTACCTACCCTCAGACCAATTTTTATTGGTCTGAGTACCTACCTGTCTAAGTTTTGACACAGGCTTCTATTAATATTATCTATATTGATTAATATTATAAAGAGGAAAGATTTAAATGTTAGTTTTATTTGAACAGACTCTGAAACTACTGGAAGGTTTTGAAAAATTATTTTCCCAATGGAAAGCTACTTTATCAGCTAATATAGGCTATATTTCTCCCCGTACTCCCACGGGAACGGGAATCACATAGATGAAACCACAGGACTTTCCTGGTCAGCAATAAATCAAGTTGATATGTTACTCCATTGCAACATCTGAGGAAGACATACAATTCAGTAAATCTTCATATTTATATTAATAATAAAATAAAATATATTATTCATAAGGATCAGGATTATGTATAGTGCATATCATAGACATTGGACATAGTTGTTTAATAATAATAAAAAATCGGTTAAATTAAGAACCTCCTCCTTTTTTTTAAGTTGGTTAAAAAGTAGTTGTAACATTTGGATTTGGGTAAACCTAGTTGACTATGAGTTGAGATGTAGTGAGGACTTATTTTATTAAGAGTTTAAATATATTGTTCTATAGTGTTGTCACATTAGTAATCACCATAATTATTTTGACTCTATTGAGTTCCTTGTAACAATCCAAATTAGTTGTTTATTGTTTGTTTTTGTTAATGATTTAACAAGTGCTTTCGTGAGGCCTAAGTGAAGGTCTTTTGAGCTATCTTTTTGACAGAATGCTAAAAGTGGGTTTTGTCTAAGGTTTTGGTCTCTAATCGATATCACTAATAGTGCAATACTATCGATAGAATTGCTGTTCACCAATAGTTTTCAGTATCGATTGACTATCGATACTATCGATTGTCTTCAACTATTGATAGCCAATCGATATTGGCCAACCGAGTGTCGACTAGTATGTGATTGTGTAGGCGATAAGCTAGCCACTTGTCACTACTTACAATTTTCCATCTAACCCAGTCAGTTTTATTATTGGCTGAATGTGGTTGAAGGGGGCTGCTGCCCATTTGACTCTGCCTACCCTTCGGGGATTATGGGCGTGATGTTATGTATGTATGTATATAAGCTTATCATTTGTTTGTGGTGTCAACATCGCTATTACGAATGTGGCAGCAACCTATCTAAGGAGGAGGTTTATGTCTATGAACCTATCACCTTTTTTGTAAAATGCTCTTGAAAATTACTCAAAAAGGTGGTAGATTCATGTAGCTTTATGAATTACTTATGTAAATCTGACGATTTATAAGTGCTTTCTTGAAGCCTACTTTTTTTTTATTATTGTGTTCAATGAAGACATTTTTAATTTGAATTGAATGTTGTAGCAACCTGTCGAAGGAGGAGGCGGAGGAGCGCATGCGCGAGGTGGACGAGGACCGCGACGGCGCCGTGTCGTGGCCGGAGTACCTGCGCGACGCGTTCGGCGCCGACGCCGACGACGAGGTGGGCGCCGACGACACCGGCGACACGGGCATGGTACGGGTGCGAACCGTTTTGTATATTGTGTTGCTTGTGCGGCACCATCGGGCTGCAGCTGTGGCCGGAGACGGAGTACGGGGCGCACGGGCGACGCGGGCGTGGTACCGGTGGGACTCTTTTTGTTTGTGGTTTTCATTTTTGCGATAGTTTTTTTTTGCATATCGTCTCATGTTGGTCTGGGACTTAAAGGAGTATGCCAACTGTGTTCCTCACCTAGCATGTCGTAAAAGTCTGTGTAGGCAACGAGCCACTTGAAACTACTTTTTCACGATTTTCCATCTAGCCCAGCCCAGTTTTTTTTTTGGCTAAATGTGTTTAAACGTTCTTGCTGCTTAATCATTAAAAGCGCATTGGAATATTTGGCTGCTTTGTAGTGAGCAAAGATCGACAAAGCGAATCATTTGGATCCCGCTTCCGGGAGCTGATGATAGCAGTCAGTAGTACTCGAGACATCGTGTTTATAAGCTTACTTTTTAAATATACACTACAATCACGGACTGGCAAAAAAAGAAGGACTCCGCGCCACTAACTAGACGTTGAAGCTCCTCAGGTGCTCCAACTGGACAGGCAACTTACGTCACACATTTACATAATAAGTGCTCCAAATGACAGATATCCGATATCTGGTATCCTTTCATAGCTCACTCACACATGCGTAAACGTGGCTTCACGCTAAAGTAAGACAGCGTGGGGTCCTTCTTTTTTTACTAGTCCGTGACTACAATATAAGATAAGAATTATAAAGTAACGTAGGACAAAAATCCATCTGAGTATCAAATTAATTCGTTAACTAGTTTTGAATGATATAATAATAAACGTTTTACGATCAGTAACGTTTATGGTAATGTCCATGTTATTTCTGAGTCACAGTCACCGCACCAGTTCAGTGTCGCGGCGGGCGGCAACGATCGTAACCTGTTTGTTTATCTGATTCGTCTGCCGATGCGATAATGGGATGACAAAATTGACTATGAACTGTATCTGACCACTTGACTCGGTTTAGATAACTAGGTTTTGATAAGTAACTAATGGACGGCTTTGTTTTATTTGTGCCGATCACGGAACAAATGTTAAGTGGTGCCAGGTGGGCGTGGCAGTGAAGCCACAATCCTGAGTTGTAACGCAAGACTACGCGTAGACTACTTTTTCTAAATGTACACCTTATTCCTGCTGATGTAAGGGTTATATTTATAACGTTAATAGTAATAAACGACCCCATCTATAGACAACAAGAAAAAAATTCTCAACATTTGAACTTGGATTACGAAAGATCTTATCTACTTTAACTACATTCATCCAAAAATGAATCTGAAGTGAGTTTGAAATTGAGAAAATATAGTGACAAGTGGCCAGCTCGTCGCCTACACAATTCAATATACCATTAGTCATCCTCTCCGACATGCTGGGCAAGAAACAAAGTTGGCACATTCTTTTTGAGTCCCAGACATAGGACAATGGACTGGGTTACGTGGAAAATTGTGAGAAAGTAATGACCTATGTAGTTTAGTTTAATCTACCTTTAAAACTATAAAAGGAAACAGCTAATCTAGTATAATATACACATTTGTGTACATATCAGAGGCAGTTTAATGATCTCCTAAAGGCTTTTAAAATCCCTTTAACAACATTGTTGTATCCGCAAATATTATGAACTAGCCGTGGCCGCGGTTTCACCTGTGTTTGTGGTTAATGTTATATAGCCTACGGCCTTCCTCGATAAATGGGCTATCTAACACTGAAATAACTTTTCAAATTGGACCAGTACTTCCTGAGCGTTCAAGCAAACAAACGAACCAACTTTTCAGCTTTATAATAACTAACTAAACTTCACGCCACTTCCCTAGCGGGGTAGGCAGAGAGTACCGAACGCCATATGGCACGATCCTTACACACCTCACTCGCCTCTTCAACATTCATGATCCTTTTCATACAAGCTATACGGTTTTTATGACTCTTAACATCACCTTCTTTTAATACACGACCAATCTGGTCGTGGTAGGTGAGCCTGGGCCTTCCGCAGCTTTATAATATTAGTATAATTAGTATAAATTTTAAATCCATCGTTCCTACCTGTATGCTTCACCGATTTTTCATTACTATTAACGTTTTATTGGAGTAAGCTAAGTTCGACTACATATCTACATACTAACTTCTGTCCGCGACTTGGTCTGCAATATTCGCTCTAATTCTTGCATGGTCTACTCTACTATTGTAATGTATTACATTAATTATATTTGAATTATATAAATTTGTCGAAGTAGATATTAAGTAGCATTGTTATTGTATACATGGCGATTTAAAAGAGTAACTACCGAGTTTCTTGCCGGTTCTTCTCGGTAGAATCAACGTTCCGACCCTGGCGGTAGAATATTTATTTTGTACTAGCTGTGCCAGCGGTGTTACCCGCGTTTATGGTTAATATTATAAAGACTATTTCCGTCATACATTATTTTTATGTAACTTTAACCATTAAGGCTGCACACGCGACGGAAGCTTAAAAAATTGAGTAACTTCTCCCGTTTTCCCAACATTTCGCTTCACTACTCTGCTCCTATTGATTGTAGCGTGATGAAAAGTATACTAAAACCTGCCCAGGAGTATGAAGAATAATTGTACCAAGTTTCGTTAAAATCCGTCGAGTAGTTTTTGTTTGTATAAGGAACATACAGACAGACCGACAGACAGACAAAAATTTTACTGATTGCATTTTTGGCATCAGTATCGATCACTAATCACCTCCTGATAGTTATTTTGAAAATATATTTCATGTACAGAATTGACCTCTACAGATTTATTATAAGTATAGATTATTATGACTATTCATAAGTGCTTTTGTGGAGCCTACATCAATAAAGATATTTCTATTTCTATTGATGTTTTATGTCTGTCCGTGTGTTGCAGCTGCTGCGCGAGGAGAAGGAGATGTTCCGGGCGGCCGACATGAACGGCGACGGCGCGCTCGACCTGCTCGAGTTCGAGGTGATTTTGTTAAACTAGCTTTTGCCCGCGGCTTCGCTCGTGTGGCACATTGATATTTGTAACCATGATCCAATTTTGGATAAGACCCTAAGATTGGTGAACCAGACAATTTTTTAATTTTCTGGTTCACCTATCTTGGGGTCAACAGTCGGTTCAATGTAATTACCAGACTTGCTAAATCCTGGATCTAAGCGGACCCCGTCTAAGCCCGGGATATAACGCTAGGAAGATGATGATAAGTCCGGATGGGTGACCGTTGCAGGTGTTCACGAACCCGGAGGAGCACCTGCCGATGCACCCGCACCTGGTGAACCAGACGCTGCGCGAGAAGGACAAGAACGGCGACGGCCGCATCGACTTCGACGAGTACGTCGGCGAGCGCGGTGAGTCCCACCTCAGATATATTCCTGAAGGGTAGTTAACTAAAAAATATATTTAGCGGAGAGCGGTGGTAGCTCAATGGTAAGGACACGCGCCTCGTAACCGAGGAGTGCGGGTTCAAACCCGGGCACGTACCTATGGATTTTTCAAATCCATGTACGTATTTATACCACTAGCTCGACGGTGAGGGAAAACATCGTGATGAAACCTGCAAATTCAAACAACTTTGAATTTGTAATCATGATCCAAAAATTGTCTGGTTCCCCTATCTTAGGGTTACGATGGTCAGATCGGCAGTCGCTTCAATGTAATTACCAGACTCGCTAAATCCTGGATCATGGTCTAAGCGGACCCCGTCTAAACACGGGACATAACGCTAGGATGATGGAGTTAACTAAAAAATCTATTGAGTCTGTCATTTATATTACAAAAAAATATTATATACGTATTTTTTGGAACGCTTAGGCAGTGTTCATGTTAGATGCACACTGCCTAACCATTCCAAAAACTAACCAGTTTTAGAGGGACCTTTTTGTCCCTATTTAATGCCTCGTCTATATGTAGAAGGTCTCCCTCGACAGATCACGGCGGCCCCACCCTCCGGCACCTAGAGTGGCCCCTCAGCACGTACGGTACTACACCGAGTGGTTTATCTGGAAACATTTGTGTCTCCCCCCTTCTCCGAACTGTACATATATTCGTATTAAACCTTATCTCCCACTAAACGAAATTATTATCTTAGTGCAATCGTGCAGTGTTGCTGCTCGATAGGCTAATATCGATTGTCTATCAATAGCCTATCGATAGATGAAGAAAATTAAAAGTATCGATAGTCTATACGATATTGAAGAGCAATACTATCGATAGTTCATTGATTGGCAGCGATCGTAACTATCGACAACTATATACAATAGTATTGCTGTTTCCCGATAGTATTGCACTAACAGAGACATTGATACTATCGATTGTCCTATCGATCGTATAGATAGATGATTTTAGCGTTCAACTATGGATTGCAAAACTATCGATTTTTTGGTAACAACACAATCCTGGATACACTTATGTATAATACCTATAGCTCCATGTTTGGCTTAGTGGAAATTTAAAATTTTCGCGAAGAAGATGAAATTGATATGAAAATTACTATCTTTTTGGACCGGCAACGCTTGATAGTTTGTTTTTGTGTGACCCTACCTTGGTGTGACGTCACAGGAGTTGCAATTTTCATGAGTTTCAGTTTTTCGTTTACAATTGTCCAGACTTTTAATATTACTCCATTAGATGTGCATCTGACATCACAAAGCTTGTGAAACCCCCACTTATGTCATTAACCTGCTCCCCCTTAACGTGTGACGTGATTTGGGGATAGCCCATCATTACGCAGAGCAGTATTTGATCCAGTATTACCGGATCAGAACACGAGAGAAGTCGCAGCACATCGCGTGTTCAGTCCACACGACAATTATGCGCCTAGAGCGATGGTCGCATAAACAGAAGACCATTTGTGTCACTTAACGGTCGCGATTGCTTCATCGTCTAGCACTATTGTCTTAGATCAGTATGTGTATCTGGACACGTATAACTTACACATTGTTGCAAATACCTGTTAAAATCAGAGTATATCTATACTAACATTATAAAGAGGAAAGATCTGTATTTTTGTATGTGTGTATGTTGGTAATGAATACACTCAAAAACTACTGTGGCGATTTTAAAAATTCTTTCACCATTGGGTACCTATATTATCCGGAAGTAACATAGGCTATATTTTATCCCCATATTCCTACAGGAACGGGAACTATGCGGGTGAAACCGGGGGGTGCTGCTAGTAATAACTAAAATACGTTTTTTTTTTTGTATTTGGGTAAACATTTTTTCTCTTTAGAGGACTAGATAATGAAACCTAGATAAATTATCTATTTGTTTGTAGATTGACGCTGTCGAGCTATGTAAAAATGTTATACTATCGATTGCCAGGGAGAGTCGATTTAAGTGTAATTGACACATTATAATTCGTTAATCTGTTATAACGTGGAATTTTTGTAAAAATAGTATACTACAACAACAAAATAACAATAGTATATTTTTTCGGATCTTAGATCGTTGGTTTTGACTATAAAGTCGATGGGCAATGAAGAATTTATCGGACCGTTGTCGGCGTGTACGTCGTATCTGGCTGTTGACACTGCATCGAAGTCAATTCCCCTGATTACTGTCTCGTCGCCTTCTCGTTCTGTAATGTCATAATAACAATTAATTGCGCGTCATTTTTCTCGGGCGACAGCGCAATGAACGCACTGGACTATTAATTTTATGAAATGGATTTCTCCTGATATCACGCCTAGGGCGGCCATATCAGACTTAAAAATGCCGGGACAAGCGGAATGTTTATAATGTTTGTTAACAATATGTGTGGTTTGTGACCCATCAGGGTTTTTGCGCCTCAAGCTAAGCGTGCACCATTTTTAAACTGCATTTGTTTTACTGATTGTTTTGTTTGTGTGTTAATTAGATTTAACCCTGTTATAGAGACTTTATGGTCCATCCCACGGAATCTACACTTTTTTCTGGATAACAAGTAGCCCATGTCTCTTTTCAGAGATTAATCTTTAGGTGTGCCAAATTTCATCGCAATCGGTTTAATAGCTTAGGCGTTTATATGTCACAGACTGACAAATATACTTTTGCATTCATAATATTAGTGAGGATTACTTTAGGGTTTATCAAATGAATGAACGTTAATAATATACGCTTAAGGGCTGGTTTTTCAACAGTCAGATACAATATAACAATCAAATAAATCACAATCCGGATGATTGTAAAATGTCATTGCCTGTTTCCTAAGTAAAATACCGTATGACATCCGCAAACTGGTGACTTTATCAGTCGATTAATTCTTATCCGAGCATTGAAAAATCAGCCCATAGAATAACTAAGCTTTAGTTTGTCTAATAAATACTGTACTAGGGATTGCAATCCAGCGGCATGTTGTTCTGGATTCAGCAAAGCTTAAATTGTGCAGGTCCTAGTCGGATTGCTTGATCCAGCTCACCAATCCCCAGTAGGGATTTTATAATATAATAATAATTATAATAATTTATTTATTGTACTTAATTAAAGTGATGTGGGTTATATGGGTTGGTACAACTTCTTTTAAGTTTATAAAACCTGTATTAGAAGAGTACCCTCTTCTCTGTGGTATGAAAGAAAGGGATTGAAATCCAGCATTGCGCCAACACATGTCGCCAAATCCAGCACAGATAAAATTGTGCTGGCCCTAGCTGGATTGCTGGGTATAGCATTGCAATCCCTACACTGTGCTCATTAGTTAATTGATTCGCTCGTGTTGTGTGCCAGGCGGGTCGGAGGACAAGGCGTGGTTGGTGTCGGAGAAGGACAAGTTCGACCACGACCTGGACGCGAACGGCGACGGCGCGCTCGACCGCCTCGAGATCGAGCGCTGGGTCATCCCCGACAACGAGTGAGTACCATAACTGGAATGAATAGGTACATACAATACATACATGATATCACGCCCGTAATCCCCAAAGGCCCCGAAGGGGTAGGTGAGTCAAAGGGGCAGCACGCCCCTTCAAATATAAAAATGGGCTGGGCTAGATGGAAAATTGTGAAAAGTAGTGACAAGTGGCTCGTCGCCTACACAATCACATACCCAAAACCCGATATACCATTAGTCGCCTTTTTTTTCATTCAGACATTCTAGGCAAGGAGGAACACAGTTGGCATATTCTTTTTAAGTCCCAGACCAACATGGGATCAAATCAACAAAATGAATGCTTCGTCTGGAATGTCGGAGCGAGGGAACTGTGGTGTGGGTCTGAAGGAGACATTAGTGCGCCCATAGGCGACGGAAGCGTTCATTGATAATGATAGTTGTTTGTACTTGAGTGGAGTGTTTGTAAACGTTTCTTAGTATTGCTATGTACGAGGATATACTCGAAATAGGACTGTTAATACTCAATATTTTTTGGAAATTGTATGTTAAGACTATGTTTTTATGTTTTTTTGTGCGGTGGTAGCTCAATGGTAAGGACACGCGCCTCTTAACCGAGGAGTGCGGGTTCAAACCCGGGCATGTACCTCTAGATTTTAAAAAAATCTATGTACATATTTATACCACTAGCTCGACGGTGAGGGAAAACATCGTGATGAAACCTGCAAATTCAAACAACTTTGAATTTGTAACCATGATCCAAAAATTGTCTGGTTCCCCTATCTTAGGGTTACGAAGGTCAGATCGGCAGTCGCTTCAATGTAATTACCAGACTCGCTAAATCCTGGATCATGGTCTAAGCGGACCCCGTCTAAGCACGGGAAATAACGCTAGGAAGATGATGATGTTAAGACTATGTTTCCACCAGAGATGAGCTTCATGTACCTAGCCTCTTAGCGCTTGGTAAATGAAGCGATTGATTTGGTTTTAAATAAATAACTAAATTAACACTTAATTAATAAATTCATATCACGTGATTGACTTGACGTGCCTCCTCGCATATCTCTGATGAATGAAAAAATGATCATTTGAAAGGCTCGATGGCGCATTCGGTAGTGACCCCATGCGCCAAGAGTTGTGGGTTCGATCCCCACAAACAAACATTCGTGTGACAAATACTTGTGTTTGTTCTGTGTCTGGGTGTTAATATCCAATATTTAAGTATATATTTGTAATACCGCTGTTTCTGATATCCGTAACACAAGTGTTTAAACTACTTACCTCGGAGTCAGATCAATGTATGTGATGTCGTCGGATATTTATGAAACGCAGCCTAAATCCATATGACGGTAATAGTCCATTAGATGCTTATGATGATGCTTGATCCCTTTTATCAATATGTGGTACATGTTTTGTTACGTTACCCGTGGGTCCATCACTTGACCCTCCTCTGATGTCTCCCCCAGCGAGATCGCGGAGGAGGAGGTGTCGCACCTGTTCGCGGCGGCGGACGACGACCACGACGACCGGCTGTCGTTCGGCGAGGTGCTGCACCACCACGACGTGTTCGTGGGCAGCGAGGCCACCGACTACGGCGCCGACCTGCTGGGCGACCACTTCGACGACGAGCTGTGAGGCCGGCCCGCGACACCCCTCGGCGAGGTTGACCCGCGTGAGCGAGATTTATGTTTAACAACTCTTTTGAGCGCTTTGTTATTACCTGTACTTACCAATGACAGCAACCATGAGTGGCTTATCTATTTAGGATGTTCATTTGGCTCGGACCATGCCCGCTTAAACTTGGGCCCGTGTAAGATATTTATTGCACAAATCTTTTGAGCGTATTATTATAGCTTGTCAATGAAAACAACGATCAGTGGCTTATTTGGTATGTTCGTTCGTCTCAAAGGTTGAGCAGCCCTGCTGCTGTGCTGCTCACTCGTGCACTGTTAATCTTTCGGTTCAAACTTGCGTCTTCCTGTCTTGACTTCCATAAAAGCAATCTAGCTGGACTAGAAAGTTCTGTTACATATTATGCTTGCTAGGTTTCTAAACTGTGCTTTAATTAAGTTTGACATGTTTTCAACGAAATATTTCATTCCTATTGCAAACATTATCTCATACTCAATTCAAAATATTTTTATTTACGTAGCCCTAAAAAAAGCACTTGTAAATCGTCAAGTAATAGGTACAAAATAGAATAATTTGAATCTACCACCGGTTCGGAATGTCGCACCTACCGAGAAGAAACTGGCAATAAACTCGGTAGTTACTTGTTTCAATGCTAGATTGAATATAGAAATTAAAATTTACAGATTATATTAATATTTATAGATGTTATACCACAATTTTATCGCGCAATAAAGCTGTATACATATCATACTGGATATGCGGTTTAGAGCTTTGAACTAAACCTTAGTTACTAAAGCATTCACTAGACAAAAGATGAAGTGCGGTGTCGGTGGGGGCATACCTTACCAGGTCCCAGGTACCTGGTGGCCTGTACGAGCCATACTTAAGGAAAAAGTTTAGGATTTCATTAGGGACTGTTACATACCCGAGAGTGTGTCATCACCTTTAGTGCCAATATATAAGAGCCTACCTTGTAGTTAGACATCCCTATGACTTTCACTCGCTTGCCAGCTGATGAAATATTTAGTTGAGATATCACTTGGCTCACATTTGAACTAAATCATCGTGTCAAATTAATCATTTTAGTATGATAATTGTATGCGTTTTTTTTAAATATAGATTTCAGTTATAGGTCGATAAATAGCAAAATTAGCCAAAGAAATCTCTTAAAATAAAAGTTTTTTCTCAAATAAAGATCAGTATTCAAGCTCTCAAAGTGGGTCTAGCTAGAGTGTAGTAAATCTTCCAAAACATGTATATATACTTAAACTTATAGTGTAAGAGCGACTAAAAATCTCTTTATTCTACTATCGTTTTATTAATAAATAACAATAATCAATAACTAGATTTCGTTTTCAACAATCTCAATTTTCTATTAGTTTAATGAAAGATAAATGTATTCTAATTACATAATTATATAATATAGGAAATATTAATTAGATAGAAAATGTTATATGTGTACTTGTAATGTTAGTGTAGTTAAGTAAGTTTCGACTTATTTTCTTAATTGTTTAACCTAATTAGCTGCTAGTCAAGCAAATACTTAAGATTGTTGTGTGATTCCTATACATACAGTAATCACTATTTCATTCATGAATTACATTTTGGAAAAGTTCCAAATGCCCAAGCGCATGTAAACCAGGTAGTATTTTATTTCTAATAACAAAACTATGGCTCTAAAAATGTAACGAGTAAGACCATGCTAGGTAATGAAATTATATTTGGGGTAGTATTGTAAATAAAATGTGAGTTTGTAAAACGCTTTTTTTTTCATAAATATGTAACTGCAATTATATTTCAGTGCTTAGGTTCCGCAAATTATTAAAAATGTCTAATAAAATACCCCTTGAAGAAAAAAAATCGGATTAGTATGGTCTAAATAAAATAACCATTTGTTAACTTGTTAGTTAAAGCTGTCTAAATGTGTCAGTGGTACCGCGTACACCACTTAATTTTTTTTTTGTATGTATTCAAATTATGTTAAGATTATGGGAGTGTTATTACGTTAAGCAACACGTAATGTGCGAGTTATTTTAAGAGTTCTACAATCCGCAATGTACGCCAGGCCGCGAGAACAGCTGATATCCTCGAGTGAAACAGAACTATACGACTGTATACGTTTGATTCCCTCGTGTTCGCAGCGCGACTGTCGCGGTCACGGCCGCAGGTTGCGTCCGCGCTGACCGGCGGCTGGCTTACAGTTTGGTCTATTTGCGTCATCTGGTAACTTTTGTTTACTTTGACATAGTTTTTTTATTGAACGAAGCGTTTAGTAAGACAATAGGCTAGTTGACTCAGTTTTTTACAAAAAAAATATTGCTTACGATTTTGTTCAAAAACCCAAAATTGACGAAGATACAGCGCATCAAAGGTCAGCGCTACTCGTTCCCACTGTAGATCATTAAAGCGCTATATCTTTGATATTTTTCAGGCACCTATTAGATAAAGCAAAAAATATCTATTCAATATTTTTCGATAATCTAAATTACGGAATAAATTTTGTTTAAGAGTTAAATAGCCTGTTTTAGACCATTAATTTCGCTTCTTGTTAGGTGCTCGCTACACGTAGACGCTGTGCAAGCCGCTTTCAGTATGGACGTAACTTAGTAGAATTCGTTTACTGTAAAGTAACTGTACAAATCGTATCGTAACGTAACGCAGTGGTGCCATAACGAGTGTAGTACTTATCGTGGAGACCAAATGTGACTGCACTGTGTGTGCTGTTCAATTACTTAATAAAATAAACTATTTATTATAATATTTTAATTTTATTTATTTATCCAAAGTTTATGTTTTAGTACAACGACGAGGATGCAACCCTTGCAAATTATAAGATGAAAATATAATTTATAAGGGGTTGATTTGATTTGCACATGTTTTAAGAGTTGGGACTTCTGTCGAATAAAACACCGGACACGTCCATTTACAATATTTTTTTATTCAATATAATAATCTTAATAAATCCAAAATATTTACACAATACAAAACATACAATATTTACCTTGCCCAACGTCCCTTCGCTAGCCGTCGTTCACTCACGCCCGCGCGGACAGGCACGACACAACAGATATACTAGGAGGACGGCATTTATTCCCAACTATTTTATTGCACTCTCAACTTATTTAAGTTGAGATTGAAGCAAGCTAATTTGCACCTCACCACGCAAGCATATAAGTCCAATTCAGCTTATACTCTAGCTATTTAATCTGGTGCTCTTTCAATAAGCGCGGGTGGCCATATATGGAACCGGCCTTCTAATATATCTATTCTGTGGGATGGTCTCTGGCGTGAGGGGATACTGTCCGCTCCCCAATAAAACTTCAGTACAAACTCAAGGAATGTAGGTGGAAACGACACTCCTTTTCCTCGCACCCACACGAGCGAGACCGACCGATGTTATTTCCAATCAATCCAAAAGTTTATACTATATACTAGCCGACGTACATAAGCAACATATTTATGTACAGCCAAGAGTTTCAGAGTGAATTATGTTTTCATATTTTGTCTAGCATATTAGTTATAAGACATCATAGCATCATAAATAATAAATGTTATACTGGACTTCAATGTATATTTAGTTTGATGCATTTGTATACAAGATGTTCAACTTTTGGCCATCCGAGAAAACTATTTTCTACTACAAAACTGCTTGATTTTGTAAAAATATATCACTTAAAAGCTACGCATGGATATAGAACCTAATCAAGATGAGGTTTATTTGTATACCACTTAATATGCAAATCTCATTAGGCAGTAAGACAACTAGAATTTAGAATCGTTGTCTATGTAATCAAGGAGTAATAATAGGCTATAATTACGGCATTTCCATATGTCAATTGATTTAAACGTTGATCCATACGTAGCTTAAATTACCCAAAAAACGATCGGCTGAATAAAAGACTGAGTTTTTCAAATGTGTGGAGTTTATTTCGATCTCGCACCCACACATAATTGTTGGAATTATTTGTTATTGCTAATATCTGTCTAGTGTTTGTACTAATTTAGTCTGACGCAAGTTCTATGAAGCTGCCTCTTTGCTAGGACTGTTTTGTCTAACATTTTTTATTATAAAGTCCAGTGATTCATAATAAGTTTAAATCATTTTTTAAACTAAAACAGTTTCCGATTCACGAAATATTGTAGGCCATCGTGATATCACCGTATGCCTAAAGGTTTTTATAGATATTAGTAGGAAGTAACCTCGTTTAGTGGGCAACACTTGGCTAACAAGTTTTATTGCGGGAGCGGTCGCTGTCACATGTTGCACCTTCATGGTATGCAGCCGTTAAATAATACAATATAAAATAAATTTCAATATTTACTTTTCCAATAACATTATACATATATTATCTATGTAAAAATTGCAATAGGCTCGCACACCAGAATACGGTATGAAATCATGTATTTCTTTCAGAAATGGACTTTGTATCATCGATTAATTTTTCAAACTACTTATAGTCTCATTAAAACTACCAATATCAACTGTCTGTTGTAAAATGACGTAACACTTGGGACACCGGAGTGCCACATGCTTTACAAGGAGGATGTATGCGGGATCGCGTGCTAGGGCAGGCTTCCTCAACAGTTTAGCGAACTATTAAGAAATCTACGCGGGCCGCTTAAAACGGGCTCTTAGACCGATACAGGTCGGAGGCGAGGTTGAGGAACCCTGCCTAGCAGCGGCGGAGCCGGCGCCCAGCGCCGCCCGCCCGGGTGGTCGCCTCCCAATACTATCGGACAAATAAAACATTTCACTATGGTATACATACGTACTACAAAAAT